>WBMZ01013885.1:0-368882 GCA_013400975.1 Atrichornis clamosus
ACCTTGTCTGACTGTGAGAGTGTGGAGTGTGTAGGCAGCCAAGCAGGGCATCCATTGGGTTACTGCAGCTGCCTGCTATGAAGGGGCCTTGGTCCCAGCTCAGGTGGTGTGAGTGTGACTGCCAGAGTGGCCCCTGGATGGTCAGACAAGGTTTCCTTAACACAGTGATCCTTCCAAGTTTTTATTACTATTATTATTATTATTATTATTATTATTATTATTATTATATGCAGTTGGTATTTCCACTGTTTTAGTTTCTGCCTGTTGCTTCTGGTTGTGTTCTTGTTGATTCTTACATAGAATTCTGTACTTCTGTCTGCTCTATCAACTGGCTTTTAAGTATTAGAAGCCATCTTTTCTGTAGGCTGAATAAGCCAGACTACTTTAAGCATGTTTATGATGTCATATTCTTCAATGCTTTACTCATCCTGGAGACCTTCCACTTTTGTGGAGAACAGTAGGTGACCTCTCCTTTTTTCATTGTTGCTCTTGAACTGGGATTATCAAAGTAATGCCAGTGGAACATACTGAAAACACTGAAGAAAAGATGGAATGGAATGGGATGGAATGAGAGAAAGGAGAATTAACTTAAAATGTGGTATTAACAATACTTCAAAATATGTACTTCTCTGTTGTGTCTTTGTGTTTTCGACACGGTGCCTGTCTCATCTCTCAGCTGTTGTGTAAATTATTGTGGGTTTTTTCTATGTTTTTTAAGGATTCTTGTTAGGAAGGAGTTTTCTCAGCATTTCATGAAACCCATGTTTGTGGCTGTTACAGGCCTGGGTGCAAAGAGGTTTCAGTTTCCCGACAAGTGTCTGTGAGAAAGCAAGGCTTTCTCAAGGATGCTGCAGGAAAACAATTCAGAAGTATTGTAAACTATGGTCTTGTTATGAGACCAAAGAAGAAAACATGAGGTAACAGTTACTGGGTCCAGCCAATCCCTTCTGGAGGGTGGCTGGTCAGTGAACCAATGACCTTATGTTAGTCCAGCGTGCTAAGGTATATAAGCACCTTTGTAAATATAATAAAGAGGTCGGTTTGCATCTACATAAGGCCGTCCGTGTTGTTGGTGTCCGGGCCCGCTAGTGACACATGTTAGCAGATATTTCCTACAGAGGATGGTGATCTTTCTGTTCTTAAAACTGTATGATAGTCATGGTGTTTTATTAAACTAGCAATCATATGTAATTCAAAGGAGCATGGCCCCATGTCACCAGAAGCTGTTACTCATCATACAGGTACTGCTTGAGCAACCTTGAAGGACAGTGCATTGGAAGTCTGGTCCTTTCTGTTCCTTGGAGAACTCTGCCCTTGGAGTTCTTGATAATGTGTGAATTCATGCTCCTTCAGAGAAACTAAATGCAATGTCTTTTGAACGGGGCAGAAGGCAGTATATACAAACAAGTTTGCCTAATACGACATGGATCAAGGTGCTTCCAGCTCAAAGTCTCTAGTAATGGGTTACTTGTCAGAGGCAAAGAAATATAACAAAATAGTCAAAATATTTTTATTAGCCACCTTCTGATAAAAGTAATTGTGGTCGCTTGTTTCCTGTAGAAATCAAAGTCTCTGTATGCCATCTCATCCCTTTTTTGCTTGAAATGCTCCAATGTCTTTGTCAGTTCCACTGCCCCTTTATTATTTGTGGGTAGTTCTTAAGGAAAAAATCCAGCTCTTTTTCTGTCAAACACTGTCTTTGGTCTATGTAATATTCATTGTTCATGGGACGTGACAGATAATAGGTGAACATCTTTTGGTTAAAAACCAAATAAAAAGCACATTCTCCTTACACAAAACCAAATAAAAAGCACATTTTCCTTATACAAGCAGGGAAACCAACAGAAGAGCAGAACTGAAATAACAAATGAAGAGTCAGACTTGAAATGTTTCAGTCTGCTCTACTTTAGAGTAGTGTTTTGTTCTAAATGAAAACCACAATAGAAATAACACACCAGCTCTTTCTCATTCCCCCCTCCCCAATATCTTCAGAGTACTTGGTTTCTTAATTGGTTTGTTTTTGTTATTTATAATGATAGGTGAAAAAAGCTGGGATACATTCTCAGTGTGAGACTTTAGGTCCTGGTGAGCAACCTTTCTGGAACAGGCGTCCTGTGTTCCCTCTTCAGTGCTGGAAACTTTGCAAAACTTGTCTTCCAGAAACACACATCTTTACACTTAGTGAATTCAGCAGTAACTATTAGCGTATGAGTAAGAAAAATGCAGAGTATTTTCAGTGCTGCCTCTGAATCCAGCATAATATAGAGGAACATTAAATCATTAATTATCTTCCCTATTCAAAATGCTTGTTTGTTTGTTTAGATAAATCTGCCTGCTATCAGTACACAATACCATGTGGGGAAAAAAACGCTTCCCAAACAAATCTCATGTCACCTTAATATCATTGAAAATTCCCAAAACTCTAAGAGATATGCTGAACAGTAGCTTAGTTCTTGAAAAGGATCCGACATTAAAGTAGAGGGTAGGAATAATCCCTCGTTTTTCAGGCTAGAGGAGATGTTGGCAATTTATTTTTGCTATGCCTCCTAGTCCAAAAAAATACTGCCTGAGAAAATTAATTGTAAAGCTAGAGGTACACATAAACCCACCAGCATGTCATTGTTCCCATGTCTAAATTGCTATATCTAGAAGTGGTACCCATCTCTCATACACTTAGGATTACATCCTGTTTGTCATCACCTAGCTGTGTGTTGGGACAAGTCCCAGGTATGTGCTGTGTTTTTCTTGCGTGTTGTGATTCCCTTTGAAGACCTGTACGCATAAAGCAGGGCAGAAGCTGAAAGGTGTCGTGCAGGTACCAGGGTTACTTAGTCCTTTGTAGAGTGCTTCTGCACCATGGTTTATGTGTACAAAGTATTTGTAATCCATCTTTTACAGTATAATAAGATTGTTGTGGAATACACAGTGAATGTGTGGGATCCCAGGGACATTTGAAATGCACTTGTACTCTTGGCAAGATCACAACAGTAGGTGAAGTATACAAACTCAGAAAGGAAAGGTGTTCGTTGGGATGTTTTGTATGGGCAGAAATAATCTGATAAACTCTAGGACTAGAAGTGGTCCCACTGAAAAACCTATACTATGATTAAGATAAACTTCTGGAACATTTTCATCCCCTACTGTTGGCAGGCAAGTCAATGGCGCTAAGATGAACACGCTGAGATGTTCATGTACTGAGCACTGTGCTCGTGTTGGTTCCTCTGTTCTGAATACATATGCAGATGCAGATAAATTTTCTGCAGTCTGAATGGGGTGCAGTAGTACCTTTCATCTGTACCTTTTGGTGGGCATTTGGGTCTGTGTTTTCTTTTGGTTTTCACTTTCACTGAAGGCTAGATCCCACAGTGCAGTGAGCTGTGCCTCTAAGACAAGGATTGGCATTTTGGTTGCCCAGAGGTAGAGCTATACCCTTACCAAAAGCTCCATCTTTGAATGAGATGGATAGTTGAAAATAAAGTTATTTCTGTTCTGTTAAATCAGTTTCATGCTTTTCTTCTGTGGCATCTATTATTTAATATTACTACAAGTATTACAGACAAGCAAGCTTTGAGGTCACCATTCTGCAGGAAGTTAAAGCAGGACTTTGCTTATTATGTAGCAAGGAAAAGTGCCAGAAACTGACTGGAATATTTAGGTTTCCATACTACAATTACAGAGTATGATGATTTTAAACCTTTTCTATTTAGTTGTTAATTTTTGAGAGCTGAAAAAAATTTGACTGCAGTCAAAATAGGTACAGCTGCCTTATGTGGAACTGTCTCCAATTCTGAGCTCAGTCTCTGTAGCTATCTAAGTTGGTATGATCTGTGTGGATTTCAGTGATGGATGTATTTACTATGTACTTAGATTTCTGGTTTGGGCACAAGGAAGGCCATTATTGCATTGCTTTCATACTCAGTGATGATAACTTCACCCCATGTTGCTTTTCCAATTATTTTCCTGTGATACTTGGGTTGCACAGTGAGTCTATTTTATGAAGTTTGGGAAATCAACGCACAACATTTTCAGAATTTATCTGTTTTGCTTTTTGACAGTCCCCCATAATCTTGAGGATAGCTATGATTGCTGTCTGTGGTGTGTAGCAGTTCTTGCTGAGTATAATTCACAAAGGCTTTTTCTTTTTACCTGAATTTTGTAAGTTTACAGGAGAGATGAAAGGGGAATGGAGATCAATTATATGTATTTTAAAAAAGCAAAATTAAAGAACCAAACAGAGATTACTTTATAAAGTCAATGTATTTTTAAATGATCTACAGGTGGTATCTTGAATAAAGATACATAATTTTAAGAGACTTGCTATCTCACTGTGCTTGGTATACCTTTTTCTGTGTATTTAGGGGAAAAAAATAGTACTACTTTTCCAGAAACTGTTTCTAAATCAGACTTTCTGGAAGTAATATGTAATAATTCACTCTTACACAGACACAATCAGGCATTGAAATGCATGCACTGGGTAAAATAATTCAAAGTCACAGGCTCTATCTCAAAATGATTGATAAAACTAATGAAGCTACACATCTCTTTATTTCTTAGACCATCCTCTTTACCTGATCTCAAACAAAGCAAGAGTGATTCACTTCATATTTGTATTATAAATGTAAAGATAGCTGATAGTGGTAGGACTTCTGAAGGAGTTGGGATCAGATTAGTATGAGACAAGGGAGGACCAGTGAATAAGGAAGACTTGGACATGTTTGTGCTACACACTGAGTTATCAGTCTGCATTGTGCTTCAAGTATCACATCTCTGCAGTCTCTGTGCAGGAAACACATTGCTCCTGAAGGAAGGTGTCAGTTTGCACGTGACAAAGAGCTGAACGTATGTGCTTCCATATATTTGAATTTGGAAGTATTGCAGTGTTTAAAAAAAAGTCTATATTTTGTCCATATTTGAAAGAGCTGCAGAGTAAATTTGTAGACAGTATCTTCATTCTATTTAATTGATACTTTCTCAATTACAATTTTTTGGAGGGGGAGAGGAAAGAAAAACCAAACCACTCACAAAACCAGGAAAAATTTGCACATGGTTTCATAACTTATTAAAAAATACATTTAATTTCAATTTGCACACTTAAAAACTGAAGGAATCGCATTTCTTAGTAGCTGTATACACCATAGGCCTATGTGTTACATGCCTTTACACGATCACATTCTTAATAATTGCTCCCTAAATATAATCTCTTACTTGATCATTTTTTGTTGCAAGAATATTAGTGCTAAGGTTCCATTAAGAAAAATGTGTTATCCCTGGCTGCAGCTAATCATAGATATTAAAATGGAAAATGCAGCAAAATCTCTAATAGACTTTTATGGCATGAAAAATCCAAGTGTAAAAGTACCAAATAGAAACCTTAACTTTGTAAGTTGACTTAAGCCCTAAGGCTTAAAGGATTTTTAAAGGGTTATAAGGATTTAGAGATCTCTGCGATTATGTCTTCATTTTATCTAATGTGGCCGTAATTTATGATTTGGGAGTTTAATTATTAATTAAATTTAATCTTGGGAGTTAATATGAATATATCTTTAATTCCATTTTGTTTCTTTTTTTTACATTCCTACCAATGTAACAATACTCCTTCGATGCTGGAATACCTGTTATTACTGATAAAATTTATTTTTATAATCACTGATTTTATTATACAGTATCTATAGCCATAGATCACTAATTGATACTATATCGTACTAAAAGGCCTGACAAATTTAATAAACTATTTTCCTTTCCATATAGTAGAGCTGTGCATAAGTAGTCTGGTGATGTTTTGTTTACATTTTTTCAAGCAAGAAGCTATGCCATTTTTCTTCTTTTACTTTCCTTTTGATTTTTAAGGGTGTTATTGTTTACAAGTGGCCGGTGCTAAAGATTTATCCTAGCAGAAAGGCAGTCTACACAAGTGAGAAAAAATAATTAGAGTATGTATACAATCCTATAGCATAGGATAGGCATTAGAACAATATCGTTTAAAACTGGTCCATTACCTTCTCTCAGAAAGGACAGATAAAAACACCCTTGTGTCTCATTGTCTCTGCTTATGGTCATGCTTGCTTTGGTGCTTTAATATTTCATGAGTGGCTTTGTTTTGGTAGTGTGTTGTTTTTAACTGTAAGGCATATCAATTGTTCCGCCCACTGAACACGTCGTGGGAAAGGAGGGAACAAACTTGGTTGTTTCCTGTTACCATGATATACTCAAATCAGGTTAAGCACACTGTGGCATGGAAATTACACAGCAGAAATAAATACATAAGGAGTACAAGATATTTAGATCTGTGCTTTGGCTACCTTGTTATTCCTTTAGGCATCTTGTTACTAAATCTAGCTGCCCTCAAGTTTTATAACCCAACTAATTTGGTAACCAGCTTCAAGTTATATGAAGAGACACACTGCACGTCATGAGCATGAATGTTTTCAGTGGCCTTTGTGTAACTCCTCCTTAAACAAATCAGATTGTCCTGCTGGAATCTGAGACATGTCTGTTTTTTCAGGAGTTTCATCTAGAGTATGTACTTCACAAATTTGTTGTCGTAGTTCCCAAACAGGCATTTCAGGAGGAAAGAACTTGATCCTTTGCATCTTTGTTGGAATTTCTTAGTGGTCAGGTGCAGCCGTCTGTTGCAACTGGCTTTCTCCTTGTGCTTAACAAATAACTCTTTTATGTGTAGTTGATTTCTGTTTTGTTTTTGGATAAACAGGCTAAAATATCTGTTGTTCCATGTTGTCTAATATTCATTCATCTCGGGGACATACAGAAAGAACTTCACCCCAAACCCATTTCTAGCAATGACCAGGGTTCTTGAAGTGACCTTGTCCTATGATTTTTGCTGGTAGTGGCAGCTGCTGCCTGTGTCTACCATCTGCCCTTTCCTGAAATCACCTGTTTATAATCTACTCAAGCATCATTTCTTCTGAAAAACCAGAGCTTGTACTAGACAATACCTGCTGGAACCATCTAGGTCATTCTAGGCAGGAAACCAGGGCTCAGGGAAGGATAGAACTTCCATGTTGAGGATGGTCAGGGCAGTGTGGTTTAGGCATGAAAATAGGCTTGGACAGCACTTACCCTTGATGGTGGGGAAGAGGCAGGTCTCCAGATTTTCCAGACAGACCAGTAAGAAGCTTGGTGATGAAAGGAGGTGGCATTTTATCAAACTTCCACAGTTTTGTTTCCCTCTTTTAAAAGCTTGGAGAAAGTTTTGGTTTGAGTTTTGGGTTTAGGTTTTTTGGTTTTTTGGGGGGGTTTTTTTGGTTTGATTTGTATTTTTATTTGGTTGGTTTTTTTCTGCTTCTTCTATTTTGTTTCTCTTTTCCTGAATCCTTTGTGTTTTCTTGAATATATCTGCCTGTAGAAAATAAAGATTGTTGACTTTATTGATAGGGCCTGCATGAGGCTGCAGAATCTCCATAAAATGTGGCAAAACATTATCTGATTACAGATCAATATGGCCTCAGTAACTAATGAAATTTTGTGGAACAAAATTGTACTAAAACCTCATTATCCTTGGACCTGACGTAAGTAATTGAATATCCTGATTTGTTTTTGTGAGGGTCATACACTGCAGGTAGGAGAAACTGTCAGTCTGCTCTAGAAAGAAATACTTGTAATCTAAAATGTGCATAATATGGTTTAACTAGACTTATATCGTCTGCACTTCCATTTCTCATTCTGTGAACTAAAAAAGAATTGGACTGCTCTTTTTTAATACAGAGTTCTAAAAAATAAAAATCCTAAAAGGGTACAGGCATTTAATGAAGTTTTTCAAAGCTATTTATCAACCTGCTTACTTTTATTTGTTATGACCTGGCTTCAAATAATTATTGTTCTGCCTTGTCAAGTTTCTTGTCTGTCTTTGTAAACATCTTGAAATGATAAGGTATTTTAGTCCATCTTTTGAGTGGACCCACATATGGCATGTCACTCAGGACTGCAGGGAGATTGTCAAAGGGAATTACACATTTATTGGTAAGGGAGATCTAGCTGTCTAGGAGGTACAGAAAATGCCTGTTAGTTTCTATTTTCTGAACAGGCAGTTTTATATAAGAACTGCTCCCATTTGAGGTAATTCAAGAAGGCTAAAAAAGTTTGGAGAATAGCTCAAGAAAAGTTGTAGTCTTCAGGGTTGAACAAGTGCATTTGCTTCTTAGATCTCAGGTTCTTAATCCATCAGATGGAGGACAGGGAGGCGAATTGAGACAGCCAGCACTGCTTCACCAAGGGCAAGTCCTACCTAACCAACCTAGTGGCCTTCTGTGACAGAGTGGCTATATCACCAAGTCATGCTGCTGACATGCCTAACGGACAGGATGACATCCAGAGGGACCTAGACAAACTTGAGAAGTGGGACCATGGGAATCTCATGAGGTTTTATAAGGCCAAATGCAAGGTGCTGCACCTGGGTCAGGGCAACTTCTGGTATCAACACAGGACAGACCGAGAGCAGCCCTGCCAAGAAGGGCTTGGGGATGATGTTGGTTGAGAGGCTGGACGTGACCCAGCCATGTGCCCTCACAGCCCAGAGAGCCAGATGTGTCCTGGGCGCATCCAAAGCAGTGTGGACCAGCAGGGCGAGGGCGGGGATTCTGCTGTGCTCTGGTGAGACCCCAACTGGAACACTGCATCCAGCTCTGGGGTCCCAGCACAGGAAGGACATGGACCTGCTGNCATGGACCTGGTGAGTCCAGAGGAGGCAGCCAAGATGAACAGAGGGATGGAGCACCTCTCCCGTGAAGACAGGCTGAGAGAGCTGAGCTTGTTCAGCTTGGAAAAGAGAAGGCTTTGAAGTGCTGCTAATTGCAGCCTTCCAGCACCTGAATGGAGCCTACAAAAAGATGGAGAGAGAAGATTTACCAGGATGTGTGGTGACAGCATGAGGGGGAGTGGTTTCAAACTGAAAGAGGGTAGGTTTAAATTAGCTATTAGGATAAAATTCTTCCCTGTGAGGGTGGTGAGGCACTTGAACAGGTTGTCCAGAGAAGCAGTAGATGCCCCATCCCTGAGAGTGTTCAAGGCTTGGCTGGATGGAGCTCTGAGCAATCTGCTTGCATGGGAGGTGTCGTTTCCTATGGTGGGGAGATTGGAACTAGATTAGTTTTAAGGTCCTTTCAACCCAAGCTATTCTGCGGTTCTGTGATTCTTGTTCCTTCCTCACTTTTGTCTCATCTTCTATATATGTGCCTGAAGTTTTTTGGACAGTCGGTACTATCCAAATTCTATTTTCATTTTAAAATACTTTATCACTTGCATGTCACAATTTTCAGCTCTACTTGTCATTCTTTTTCTCTGTTTCAGTTACTGTATTATGTCAAAAGGACTTTATTGATAAGTGCTAAACAAACACTGAAGAAGATTATACTGTGCTGTCCTTTGCAAGTAATGTAATAAATCCATTTTATAGTAGGTATGTTTGTGTTCTAAGCCATCAATTAGTATAAAAATTGCCAAAAGTCATTTTTGCTTTAGAAATATTAATCCTATTTCTGGAACTTTGCCTCTGTCTCTGTCTCTAAATAAAGGTGACACAGAGCTAGTAAAATGCCTGCTGCTCACTGCCTATCAGGTTGTCCTTACCTCTAAGTAATGGTAAACCTTTCAGAATATAGGACCATGAAGATGTATCTTGAAGGCTCTAATTTCTCATTGCAAAATGAGAGATACTTTTCAGTACCTCAGTTCAATTTTCTCTTGGCTTCATTTTCAGCTTTTGCAGGCTTTCTTTAATGCACTTGTGCTGCCAGTTCCATAGCTGTTTTTCAATTTATATTAGTATGAAAAAGTGAAATTAATCTTTCATTATTCAGAACTCGTAGATGTGATGATGTGCTTTGTTTCCATAAGAAGGGAAACACTATACTGAAACTCTCCATTTGGTGGTAACAGAAATGTACAGGTCTTACTGCATCAGTGAGAAATGATTCTGTATACTCTTTAAAATATGCATAAGACTTCATGAAATTCTGTTTGTGTGTGTGCAAACTGTGTTACTGCACAGTTTGTTTTCATTTCAAGTAAATAACTTTTGTTTGTGGATAACACTACTCATCATGCCATTCTGATGTTGGATTTCAAGGATAAAATGCTGTGATTTCTGAGTTAAAAATAGTAAACACCCATGTGCTGTCCCAAGATTGTCCACACAATGGAAGTTCTTCTAATATCAAACTTTTGCTTCAAAACAGCTTTTTGTTATCAGTGTTTTTCAGAACTGTGCTCCAAAGTACAACTTCAGAAATATTTCTCTGTCCAGGGGTTCCCATTCACTTTCATAGGGATTGTTCATATTCAGTTTTCTTGGGGCAGTGATGGATTTCCAGTGTTCATATCCCCTGTAATACAAGTGTTGTTGAATGTACACCTCTGCTGTTAATAGATTTCATAGTAAATTAAACATTTTATCTGTTTTACATATTATATTAGGTGGAACAAAATCACTGATTCCTTAAATATATGTTTATAGAAGATAATAATTTATAAAAATATTTTTGGAGTAGGTATTATATATAGAAATCCTGATCCAGCTATTAATAGGAGGGGTGTTTTTATTTGAATTTCAAGGGTGAAATGTGTCTTGCTAAATATTTGTGCAGGTTCTGAAACAAGTATTTTCTCAGTTGTGTAGTTTCTGTCAACCAGTATGATAAATTATGGATGAAGAGAAAATACTTTTTAGTCCATTTGGTTAAGCAGAAGTTCTACTTAGCTGGTTTACCTAGGGCATCTGTTGTGGTAATAGAACAACTTCCATGAGGTAGACAGTGTATGTAAAGTCTGTCTCATAAATTGTGTGTGCTATGGGGAGAAAAAGGAAAAGAGGGCAGAAATGCAGATACTAAGTGCACGTGCTGAGATCCCCTGCACAATCTGAGGGTTTATATCATGATAAAATATAAGCAAACCTTTTATTTTAGTGGGTTTTTTCCTTAGTTTTTTAAAGTTTCTAATATACATATAATGTTATCTTTGTACCTTTGAAGTAGTTTTCTTAGATAGGTTAATAGTGCAAGGATAACCACTGGATTTTTGTTTTTCTTCTGCCTGACAGTTGATAGCATTTTATAGCCAATAATTTCTGCATCAAATAGGTAATGGCAGATCAGTAAGGAGTGCTCTTTTTGGAAGGACATCAAATCTTGCTTCCAAGACTTGGATGAAGACTGTATTGCATTTTTGATAAGATGATGGTTAGTTTCAGAGTTCAACATTTTTTATTTGAATCTTTTTTACTTCAGTGAACACACATTGGATTTTACAACTTTATTGTGTATCAGATAATGATTATTTTGCATTTAGAAAGTGAACTAATCTCAATTACATAGTTACTGGATGCACCTTACCTGCCTTCAGTTGGCTCAGTATTGCATTATGAAAGGGAGATAAAAATTGCTATCCACATATCACGGTTCTATAGTTTGCATGTTGTGACCTTAAAATATGAAATCACATTGTGTGGGTGCTGTTTAGGAGCAGCTGTTTGTGACCAATTCAATTTCTTTAAGTGAGATAGATTACAGAAACAGCTGGCCATCACATTATTAGAGATTAAGTCTTAAAGACTCTGCAATTAAAATAATTATGTTATTGTTTTTTTCTGGCTGCAGAAATGCTGCTGGGTTATGGAGATTAGTTTTGTTCACAATGACTCTATATTTAGAAATGACTGACTTTTTTAAATGATAAAAGAAAAATATGTGACTGCAGTATAGCTTTTAAAATAGAGTCACTACTTGAAATAATTTTTTCTTCTTTGTTTCCTATTCCACTGAGGAGACTTGCCATCCTTGGAGTACCTTTAAAAGTTTGTGCTGTGGGCAGGTGTAGACCCATTGAGAACTGCAGTTTAGGAAGCTTTGACCCTTCTCTGCTTCCACTAAAATGAATGGAATGCTGTATAGAATTTGGCTTATATCATGCTACATTCACCATCGCATTGGCTTTAATTGATGTCAAACTCAGGTACATTCACTAACAGTCATGAGAAAACCTATCCTTAAGCTTACATAATCACACAGCCACCATCCTCTTCTGTGCTGCTCATGGGGATTGAGTCATCCCCCCAAAATAACCCTGAAGAGATTGTGTCTCTTGCATCCTTGGTATTCTTTGGGACAGCTGCGTTGATTGATTTTTGAGTTTAACTGAAAATATTAGACACACACCTCTCAATATGGATAGAGACTCTTTTCTGTACAGGGCCAGACAATTTTCATTTCCCTTAGGAGGTTTGTCTTCAGCACTAGCTCTTGTTTTATTTTTGGTACATCCCAAGACAGTCTATAGAGTGCTTTGGAGGGAGAAGGTGCAGGAAGGGTGTTTTCACTCTGGTTCCAGACAATGATTAAATTACTTGATTGTTCCCTGGAGAGCAAAGTGGCATGGCCTGCCAGTGAGCTTCAAGTCGCCCGCAGGACCTCGGGAGTGAGACCAGATGGGCTGGGAACCTGCCCAAGCCCTGGCTCCTGTGCGCTGGCGGCTCCCGCCAGCCTGCCTGCTGCGCCCTGCGCTCCCATCAAAGGCGCGTGAGGATCGTGCTCCAAGGCCGGCCCCTAAGGCAAGCCAGCGTTTGAGCCCATTTCTAACAGGCTAACTGGGCCCTTGGGTCTTCTGGCCATACTTAGCGCTTTCTGGAACAGTGAGAGGCAGATAAATCATTCATAGAGGTGAAAGCTGCTGCTTCTCTGGGCTGATAGGAGAGGATGGTTTTAAAGGCCTCCTCAGTCACAAATGATGTTGAAAAGTGCTACAATGTCACTGTTGCTGTTGTTCTGAATTCTGATATAGGGATCTTATTAGCTAGTCTGAAGGGGAAAAAAGATGTAACAAAGACAAAAAAATTAATCTTGCCAGTAAAAGAGATGAAAAACACTTTTTGAATAACCATCATGATTTTTCAGATGCAAAATGTCAGCCTTCATTGTGGTTGTGTTACCAGGCACACTTTAGCTTGACTGTTCAGATTGGAGAGTGTTTATTTGTAGCCTGTACTGGAAGAAATATGTGATCAGTCTTTAGCTAATGCAACTGCAATTTCTCATCTGATGAAAGTAAAATGACAGGGAATGAAAGATATTTTACTAATTGGAACTATTTTCTTGTGCCATGCTAAAAAATCAGTCTCCACCACGGCCCTTCTCGAAGGGCTCCTTCATCTGACCTCTGGTTGCACCTGAGTTGTCAAGCTGCTGTCGTTAGGCTGGTGATGTTGTCATGTACAATGATGAAAATGCAGAGAGCAGTGAGAAACAGTACCTTCCCCCGAACAGAGCCATGAGCACTGATGGTGGGCTGAAGATGCATGTCCACATAGTCTGGTTTCTCCTCTTTGGCTGCCCAGGTGTTTCCTTCCCACAGCAAACAAACTTTTGAAGATGGTTGTATCGGGTGAGGCTGATGTGTTAATTTTCCCACAGCAGCCCTTACAGTGCTCTGCTTTGCACTGGTACCTAGAAAGGTGTTGATAACACCCCAGTGTTTTGGTACTGTTGGGCAGTGCTGGCACCGCATCAGCACTGTCTCCAAACATTCCCCCTCCCATCAAGGGGTTGAGTGTGGCAAGATCCTGGGAAGGGACACAACTAGGCCAGCTGACCCAAATTAACCAAAGGGATTTTCCGTGCCATATGATGTCAGCTCAGATATAAAAGCTAAGAGAGGGAGGAGAAATTGGGGCATTTGTTATTGGCAATGTTTGCCTTTGGGAGCAACCGCTCCATGTCATGAAGCCCTGCTTCCCAGAAAGTGTCTGAACATTGCTTGCTGATGGGAAGTAGAGAATAAATTTTTTTTTCCTCTTTACTTATGCAGGCGCAAGGTTTTGCTTTGGCTTTGGTAAACTACCTTATCTCAACCTACGAGTTCTTTTCCATCTCATTTTCTCTCCCCTGTCCAGCTGGGAAGGGGAGTGTTAGAGTGGCTTGGTGGGCACCTGATGTGCAGCCACAGTCAATCCACCACAGCGGTGTATGCAAAATAGATAAAGCAACAGCTTAAACAACTGTGACACCTAGTTAAATGATTGAACACCAAAATTTCAGAAAGTGCAGTCAGAAAGAGTAGAGGCAGTATTTAATAATGGAGTCAAAGCACATGGGGAATAAATTCCGGTTCCACGATTCACAACAAAATTGCATGGGAATGAAGTGGTAGAGCTGTTCTTAAAATTCTGCTGCTATTTCTGAAGGTGGGGAACAGTTTTGCTCCAATTAGGCTTAAATGAAGTAGATGCCTAAGACAGTATGGTGAAAACTGTGGATATGTTCTGTAATTATCCAAGGATAGTCATATTTAATAATTATTGAAGTAAACAGTGGAAAATATTTGAAGTGCTCCTGTGCAAGAAGCCACATAACATATGGCAGTCATCACCAAAGCACAGTTGACTGACTGTAGGAGGACTGTGAACGACACATTTTGTGTCCTTCTAGGATAACATATTTTCTTTATATATATTGAGTCCTTTGGGTTTTTACGGGACTTGAAGCCATCAAATGTGGAGTGAGCAGTGAGGCAGAAGGATACAGGCACATCATTTGCCATGAAGTGTTCAAAGCCTTGTTGTTAGCGCCAACATGGGTAAGCTGTACAGAGGGTTCGTATGAAGAAACCTTAGTGTTAATGCAGGTCCCAACTGATATATGTGTGTTTTGCAAACATAAAATGTTAGAGGGGAACATGACATTTCCCTGTTGTGATCAAGGACCCCATAAGTTTGTTGTGTGTCTTTTCCATTGTAGTACACTACTATGCAGAAGCGTTCTGTAGGCTGTAAGAAATTTAGAACTATCAGGATCCTCAAAGGAATTTGAGTATCCATCTAATAAAGTGGACAGATGTTCATTGCTTCAGTATTACTGCATTTATTGCACTGAGATTTCTCCTTGCTGATTTTTTTTAAGCTAGTAAGTGTATGATATTTACAGATATTTACAGAATGACTTTGAGTATAAACAGATAAGCTACAATATTTGTATCAAGACTGGTGTTAAATATAATGGGGCTTTAAGTCGTCCCTCTTTCCACCAGTCGCACTCCTTCTCCAATGCTTCCAGTGGATTTGCAGACATATGTCATCCCATGTTTACCCATCTCACCCACTCATGCACCTCTGTAATCCTGCTTTGAATCCTGACAGGCTGTGGCCTCATTCCCTCTCCAGGCAGGTACTTGGCTCCTGCTAATGTGTTGTTATTTTGTCTTACGTGGAGATATCTTTTTAAGGAGAGATTTTTTCACTGCTGTTAAACACAGCCTGTTTCCACAGGGAGCACAGATTCAGGGGTCTGAAGAAAATATCTTTTTGATTATTTGGTAGTCTTTTGTGACACATGGAAGACTCAGTTTAGAAATGGGAATCATATCATCTCTTCAAAAGAAAAAACCTATGAATGAAAACACAAGGGAGCAGTACTGTACCTAACTTAAAAATGTTAATAGTCCTCTCTTGTTGGGTTCACTTGGTTACAGACTGAGTTTATAGTCTTTTTGATTTATGCTGGTTACTTTGGAAATAGACCTTTTATATATTACCTTCATTTTAGACAGAAGTCTTTACCAGGTAAAACTTGAATTATCTTTTATTGCAAATACTGGCAAGATAGGAGGTAGTTCATACTCAGGTGAGCCATTTTGCTCTTTAACCATGGTATCATGGTGTTCTTGCAAACCTGAATTCTAGAGTATGCTTATCTTAAAGGAAGGAGTGCTCAGAACTCGTCCTGAAATAACCTACTGCCTTTGGCAAAGGTAATTTAAAAAGGCTGTGAATGCCTTTTGTTGAGAGGTTCCCTCTTCTTTCAAATAAATATGTTAATCAAGATGTGATGCTATGCTTTTTTTGGCAGAATTCTCATTAGATGTTCCTGGGGTTGAAAGGGTTTTCCTGCTTTAATACTTTTCAGGTTTTGAATGTTTTTCTCATCTCAGTTAGATGGGATGTCAGACATAATTTTTTTTTAACCAAGTGGTTGAATCCAGATCAGATTAGATCAAAAACCTTTTCAATTTGTTTTCAACCTTTAATTTTTAACTGTTGTATAAATTGAAAAGGCTAAATCCGACTGTTTTCAAATTAAAATATTCCTTTTTTGCTTTAACTCTTTAAACAGAACATTTTAACAAAACTTTTCCACTTCCCTTGAAGTCTAAATGTTAATTGTAACCGACGGAATAGAGAATTCTCAAGAAGAGTTTTAGTTTAGACTGTCTGATTGAAGTTACGGTAGTTTATGCTGAAAATTTCAGGTGATGGGGTACTAAGCAAGGCATACGTAATTCTAGGTCATTATGTGTGGCAGTGATTTCAGAGAAGCCTTCTCAAGATGTGTCTCTGGAACCATAGCACAAGCCATGTAGTTACTTATTTCTTGCTTAGGAATAGTGCTTAGGATATAGGACAAGGAGTAAACAATGGTTGAACTTTCAGGTATAGTACAGCAGGAAAACTTGTTTGAATTCCATGTTGTAGCACTACTTTTTTTAAATTAATGGAGATTAGAGTAAAGCAAAAATAAATAAAGAAGACTCAAAAGACATTAAAAAATGACTTCTAGTAATTATCACTCAGCAGTCTCTGAACGGCTACAGAGAATTTAACAATATGAACACAAAAGTAAATTTTACTAGAAACTTTCTGCTGTAGCATTTAGTAACCATAGTAATGATCAGAATATGAATTCCCTCATCATCATAATACTGGCAGCTCCTTGATAGTAGATGTTGTCAGCTGCTGTTCAAACACACAGAAGATAAGCAGGGAGCTGGTGAAGGTCTGTTATTCTGTAGGTGATAAGGGTGCCAAGTCACTGAGCTTTACGCTATGACTAGTGAGGTGTGGCAGTGGTTTCTTCAGTCTCCTCAAGACACGTCTCTGGAACCATAGCATGAGCCATGTAGATGCAGAAGCAACATATGTCCAAGAGGGAGGCAGTGGGTTGCCATAGTGAATGTAAATGTTGAACTGGTGTTTATCCACAACTGAGCTGCTTTAATGTTTTTACTCACTATGGAAGTTCTAAATGTCTTTCTGTAAACAATTACAACATGGTTGTTCTTCGTCTTCGTATTAAATCAGATTTTAAGGACTCTATATTCTGTATTTTTTGATCATTCTTGTGTATTGGGATGAATTCTTAGTATATTTTTTTCCATGGACTGAGCTGTGTGATTTCCAGCGCAGTTAATGATGCAAATCCTTAGCCCTGATAGAAGAGAACATGGAACAGCTGTCAGCACATAGCTGGATCTGCACTCCCTGGTTCCTGGCAAGACCAGAACAAAACTGCTGAGCTTATGCCTCTTACCCGTGACCCAGATGAGGTTAAAAGTGCTGCCAGTTATTGTGCTAGTAGCAGGGAGCTGGGGTGGCAAAGGAGTTGTCATAGAAACTCCAAGGGATAAAAATTTTAACTTTGTTTTTCACTCTCAGATATAAATTTCTGAATAGACTTCCTGGTTTGATTTTACCTTTGGAATACTCTCTCTGCATTTTACTGTCCAGGGGAGCTATAGCTGTAGGTTTTTTCATATCTCCTGTAAGCATGTTTCACCTTTGAATTGTGGGTAGACTGATGTGTGCTGTTGTCAAGGTTCCCTGAAAACATCACAAATGAAAGAAAAATACCTTGACTAATGACTGATGCCTGTACATACGCTTTCTTACATTTTCATTGTCCTTGTGTCGCAGTGTCTACTGTGTTTTATGTAATAATGTTTCTGAAAATGCTAAGTATCAGATAAGAGTAAGACACCACATTTTTTCCACCGTTTTCTAAATTTATTGTGTCCATTGCGTTTCTAATATGAAGGGTTAGATTTTCTAATATGAAGAGATGGGTTTTAGGGGAATGAGATTATTACAACAAGAGACACAGAAATACCACTTCATTTCTGAGATTCTTGGTGTGGCTCAGCTTCAGTTGCTCTCACAGCCTAATATCCATCTGCATGGTAAGTGATAAGCATTCAAACTAAACACAAACACAGATTCTATCCTTTAATATCCTTCATTGAGTCTCTCATCTTTTTTCAGTGGTTCTGTGTCGAGGGGTATATTTTTGTCTTCTTTTTTTTGTGTTGCTTTTTGATTTTTTTAAAAATATATTTAACCTTCTTTGTTCTTTGTTTCGAGAACAAATCTAAATAATTTCATCTTGAGGCACTTATCTGATAAGGCATTCATGTCCCACTTTTTACTGAACGGTTTTAAAATCTTACCCTGAAAGAATCCAAGTATAGTGAATAAAAAGTTAGACTTTCTTTGTTTTGTTTTGGTGTGGTCCTGAAGGCTTTCTGTCTTTGAGGGATTTGTCAGGTTAAATAAAGGAAGAGTGATTTTCAGGCATTATGTTGCACTACTTCTGAAGACACTGTATGGATGATTTTGTTTGTCAGCTTTGTAATTGCTTTTGAAATCTCTCTTCATGTTTGTCCTGAGCAGCTAAAGTAAAAGGATGGGCTGAGATGAACCACATTAAAATGAAGTATTGCTGAGATGGAATATTGGAAGCAAGAATAAATTTTTTTAAAAACCTCAATGTATCTTTGGACAATGTCCACCTTTTAAAATTTTGCTTCTCTTTTGTCACTTAAATCTGGTTGAATGTTCTGGTTACAAAAGGTCCTTTAAAGTTCCAAGCCTGGTGAAATCATTTGAGAGTGCTAGCTTAAAGAATTTAGTTATGAAAATGAATGGCTATCTGCAAATAGACAAAGAGATTTTGTGATGCAGATGTTCTTCTTTCACTGCCTTTCATTGTTGTCTCTGTTGTATTTCAAGGACAAAGATGATAAGGAAATTTTGCTTTTTACTGAGTATCACTGGGCTGTCTTCAGTCTTTTGGGGAAATGGAAATCTCTGCTGTCAGTAGAAGGATGTTTGATGCTGTGAATGCAAGTGGGAGTCTAACATTACTAATGGGAATCTTTTGTGAATTACCCATATTTTTGTAGGTAACACAGACATGAGCTAAATCACATATCCTTAAAACTGTGACTTGACATAGATTCTCTGATGAATGTGAACATAACTGCAGGAAATGCTTGGAAAAGAAAGACTATACTAGGATGTAGAAAGAAGACTACAGTGGAAGTAGAGGTGGTAGACTGGATACACTCACCTCAGCACTTTACATCCTTCACGTTCTTAATTAAAACAGTTGCAAAGTAGAAGTGTCGAAACTTAATGTTATAGATGGTACTGTAGAGTTGAAACCTGGAGAACATTCTCAATTTAGTCTCAAATAAATATTGAAGTCTTCTGTATTAATCCAAAGCAGCAAAGTATTCTTAGTTAGCTAACCTCAGCTGAAGATCTGTAAATAGCAAGCTGCCTCAGAAGCCTTTTGTTTTCTCTTGATCCCACTAAAACTGAAAATGGAACGACAACAGTGTTATTTTGTATTTAAGCTTTTAATTTGTAGTCCCTGGGTGCAATGGAAGATAACAATTAATAAAAAAGGAAGAGATTGAGACTGCCCAGGAGATTTGTTTGAATTTTGGGATTTACTGATTCACAGATACACACATAGTTGAAGTTGTCAGCTGTGTCAACTGATGTTTTTAATATCTATTTTGAGGACTCTAAATTAACCCTTCACATTTTTCATATGAGCAGCTTTGTAAATAAACATATTTTTCCATATTTATTTGAGCTACATGAGCACTTTGAAAGGCTATTTGAGGCTACTTGAGCCTAACGGTCCAAATTAAAAATATTTGGGTTTTTTTTCTCCCCTGTGTAATGGTTATTTTGCCAACATCTTGCAGTTAGGTGAGTCTGCTGCCTTTTTCTTTAAAAGAAACTCATATGCAGATTCTCTGTCTTATTCATAGATTTTATCCTTTGTTTTTATCCTTTGTTTTTAATCAAAATGTTTTCTCTGTCTTACCAATCCTCAGTTCCTTTCAAATAAAAGAGACCAAGGTCTGACTACAGTTCAAGGTTCTTTCCATTTTTCAAACCTACTTTTCTTTGGAAACTCTAGCAGTATGGGTAAAACTGGTATCAGGGTCATCATAAGTACAACTTTTGCATTTCTCCTAAACTTTATGGATTTCCTCTTGGAATAGCTTTCCCATGATGATATATTCAGTTTTGGTAGCAAATTAGCAGTTTGTGGAAGTTTCCTTTCCTCAGCCATCAGGAAACCAGCTCTGCTTTGTCTTTTCAGTGTTTATAGAAGGATAAAATGGCTCAAAAGTCAGTGTGTAGAATATTTCAATGTTGTTAAAATATTGTTGAAAATATAAAATATAATTTCATTTGGTTTTGAGCAACTCTTTTATGTCATGAATTTCTGGCATGCCTAGAATTCTGCCTTGATTTTTTTCATTGCAATTAGCTTGCATTTCTGGCTAACACTGGAAAAATAAATGAGTCAGATGAGTGTGCTTGTGGTGATGAGTCAAGATTACTGTCTGGAATGTGAGCTCAAGAGAGGAGGAGGATAGTGGTGATTTCAAAATGGTTATTAATGTGCTGGTGAGTAAAGCTCCCAACTCATTTCATCTACATCAAGAAAGGCCTGTCAGATAGTAATGTATTTTTGGTTTTATGCCACTTGGGCAGAATTGGACGTGTTAGTAGCAATGTGCTCTTTATGCCTCCTATATTCTTTTATGATATTTCATTCTTTGTAGACAACTGAAAATTGAGGCAAAAAACATTACATGTTGCTACAAATGATTGATTCCTGTCTCTTGGCAACCCAGAAGTGATCATTTGTCAATTTCTATGACTCAAAGTGCAAAAGTAGCTGAATTTGCAAGTTGCATTTTAATACATCTGCCATTTTGTATGGAGCTCAGGTCCCTTTAAATAAGACCTTTTTTTTGGTACTGAGTGCAAGATTCCAGTAAATTCTGTATTTGCAAGGTTATCCTGATGAAAAATGAATACATTAATATATACATGTGAACATGCAAGTGGATATAACTTTCAGTGAGCTTCATTTACCTACATTAAAGATCCCTTGTAACATTCATAACAGTGTATTCTTTAATAAGCAAAAAAATGCAAATAAATTTTTGTTATTTTTTCTCAATACTGTGAAAAAGATAATTTTGAAATTTAAGATTGCACGAATGCATAGCTCATCTGTATTCATACAAGGTCTGCAGTTAATCTGTGTGCACTGAATTTCACTTGCAGTGGTTAATTTTTTCACTGAAGAGTGATAAATGTAAATATAATGAATATTTTCCACTTCCTAGAAGTGATATCAGGAAAGCAAATTCTCTTTTTTTTAGAAACATAATTTATAGAGACACATATATTTTTCTCAATTGGTAAAGCTCAATATGAAAGTATTTTCTAATAGCTGTTATTGTTTTGATAATATAAATAGAAGTGATTTTGCTTTTACTTTTCTTGAATGAAAGTGTGGAATCTCTGTGCTTAGAGGCCTTCAAAACCTGACTCAGGAAGTTTTTGAGCATACTGGTTTATGTTGAAGCTGAATTGACATCATAATTGTCCCAGCTTTCAGTAAGGGTTCACAAGAACTCCAGAACCTCCCTTTCAACCTGCATCTTTGTATGATTCTGTTGAAAAAGGAAAGAAAAAAAGAAAAAATAGGGAAAAAAAGGAAAAAAAAAAAAAAAGCTTGCCCTGTGTTTACATACAAGACATTTTAACTTCTTTCCTCCCCTTTTTTGGGCAAATATACAGATACTTGGGTTTAAAATGTACTATAGAGGAAAGTGAGTATTGCATTCCTAGGTCAATTATTTTGTGATAGTTTTCTTAGAAAATAAGTCTCACCTTTGGTGACACTGGTTAAATATAATCTCTTTGTAGCAAATATAATTCTTGAAATTAAATCTCTCTTGATTTCCATCTATGCAGCCATCCAGTATACCATGTAGGAACCTGTGTTGCACTGTCTCAGTGATTTATCCCTATTTCTGTGGTACTAGAAGTAAAACTCTGAAAAAATGTGATTTGTCCAGGTAATATAGGAAGGCTCTAAAAAATAGCTGTAAATTTTATCTTAATAAAATACTCTTTGTGGTGAATTAGTAACCAAACATGCTACACAGAAACAGAGAATGCTTTGACAATGTTTTCTGATACTTTTGTGGTTAGAACAAAAGTGTAATACAGCCTCAGCATTTAACTGAGACTGTATAGACAAGTTTGGAGCTCAGCATTGCAGTGACTTCAAAAGATGTGGCCTCAGGTGGCTGTGGACAAGTGGTGGGAGACATATAACAGTATTTTTTTCCTGTAAAAGCTGTAGGGTAGGAGAAAAGTACCTTGATAGAGACAGCTTAACAAAAAGAGGAGGGTAACAAAGCCAAAACTCCTTTGTTGAAACAAGAGGTGAAGGAAGCACAGTCTGTGGGAAAATGTCATCTGAGTGCGTATTCGAGTCACCAGTCTGTGTATATTTTGAATCTGGGTCCTGGAGAATTAAACAAGTCTAAGTTTCTCTTGTGTGTCACTTGAAGTAGATAAATGAGTCTCTGATGCGAGAAAGTAAGTGCCCTGGAGAGAGGGGAGACACGGAGGCAGCGATCCTGCAGAGGGTGATCTTCAGATGACCCTGCAGGAAGATGCTATAATGACAAAGGAAGGCAGCAGATATACTGGAGGTATTCTGCTGAAGTGGAAAACCGAGTTAGTAGATGCAGAAATTCAGTTTTCTGCAGCTTGAATTGGAGCCATGAACTTACATATAATGTCACAGATTCAAGCTCACTTGAACTGTCAGCAAAGGCCAACATGCACACAACTGTGATTGCTGTTAGCAATGCCTCTGTAAAACTGATTCCAGCTGATAGGAGGAGGTGGACTGAAGAGGTAGCGGTGTTCTTATAAGGTGTATATCTCAGTGCCATAAGAAATCTGAAGTGGCTTGGATCCTGCATACCAGTACTACCCAGATAGTACAAGATAGAAAGAAATGGAATTTGAGTTAAAAAGACAAAATAATGGTATTGACAAGTCTCAGTTAAATAGGCCATGTAGGAAGACGTACATCTCAAACCAAGTGTAGAACGCTGACGTATGACCTTTGGTCAGCAGAAATCATGAGGAGAAATCTCAGATCATTTCGTGTGCTGAAAGGAAGGAAGTTGCATTACTGCATTTAGGTAAAATAAATAGTTGGCACAAGGTCTGTTAAGATGGAAGCCACTTTCCTTTGCGAAGTGCCCACATTTAAGGCTATAAGGTCTGCACATTGTATCTGTGGTACAGTTCTTAAAAAAGCTCCCTGTTAATGAAAATTTACAAGCTTCTGATTCAGCATTTCACTTTCCCCTTAGGAATTCAGTTATATTACTGTATTAATGATAGAAAAGAATAATTAGTGGAACTGTCTTCGTGAACACTTAGAAATAAAGAACTAGAGAGTCCATTCATTAGTGTATATACTTCTTGATGAAGAGGTATGTGCTCAAGTTATTACTTCTGCATGGCAAATCCCTAAAATTCAAGAAATGCAATGATGCAACACAGATAAAGTGCATAAATATAATGGAATTGACAAAACTATATTCAGGAGATGTTGTCCTTAATATAAAACTCCATTAATTAAGTAAATGAATAGAGGGTTGTACCCATTTCATTGAGCAGGAGGCAAAATTACAGGAAAAAGTCATTGTGAAACTGGGTCAAGGGAGCCTTGTGAAGCTTAAAAATGAACAATAGAGCTGAATTAAAAAGAGCCTTAGTACTTAGTTTCAGATTCTGATATTTACATCTTACTTTCTACCTCATCTCCTCATTTCTGACTACCTGACAGCAAGGAATTAAGAGATGCAAAGATACCTTGGAGACAAGATTTCTGAAATAATTTAGCGGTTCATGAAAACTAGGGAGAGCATGATAAAAAAAAAAACCTCAAAAAAACCTATCTTGAGACAACTGAAATTTTACTGGTGTTTTTTACTAACTTTAGAAGCTGTTAACCATAGTGGACTAAATTATAAAGTCAGTCACGTAGATTGGAAGAGACCTTTAAGATCATTGAGTCCAACTATAAATGTAACACTGCCAAGTCCACCACTGAACCGTGTCCCTAAGTGCCACATCTGCACATCTCTAAAATGCCTTCAGGGATGGTGACTCAACCACTTGCCCGGGTAGCCTCTTCCAATGCTTGACAGCCCTTTCGGTGAAAAAATTTTTCCTAATATCCAATCTAAACCTTCCCTGGTCCAACTAAAACCTCCCCAGTCGAAACTGAATGTTGGAATGGGAGAAGTAACTTGAAGATATTTAAGCGGTAAAGGTAATTAGGAGGGGAATTACAGAAACAACAAAGCCAGTGAGTTACCTGCTGTTTTCTGTGCAGTCACATTTGGTGCCAGAGCACGGCTGGCTCACGTTTGTCCAGCACACCAGTCTCATCTTCGCAATCCTTCTGTTCACTAATATTTAGAAAACCAAACACAGGCAGATAAAAGCGAGGCAAGAGAAAATTCCCAGGATAGTGAAAGGGGGTGTTTCATTAAAGGAGATCCAAGAGGCTGTTCCTGCCATCAGAGTGCTCTGTGGGAGCCCCAGCTGAGGGTGCCTGTGCAGAGCCACTCAGGATCAGGCAGTTCTGCCCTGCTCCCAGCCAGCCCCACCGGCTGTGCTGTGTTGGGTCAGCTCTGAGGCACAGGAACTGAGCTTTTCTGGGGGTATCTATGTCAAGTACAGCTCTGAGGGTGCCTGCTCAGGTCTTCATGTGTTGATGAGTCAGAAGCTGCTTACTGGGTTTGCTGTTCAGCACTCGGGTAGAATCTCTATTTAGAAATATATCAGATAACGCCAGAGAAGCAGGATTTGAACAAGCCACTTTTGGCACAAGAAAAAATGTACTGAAAACGTAGGAAGAAGAAGAAGTGGAAGAGCGCAGTCCTGAAAGAGTATTTTAATGAGGGAAAGAACAAAACATAGAGTTCAAGATGTGTTTCTACAATACTCTTGGGCACATAGTTTGACTCTTGGGGATGGTCAGGGCTAGGAGTTGCACTCAATGACCCTTGTGGGTCCCTTCCTCTTCAGAATATTCTGTGATTCTGTGAAAAGGTCGAGTTTTTGAGGTGATGCTTGAGATAATAAGAAGCTGGACTTGATTTTACAATGGCTCCCTTCCATCTCTGTGACCTTTGCAACCTACATGTGATGACATGCTGTGCACAATGAATACTGGAGAAGCCAAGCTGATAGAATGAGTCCTCAGTATTTCATTCCCTCTGTGGTGACTGGAGTGAGTTTTTTCCAGAGGAGAGCCCAGCTGTGGGAGTGCATGTGTTCTCCTGCCCAGCTGTGGACCTGGAGGCACCCAAAAGTGGTGTATGAAAGGACAGGTAGCTTTTACTTAGGAATTTTTCTATGCATAGCTGATCTCAAAAATGAGAGGCCTTTTAAAAATCATCTAATTTTCAAACATTCTGATTGAAATAAAAGATTATGATTTTGTAAACAATCATATTTTGTTTGCCTAAATGCTAATTATTTTACCTGTTTGCTGTCTCTGTAACCTAGCTGCCAGAGAAGGTTGTGTGCTTCATTGTTCCTTCTCCTCCAAGAGGTGATGAAGTGCTGGTTTATATGGAGGTAGATGTTGCAGCCACTGGAAATGCTATCTGAAGAGTTTGTGGGAGCAGTGCTACAGCTGAGTACGTGTGAAATAAAGATTCTTTTCTAGGATATTTTTCTGTCTTATGGAAGATGATTGTAGAGTGTGCCTGGCTTGTCTTCTATTAACAGAGCTATGCTTTTAGCTTCTCATATTTTTCTGTGCCTATTGTCCTATGCAACAATACCCATTTTTCAATTTAATGAGTACTAAAACTCCTGCCAGTTTTGTTTAGAAGAAGGAAAATCTTGAAAATATATTCCATGTAAAGAGTGCAGATTCCACGTGAGTAATTTTATATTAACAAACTTTTCTTTTTGAGTGTGGATAGGTAAATATTTTATGTGCTTGGCTCTTCATTATTTTAATAAAAGTTTCTACTTCAGTTTTTGAAGTTCTTTTTCTCTTTTGTTTTTCCCCATGCTAGATGGAAGATGTGTACAGTAACTTAGTAATATAATTATTTGGACTTCCTGTTTACAGTTCCACTGTACTTACAGATACATATAGTCATAAATAAATACTATATATGAGTTTTCAAGTGCAGAAAAGTGAATTTTGAGATGTTCGTTTTAGACAAAGTCAGTAGCTCTCCTTAACCTGTTTCCATAATGGTGTTATGGTAATCTGATCATCATACTGTCAAGGGAAAAGAATCTTACAGAACCACGTTATGTGGCAGCTAATGAGTGAGAAACTTCAGGGGATTGAGTTGCTTTTACAATTACAGGTAATTACAATGAATGAATTAATTACAATTAATTAGCTACATAATTGGGATTCACGGACAAGACAGTAATATGGTTATTTGTAAAACAAGCACACAAAGCAATCTTCTCTCCAAATCCATTTGAAAATCTGGAAATGATTTAGTTGGTATTATTAAGATTATATCCAGGCTTAATTTCTGCCTTTAATCTCCAGTGTCCTCAAAGTATTAGAGGCGTTTTGATACACTGTGATCTCCCACCCTGTAAGATTAGAAAAAAGCCATCATGCTCATTTTGTGTTTATGTAAGGCCACAGGTGCTCATAGTTAGCTGAATATTTCCTTGTTTCTAGAAATTCTTTGGTGAAGTTAGAAAATAAGATGAACAGAGCTCAATTACAAAGGAGTTGAATGTGGTGTATCTTACTGAATTCACTAGAAGATTTCATAGGAGGGGATTCATCCCTTAATTCATGAAGATTTTATGAAATCTTTCAGAATACCAGGAAATTAAAATAACAGAGCAGTAGGGAGAGCTTTGGGTAGACGATTTGGACAATTAGAGGTGAGAGGTCTCAAGAAAACTTTATGTTTCATGTATGATTTAGAAATAGTTTGTCTTCTTAAACAGAATTAGAAAGTAGCAAGTGTTTTTTAAATGTGCCTTCTTAGACTATTCTATTTACAATTTACTACACATTCCATAGCTATCTGTGAAAAACTGTGAGGCTATTGCAGTGTAGTACAGAATTCCATAGTGGCTTTACAATTCTAAACCTGATTCTTACCAGACTAATTCTGCAGTTTCCAATTACAATATCAATAACATTTAATGCCTGTGGCTACTGCTGAGTAGTTACGCAAAACTAAGAACTAAATACTAAATGTTTCAGCATGCTGAATTTACCTATTGATCCTATTAAAAGGGTATCAGAATTTACTGTAAAATTAAGTATAATGTTGGCTAAGTAACTTCTTGAACAAATTCCTGTCTTGTGCTGCTAATGAATATCCGACGGTCTTTTAAAGTAGGTTACTGGATCATTAATGAGAACCATTTTTCCTCTTGATTTTCTTAGTCATTGAGTCATAGACCAGTTTGGGTTGGAAGAGACCTTTAAAGATCAATTAGCCCAACTCCTCTCTGGGCAGGGACACTTTCCACTAGATAAGGTTGCTCAAAGCCCCATTCAAACTGGGCTTGAACTCCCAGGAAAGGGGCATCCACAACTTCTCTGGGCAACATGTTCCACTGCCTCATCCCCTCATCACAAAAAATTTCTTCCTTATGTCCAGTCTAAACCTCCCACCCCTCATCCACCCTCCTGTCTAGTCTGCCCCTAGTTGAGTGGTTGAATACAGGCTCTGGCACAGCCCTCCTTGTGAGACCTGCTGCCTGCTCCCCGCCTCATCCCTGCCCCATTGTGCTGGGGGCCAGAAACCCCCTCAGACTCCCCCAGGGACCTTGCAAGCCTCACAGTCTTCACAGTGTGTGGCAACTGCTGCTGCTGCTGGCGTTGGCCTCCTGCTGCTTCTCAAACCAGTGCTTTTCTCTCCTAACTCTATTGAACAGTTGGAAGTTTATAATAAGATCCAGCTAAAAGAATGTAACTTCTGAAGTCAGCAATATGACATTGTTATTAATAACAACTTGTTCCTGAAGGTGTTCCTGCCCCTTTCCCAACAAAGAAAGATAACTTTCAAAAAATACACCTTTATTTCCAGATTTATCAACCAAATCTTAATTATAACTATATATTACTCGCATATGTTTATAAGAAGAAAAATAAACATTATGAATGTTTGTGGGAAAGAACAAGTGAATGTAAATAAGAGTGTCTTTTCTAATGAAGGACACCAGGTATTTTATGCTTTTACATTTGCTGGTGCTCATCCTCATATATAATGAGTAATTTCTAGAGAGAAGTAATTGTGTTTAGGATATTTTATCATGATGGTTCTCAAAGAATTTATTTCTAGCTTTTATTGTAAAAATACAATAAGAAGGATGTTAAGAAGCAACGAGTTTCTCATGAGTCTGTAATCTGAAACTCTAATATAATGTTGCCATATGTTGGCTGAGGGTCTTTAATCTTTGTATATATCAGTCTGTCTTTTTTTCCTTCCATTAAAACAAGCTCCCTAGGATGAGATTGTGTTAAGTGCTGCAAGGTGGAGATCATACATCTGTATGACACATACAGTATCCCAAAAAAGTGAGATTTCTGTGTTTATTTCTCTTCTGAGTAGTCTATGATATGATGCCACAAGAAACTCATTTCAATACTCAGTTATTTTATCTTGCCTCTGGGAGCTTGGATTGTGGTCCACCGTGCTCATTAATTTCTGATGCTTTTGTGGTTCCTTCAGCCCAGTGGAGCTTAGTGGTTTAGCAGTGCTTTATGAAATATTGTTTTTGTTGTTTAAAAGCCAAACTTCTGATGAGTATAAAAAAAGATAATAAGCAGGGTAGTAAAAGAAGCAGAATATAAAATAAGGCTGTATCTTGACATATGATACTATTATTTGGATAAAAAATACCTTTTAGCATTTATATTTAATGCTCTAAAAAAAAAGAAAAAACTTGGAAGTTAAATGTAAGCAAATGTCTCACAAATGAAGTCATAACATCTGTTCAGCACAGTTTTAGATTTTAAATTATGGATTTCTCTTTCTTTTCTTGCTTAAATTTGCCCCTGTAGAGAAAATTGCTGCAAGTTCATCCAGCTGTTACTCCAGAAATGGATGAAGTCCTTCTCATTTGTTGAGCAAATGTCAAATTTAGAGAGATCTGGCCTCATTTAACAGTGTAGGTAAATCTGCAAAGAACTATTTTCACTTCTGCTACCTAAGAAACATTTTTTATTAATATAAATGGAAAAATTTTTGTTCATATAACAATACTTTGGCAATCCTATTTGTAGTATACTTATCCTAATTTATAGTTCACAGGTGTTGTCTTACTGGGAAGAGATAAAAGGTTTTGCTGCAGATCACATGGGAGGCCTGTGTAGCAGTAGGAAACGGAAAGCAGATCTCTGGAATGAAACTCCTTGCGCTGTGCAGGAACCCTTTCTCTCTGGGTAAGAATGAAGGATAGCAGAAGGGATCTAGTGCCTACAGGAAAAGCAGATTATTTGGCGTGTTAAAGAAAATGTCAGTTCCAGAAAAGAAAACATGGTATTTCCCTCCAGAAAACAAGACATGGTATTTCAGTCTGCAAAGATTGCCCTGGGTGTTTTTCCCCCATTGTTAGGCTCTCTGTTAACCTTCTGGCATCCAGCAATATCTACTGGAGATTTTATCCCAAGATCTTGGTAGTACTTGTCTCATGTTTTAAAGATTAACCAACTCAAATCTCTGAATATACTGGGCTTTTTAATTTTTTTGAGCCACGTAAAATTACTATATTTTGTTCCAGGTATTTTTTCAAATAATTTTGTCAAAATGTAGGAAGGCATGAATTCTTCTTTTCTTCTTTCACAAGACCATTTTCTTATCCTGTAATTCTAAACTGATGTTTGAATAGGATTTTTTAAAGGAAAATTAGACTGATACAATCTTTTAGATGTTAATCCTATGAAAGCTACTGCTTTTGAAGTTTTCCGAGTGAAATCTCACCTCTTCCTAACACACTTCTTCTTTCAAGAGGGAAGTAATTTCATATCAAGCATGCTAAATGTGAAATGCTTTGTTCTTTTTAACTGCCAAGCTTGTCTAGGTCCTTTTCCATACTAGAGCGGTTTCTAACCTTAAGGCAAGATGAGGACAGATGCCTTTGAATAAGTAGGAACGGGGACTAAAATGTTCCTGTATGATTCTGCCAAGTGTATAACCTTATGCACTTAGATAAGTTTGGAGGCTTTGAGGAAATACCAGTTTATGGTAAATGTTAATCTGATGCTGTGACTCCAAAATGTCTTCCTCGGTGAGGTGGCCAAAGGAGGGGAAGCTGTGGAGTGCTGGAGGGCTTTGCAGAGGGAGCCCCTGCTCACCTAGGTGTGGGCTCTGGGCTCCTGCCCGAAGCACGCAGCACTGCACACGGGGTTTTAGCAGGGTGTGTGTGAAAGCTTCACAACTGCAGAACTTCTGACTTATCAGGTAGTGCTAATACACAGTCTGACAAGATCTTGGTTCTGAGAGCGAAGGGGATCTTGATCCTCTGAAGCTCAGGCTCAGCAGGAGACTCTGTTCAAGGCTGTAGCAGAGAGCGAGGCACTTTGCTTGTTCAGTGACAGGTGTGTTTTTCCTGTGTAAGAGGCAGCAGTTGGGAGATCCTAATGAGCTGGGAGCTCAGCAAGAGATTGTGTGAATCAAGAGCTCTTGTTTGTCGCAGTGGCAGATGTTGCTTCTGCAAGCAGCAGACATGATTACTGTCTGGATGGCCTTAAGATGTGACAAGTGTTATCTGACTGAAAATTTGTCATGCTTGACCCCAAGCAAAGATGGACTAAAGCTTGTCAACGTAGGGATAGCCTACAGATACGTTGGCTGCTTATCATCCAAAATCACAGAGGGTTTTTTATTAAAAATAGAGAAGAATGAGGCAGTTCAGTTGTTTTGAATCTGAAGCTGGCTCAGCCAGGCTTAATTGCCTTTAGTTGTAATAAACCTGTGGAAGAAATGGGATTTTCAGGAATTTGTTTGCATGTTTATTTACAAGAAAGGGATTTTATTAGTTGGCGTTGCAAAAGGAAAAAAAGTCGCAAATTCATCAAAGTTCACCTGGCTGTTTAGTTGAGTTTTCCATTGTCCTTTTTTAGAGTTTCCTGAGAACTCCTTTTCAACATACTATTTTTTGCTTGGGAAAACTCCCACATACCTAATTTTAGCTGCAGTTCATTTAATAAGGGAAACTTCATATCTTCCAAGGTGTGTTGAAAATTTTGGCCACACATTTGTTGAAGTTGGTAGAGATATGGTGCACCTGTTGTTTCCAGTTACGTACCCGTACCTGGAGGAAAAAAATGTAATGCAAGAGATAAGTATTTCAAAGAGAATATGGTGTTCCTTTTCGTCCTTCTGGCTCTCACTGGTAACTTCAGTCTACAAGTTCAGGAGTGACACACCGTTTTGTAAACTACTCTGACACCTGACAAGTTTTTATGGGCAATGGGATGCTCAGTTCTGGTCAGTTGTTCCTGTGGTTCCTGTGGTCCCGAACTCCTAGTAGTCACGTGGAAGACACAAAGTCAGGTGAGCTCTGTTTCTTTTAAATTGAATTTTAGAAAAAATCGTAAACCAACCAATCAAGGAAAAACCAAAACAAAAGGGCAGAAGGATGGGTAAGGGAGACATGTTAACCAAAAAAGACGAGGAGTCTGCACAATGATGGGAGGAGTGATGCATTTCAAATCTGGTGAAATTGTAGTGCTCCTTCATTTCTCCTCTTTAGCCTGTAATAGCCAAACTAAGGTGAAGAACCCATGTTTCCAGGCATGAAACAGATCGTGTCTTTTCAAGGCAGACTGCAGTGTTCCATCAAACCACGTCACAATAGTATATTTTCTGTGTTACCTCAGAATCTTCTTTTAAAGTTTCCAAAAGCTCTTATGAAGGGAGTAAGTTCCATGATAAGAGTCAGTTAGGGCTAATATTATTCCTTGTGCTTCTGATTTTGTTCTCCTGTTGTTTTCAATTTTAGCACAGATATTCAGTGGCAATATCAGAACTTTTATTTGGCTATTTCAGTTTGTCTGCCCTCTAGATAAAATTTTTCTTCTGGATCTGTTTTACCTTTATACTGCATACATCATCTGCACAGGACATCTCCCACTGATCTGAGGAGAAAAAGTGACAGTCTCGTGTAAATAAAATAGCAAATCACAACATTGTTTCTGAAGTATTTATATGTGGCTGTCATGAAATGGATACAGAAAAGTATTATCCATAAGTATTTAGTTCCATTATAAGTATTTATTGGTAGAGGGAGACTGAAATTCCTTTGGAAAATTGAAGCTTAAGAAAATATATAACTGGAAGCTAGATAATAATAGAAATGCTTGAGGTCTCCTAGCTGTCCATCTTGGAGAGCTCTGCCACTTTTAAACTAACATATATTTTGAAGATGTTTGGCTTGCACTGAATAAAACAAGATAATATAGGCTTATGTTAGACTGAGATATGAATGCCTTCCAAAACTGATGTCAAAATGTGAAGAATCCTTGTTTTGTGGTTGTACAGACAATTCCGTATAACTTTACATATTCCTCTGGATACATCTATACATATGTGTGTATCATGTTGGCAAACATCAAGATGTTGAAAGGTGATGATAGAATATCAGTGACTTACTGTCTACTGCCCAAATTAGCAGTAAGTCCTGAGCAATAGTTAAAAAAATCTCCTGAAATTAATCTCAAGATACCTATTTAAAGACAGATTTTTTTAAAAATTAACAAGCTGCTGGAAAATACATGAAAGACAGGAGTAATTAGAGATAGTAGTGCAATACATATTGAAGCTGACATCTTATGTTGCTACCGCCTTTATATGTGAAGGAAAGTAAATATATTTTTCTTCATATACCACCATGGGAATAACTAAAACAGCTGTCCAGTGATCACACTGCTAGAGGAAATAAGCTAATTATTTAATGATGATTGTCATAGCTAATAGCAAATAGCAAAAACAAATGTTGTGCAATGCACAACAGCTAAAAATAACTTCTTCAGGTATAGTAATAATTAAATAAATATTAGGCTCTCCAGTTAATGACGGTTGAATCTCAAAGGACTCATAGTACTACGTTTGCTTTGTTGTTTGGCGTTGGTTTTAAATATTGATAATTTATTTTTGAGCTTCCCTGAATATATCAAGTTAATACGTATTTCACACAAATACATGTATTGAATTGATGAAAATAGTACATTGATAAAAAAGAGAACTAAAAAAAAAAAAGTACTTAGAGACAGCGTGGGAGGAAAGATCTGGACAGGGAAGAAGACACCACTTATGGAATACATTTACCTATAATTATGTCAGCCATAGAGTCAGTAATAATGAATTGCTGCATCACAAAAGAAAAGGGTAGGTAATAAGTCTGTGTGGAAAAGAACCACCCAGGATAAATTTTCTCTATTTCTGGTTTGAGAGCTCTAGACAGTACAGTGGGGTGTTCAAATTGCCTGTGAAGTTTATTATACCATCTTGTTTTATGCAACGAAAAGGTAATTTTTCCCCATCTATTTGTTTAATATATCACAAGAAACTCTGAGAGACAGAGATGTGTAAGTATCCCATAGTGCATTCAGCCTTATATGGAACCATAAAGTTAAATCATTATGCTGTATTAAATGCCACACTATTACAGTCTGGAGTAATTTTTCAATACATTTGTAGGTTATGAGAGTGGAGTATATAATTAAAGAACTGTCTAGGAGACTGAAGAGTTATGGTTGTTGTTGTAAAGGCTTCCTGTATTGGAGCTTCTGTAATACTATTCTATAATACTAACTCTTAACATACGACACAACAAAAAAATTTCACACCTGGCTGAGCTCAGGAAAAATAAGATTAAAACAATGAGTCAAGACCAGCCTATAGGCTAATGCTTTCCGATATGTCTTGAGCGCTGTCCCTGGATTTCAGTGTGGCACATACGCTTAACCAGTGTGATTTCCTTCTGCAAGCCTCACTAGAGATGCTGTAATTGTTTAAAGAACATTGCTGACCAGAAAGACAAGAATCTCAGGGACTGATGTCTTAGAAGAACAGTGTTTTAGAGCGAATTGAAACTTCTTGACAAGAGCCCTAGGCTTTCTATTTCTGAGATACACAAAGTCTGTAAACAACTTACATATGCCACTTGCTTGGTGCCAGATGCTTGCAGCCAGGTTAGTTGAGTCTTAAGAAGCTGTAGGGAAGAAAATGTCTCCTGATTTTTTTTAACTTTTGTTTGTTTGTTTTTTCATGGATTTTTTTTTTCACAATACCGTTGGAAGGCTGAAAAAAGAATTGGTCCACTTGAAGGTTAATAAAAAATGCCAGTATGATCCATTAGACCTTTTTTCCTTTTGTTGTTTTCCATAATGAAGAAACAAATTCTGAAAAAAGCCCTGGTCTGCCTTATAAATTAGGGAAAGAGTTTATTATGCTGAGTGCAGTAGGCTTTAAAAAATAAATATATGCATTTATAGTTTGTTGTGATTCTCTTCACAGCCAAGTTATGGGGCACAACCTGATGATGATACTGTTTCTCAGAATTTGATCTACAACATTAGCCCACAGTTATCTTTTGAAAAACCTTGCATTTTTTCCTGAAATAGTGTAACCAGTGTATCCCATAACTTCTCAGTTGTGCTTCCCTATGTTCACTTGTATTATCCAGCTAGCCTCTGTTATCACCTGCATAGAAAAGTGCATAAAAAGTTGCACTTCTAAAGCACATATTCCATGTTTTTGTAAGGCAATACTTGACATCAAATCAATGTGAAATATGCTTATTTCCTTGCAGCCTATTCCTTTTTGGTTTTAGTAATTCACTTTGATGTAAGACATATTAGTTAGGAGGAGTAAGGTTAAGAAGAATTATTGATAAGTAAACAGCTTTTAGCCGTAAATCCAGATTGTGCTTTGCATTTGCATCTCTATAAAGAAATAAGCAACTTTCTTCCTCCTGTGCTTTATGACAGCCTTGTGAGTCATCTGTGAAATCTGCTGGAAGATAGCTTAAACATGTCTTTCATTGCATCAGTCCTGAAGAGAGTTGCTTCTGAAAAGTGATTGTCTTTAAACATCATTTATGTCCTACAACTCGGATTACTAAAATGTGTTTTAAATATGAACCAGTCGTAGATTTGTAACATAGATTGGTCATTAAGCTCCTATCAAAATTAAGTCTTGCATTATCTAATTATTTATTTTTTTATGTAGTGAGATTATATTTTGATAACTTAAAAAGTTATGACCAAATGCTTCTCTTGCAAAGTGAAGAATATAAAACTGTAATTTGGGAGGGTGGGGGTCTTGGGGTGTGTGCGATAGATCTTTCTGAAGTGTTACAATGGCATCACTTTAAAGTTCAGATTCTTATATATCTTTTTCCTGCTAAGTTGTTTTTGATCTGCCAGCTGTGTAAATGGCTGTGACTGATGACAGATCTGCTGTGAGTCTGATGTATGGTATTGCATCAGTTCTAGGTTATGATACTGAGCATTTAGGGGAGAAAGGGTTCTCATACTCTTGAACCCAGTCATACTTGGAACATTTCTAGCCTATTTGCTTTATCCAAAAATAATTCTGTTAGTCCAAAAGCAAAATATTATCTTTATTTTACCTGCAGGGTGGTATTAACAACTATGTGGCTGTCACTATAAACTAGTAAATCCACCAGTTGAGTCAAGTCTTACTCTCACCTCCATCCCTTTTTCTTGACCAAATACTCTTGCCCTTTGCTCACACGATGATAGGAATTATTTCTGAAATAGTTAAGAATTATAGCCTGAAAGGTAAAAATTTGAAGTAATGACATTTTTTTCCTGGTTCACATTCTATGTCTTGGCTTTTATGGGTTTAGGACATTATTCCAGTGAATATGAAAGTCAATAAATATGTATTTAGTGTCTTATGAGTCAATAAGAAATAAGACATTTTGTAAAGAAATGTGTGATACTGTTGCAGAGGAGCTAGTGATCCCACACCTATTGGTCCTCTGCACTGCCTGAGTAGACCTGTCATGGTCTGCTTTCAGGGTTCATCCTGCCTTTTTTGCCAGAGGATTAGCTTAGTAATAAAGAGGGTCAGTTATGTTATTGGGACTTTATTGTAGGTCTGAGCAGACTAGAAGGTTTTGGAAATGTTTTGTGGCACATAGTGTTCCAGTGGGGATGCAGTCATGCAGCTAGGGCTTGGGGGTGCCCCTCTGTGTGCATGTACTGAAGTCTCTCAGATATATGCCATTCACATCGCGTTATCTGTGGGGAAGCTGAACAGTTTTATTTAGTAAAATTTAAAAAAAAAATGAGGGTATTAATAACTTTAAGGGAGCAGCTGTTCCTATTTTCTTTTTTTTTTAAATGGAGTGGAAGGTCTTCTCCCAGGCTGTCCTCCCAGGTTTAGCATACCAGAGGTGTGCAGGAGGCATGGTTGGTCCTACCTGTGACTCTTCGCTATTTCTTAGGAAGTTCCCCATGTTTGAGGTCAAAGGGACAAAGTTTGCCAAGTATGGAACTGCTCTAATTGAGGAGGGCTACAGATGGGGAGAGCCAGAATCAACACTGGAAGTGAAGGAATGTAAAGCTTCACCTTTAACTTAGAAGTAATTAATTAAGGAAATTGCCACACTGTCCTGTATAGTTTGTTTTTTCCTAGTTGTTGTGCTAATGTATGGAGTTATTGTTCTCATGTTCACATAAGCCTTTCTCAGATGCTCTTGCTGGTTAACTTAGATTGATTCTCCAGTCTTTATTTAAGAGTGAAACACCTTAAAATAGAAATACATTTTTTCAGATATTTTCACAGTATTACCTGTGAAGATAAAAAATTCTTACACGGTAGAATAATAAAAAATCTATTGAAAGCATCCTTTGTTAAATAAAAAAGCCTTTGAGGTGATTAACTGTATTCATTACTTTCAAAAGTATTGTTACCCATTCCAAACTATGAATATTCATGATTCAGTTATTTTTTTCATAGCTTGTTTTCCATGCATTTTAATATTAGAGAAATTCATGATATGAATTAATTTCTTGCCATTGTCACTGTTTTTTCTCATTGTTTTTGCAAATTGCAGACTGATGTTTAAAAAAAGTCATGGCAAAAGAAGCAGTGAAGACAAGAAGTTTGATTACTCATACAATGAATCTTGATACATTTACAGAGAAGATTATGTGCTGAGGCTGCTTGCAGTTGCTGGAATTTATACTCGGTATCTGAGGCGAGATCGTTCAGCCTCATATCCTGTAATCTGGTCTGGCCAGTACTCAGTGCTGGACAGCACACTACTTTTTCATGTGATAAATAATAATATTGGTTTGGGGCAATGGTTCTTTTCTTTTTTTAATCCTTCCTGAAAAGGTTAGGTACAGAGTAGGCTACAGTATAATTTTAGTGGTGATAGATGTGGTCAAATACCTGGCTTCTTTGCGTCTCTCATTCCTAAGTGCCATTCTGTGATTCAGAAGAGTTCCTGCCCAAAATTCTGTTGTTAGCCGTGGTTGTAGTTTTCTTTTAATTTCCTCTATTGTCTATACCACAGTCTGATGTCAGAAATCCTGTTTAAAAATCCAAGACCCAACAACAAAAAACCAAAAATTCTAAACAAAGTCCTGAGGGGTATATTGACACTGGAGGGAAGGAGTTGTATGTCAGGGACTTAGGATCACGGGGAACTGTGGAGTTTGGAAAACTGCTGTGTGTCATGTGTCATGTGAGGTTACATATCATATATGTATGCTTGACCCTCTTGGACCAAACAGCTCTTGCAAAACTGATTGAGATTGAGAGATGCTTGAGTTAGATGATCAAGACTGCCAATGTCAATCCTCTGTTCCTAAATTTAAGATTTGAAAAAAATTCCGCTTTGGTGTAAAGTCTAGTGTCCATATGGAACAGGATGTTATTTTCAATATATTGCCCTCAGGGAGAGTTTTAACCAGCCTACATTTTGCAGTGTTGTCACTTAAATAAGAAATTATGAATATGAATAAAAAAGTTTCTTAGATTTATGAGTTCTGGATACAAGTGATCTTGCATACATCATATTGCATACACATGGAAACTTAAAGAAGAGCTTAATTTAAGGTTGTCTCTGTATTACAAGGTTCTGTGTTTTATAAAAAAGTCCTCTTCTGCTTGAAATTATTGTTTTTGGAAGGGAGGAGAAAATACCATCCATTAGACTTCAGCAGACACTTAAAGTATCAAGGTATGAATTAAGATGAACAAAGCTTTTTTGATACTTTTGTGAGACTGGTTTTAATTCACAGTTTCTGAACATTCTTGAAATAATAATAATGATAATAGTATTTCATGATTTATAATCCTTCTAATCACTCTTATCACTACACTGAGAATCTGAAAAAATTAGATTTTGCACTCCTTTCCTTTCAACAGTAGTAAAGCAACGTGTGAAAGTAGGTTCACAAACTATTAGGCTTGTTAAAATTACTGCATTCTATAAAAGAAATATGAAAAAAACTCTAGCTAACACTCAGGACTTTGGTTGTCAGATTTACATTTGTTATATTTTTGACATTCATATGCAATCTCAGTTTGCGCTGCTTTCAGTCACCTAGAGGTAGGACCTCCATAACCTTGGATTTAAGTAGCTACCAGATAAATTTCAAGTGCTATGTTTCACTTGTCATTACAATCAAAGGAGAAGGGTTTTCCTAACATGAGAGCAAGAGTTGAAAAACTGCCTCAGTACGTTCCCTGCTTCTCTGTGTGCCATTATTATCAAGGTTTGCCATGTTTTTAGTGAATGTCTGTAGAGGTGTACTCTGGTAACTGATTGAAAAGGAACTCTTTATTCTTTGTACTTTGTTGCCATCCACCCTATTTGGGTAAGCGAAAGCTTGAACTTGATTTCCAGTTAAAAAAAAAAAAGGCAAAAGAAAAAGAAAAAGAAGTACAGTTATAATGTGCGTGTTTACATACCAATTAAGCAATCCTCTGTGAAGAAATCTTAGATATAATGCTACCCAAGGAAGTATAAGTATTTAAAACTTAGTTTTTTGTGTTGTACATTAGCATTAATAATATGTAAAATGCAACCATCTTTTCCTCTTTTTAAAAGACTGAGGCCTGTTTTTTAGAGATGAGATAGCAACAAGTGAGAGAAAAAAACCTAATAGCTTTCTTTCCTCAATGCCAGCCTCTATGTTGTGAAGTCTAGCTCGTATTTCCCAGCTACTTGTCTTTGGTCTCAAGTGCTCTCTTCCTGCAATAGGCTACACTGTGTATTTTGGTCACCCACCTAAGGGACCAAGTAGGTCCTTGTTGTAGTGTTGTTGTTAGGGCCAGAGGTCCCAGAGATGTACAGAAAAGCTGTTCAGTGGACTCCTCTGGATCTATCAGCTGTGTCCTATTGTCAAAGTCTGGCCCCACTGACCACTGTGGTCTCTTCTGAGACCTCATTTTGTCTTTTCTAGTTAGAACAGTCTCTCCTTTTCTTTATTGCATATTTTCACATGACTCACGACTGTGGAATACAGCTGTACTGTGTTTGAAAAGCATTTTATTGTGATAGAAGAATGGACAATGGAGAGGTGAACCTATGTAATAAACTTTAATCTAGAAATTTCTTGCACTAAAATGTTGCTTACTTAGCAATATAGAGTATCATAAAGGGACAGGCTTTTCAATTCTGTGTGTTATGTGACTTTTGTAATCACGTACCTGCTGCAAATAAGACTTGTTGCTGAAATTCTGTGTCATATATCTAAATGAAAAGGTAAAGTTAAACCCATGTTTCGAGAATGGATCTTAGAAAGCAATGTGGTGGCAATCTCCTACAACATTTATATTGAACTGCTTTTGAAAAGCAAACTATTTGAAAAATTGCATGTTATTTGCCCTAAATTGCTACATATTTTGTGACACTTCAGGCAATATCTTCTTTTCCAGATTTTCAAGTTTACTTACAATATTTTTACTTACTGCTGGAAAGACATTGTCACTTGGAATCCAGCAGTCATACAAAGGTAGGATAAAAAGGCTTAGTTCTCTAAGTGAATGGGCAAAAGAAGAATGTATGACCTTTGGTCTGTGTTTGACAGAAATCAATCCGTGATGCCAGTTGCAATGCTTGAACGAGGCTTCAAATGTGATAGGAAGCTGAAACAAAGGATTGGTTTTCATGGTGAAGAGGTTACACACGCCAAGTACAACATACAGAAAAAGGAAGTGCTTTAGCTTGACTGAGCTCATAATGACAGAGGAAAATTTGTGAGCTAAATGTTCTGTGAAATATTGTCTATTTCAAATTTGAACAGCCTGAGGAGTTCAGTTTACTTCATATATTAATGCAAATGAGTATTTTTGTTAGACCTGTAAATCCTTTTGGAAGAAATAGCATGCTTTGAGACACATGGTCTTTCTCATTAAGATACAGCAAATTTCTAGCAATATGTTAAAAACAATAGTTGTTATTTTAGTATAACTATGTTACTAGTTGAATAGCCTAGGGGAAATAGCTCCTGTGATCTAGAGCTGTGTTAGCTGGAAATGGAGGTGACTGTGCCTTTGACTACTGGGACAGAAATAGAAATGGTGCTCAGTAGGGTCAGCAGGGAGATATGACATGAAAGTTCATTTTGCTGTAGAATCACTGTCAAGACTTTTGTCAGCAGCAAAAAGAGCACCCTGAAAACTCTAGCAGAAACCAAAACAAGGCCACTATAGCCTTCCATCCTCTGGTAGGATACAGGTAGAGAAATCATTAAACAGTTACATTTTTAAGGAAAGATAAGCATACCTTCAAATACAATTTCCTAGTTCCTTTTACTGTGTATTTCAGATGAACTTAGTGTGTTGAATATTCTTCTTCACAAAAGAGGGACTTAGTACTTGTGAATTATTTTTGAAAGCTGTTTTAATTATCCACCATGTAACTTGCTGCATGGAAAACTGTATCAAACATTAGGAGGATGTAGAGTAATACAGACTGCTGAACGATTGATGATGAACTGCATGTAAGGATACAGAATTCTTCACTATCTCCATTCACTCTTCTTTGTATTATATCACATGCTTATACTTCTGCAATAGATGGTACCTGAAATACATAACAAAGTATCTAGAGAGAACTATCCGATTTCCCAGTATTCTTGCAGAATTTGGTAGCAGCTAGAAATTATGTGATCATCTATTATATTTGACTTTTTGGTGCCAGAGTTACTATTCTCTTGTATCTGTGGTTAAAAAGATAGATCCTTAGCCAACTGTTAGTTTGTTAATCTGTTACTGCAACAGTAAATTGTAGTAACAGATGAACAGTAAGTGATGTCAAATACAAACAACATATGACTTCAGGATATCATAATTTTCTGTAGGCTACTGTTTGTTCTCCAAATGATGCCTTTTTCTTTATTAATAGCATATTAAAATTATTTTGTTCCTTTGATTTTAGTAATTTGAGTGTAGAACAGTTGTGAGCAAAAGACAATAACTCCATCCAGGTTGAAATTAAGTTAACGGAAGTACTGGTATAAAATGCACCTTTCAGGTTTTTAAATGTTTTATGTTGGCTTAATTATTTTAATATCACAGTAGTTAAAGTAATTGCTATATATTTCCATATAGCAATTGCTTTAAAATAGAATAATTATAAAATCTTTAAATGCAGGCATGTCATTAGCAAAAGGTTCTTGCAGTACTTGCAGTTTCCAAGAACAGAAGAGTTAAATTTCCAGCTTATACTTTAGATTTTATAACTAGTGATTTTTATGATGAGAGCAATGCATTATATCCCAGGTTGCTTAAGGGGCAGTTGCTTTGTACTTTAAAAGGTGCTGGACTTGGAAGATATGTATAGTAGCAAACAGGGCTGGCGTTTAGTTGTCAGCAGATTTCCTAAGACACTGGCTTAGACAATTAGCACTTTGTCAAACAGTACTTAGGGACAATTCAGGGGCTAGCATAGGTCAGAGGCAATTTCTGATAACTAGTATAGATAAGGCTTCTCTGTTCTGAAATAGAAGGGATTTTAACATTTTGCATGCATGCCACAGCGCTTGCTCTCAGTGGCACAGAACAGGCTTTGGCACATTTAATTTACCAGAGTTCATGTAACTGCAGAGTCCTCAACTGAAATCCTCCCAGAATTACTTGTGTCATTTAGATGAGGCTGAAAATTGCAATGAATATAGAATTTCACCCTATCATGTTAAAGAAAAATTGAAATGATAATTACTTGAACTATTTTTTTCCTGTCTTTATCATAAAGCAGAGAATTTCAAAGAAGTAACTACACCTGGTTTCAAAAACCTAAGTTTAATTGGTGGTATTCTGCAGCTGGTGAGCCATTATGGGAGTTTATTTTCTATTTTTAAGAACTGCCATTGTTTTGTAAGACTAAACACTGTAAATATTGCTCACATGACTTTTTATATAGAGTGGTATATTCCACATCAAATAAATCTGAAAATCGGTAGGAAGAAAGAACAAGGAACAGTACATTAAAACTGGATGGGAGAAAAAAAGAGATTAAATGAAACAGGATTGCCTGAGGATGTCGCTTTGTTGCTTTACTTTTTCTGTGTCCAGAAAACTTTTAATTGTTATAAATTGAGTGTTGTTTTTCGTTTTTATCATTACTGGGAAGAAAGTGCTATTTGAGTTGAAACTTGAAGGTAAGGACACTGGAGACTAGCCTTTGATGTACCTTATCCAGGCTGTCTCTTTTCATGCCAGGTTTAGATTTGGACCCCTGGTTAGCTTTTTCTACCCTATAATATTTGACTGACTGAAATGTCTTTTGAATCACAGCAGATTGTTTCAATAAAGGAATATTACCTAAACTCTGCAACTTTTAATAATTTTTTTCAACAATATCTTCAGGGAAGTGAGAGTTGGAGACTGTTGATATTTCATAATTCCTTTAATTCTCCTGGAATAAAATAATAGTCAAATAAAAATAAGCAGTAAAGTTGCAAGAGGAACATATAAAGCCTGAAAATATAAATAAAAAGCCCAATTTTCTTGTACCTCTTGCTGTTTCCTGGCAGGATTGCAGAATTAAAACCGTCATAAATTACAGTTCACAATTCACAGAGTAGGATTCAGTGGAGTTGGGATTTAACCCAGTGACAAAATTCCCACTGACCTTACACATAGGATAGCTAACATCATCTGCTAAGCAGAGAGATGAGCTTCTCTCATGGGAAGGACATCCTGAGATTTTGCCTCCTTTGTAACATTCACACCTGAACCTGTGCTGGGAAAGATTTACAGTGAGTGTGAGAACTGGCTTGAAGGGGAGACTGAGCTCAGGTTTATGTTTTTGCATGGTCTCATCTGTCAGGGCATAAGGGGGTTTGCATGTGTTCACCTGCAGTCCACAGCCGGTGTCCTAGGAGATAGTTACCTCAGCCACACCAACTAGCAGTGCAAACAGAAAACTTGTGACTCCTGAAATTAATTTTGCTTAATACACTTACACTCTTGCAACATAATACAGGATTTAACTTGATGTCACTGATTGAAGCCATTCACTAAAGAGCTTTAAAGAAGAAATGGGTTTGGTTTTGGTTTTTTTGGGTTCTTCCCACCCCGCTGCCCTCCAAGCCCTGATTCAATAGTCTATATTTTTCACAAACTAACTGCTTAAGTGTAGAGACAGAGGTTCTTAAAATAAAGAACATCTTGAACTGCTAAATATTTGTTTGTGCTGAATTGGATTGAATGTAAGCTCCAAACAGTAATTAAAGTTGTTTAGTGAATTAATGATTTCTTGTGAAGGGGAGTAAGTTAATCATTTAGGAATTCAGCTCAATTCTATTTCAGAGTGCCAAAATGAAGGATAAAAAAGTCTTTTGTAACAGTTACTAGCAGAATTTTTTTGTAGTGAAATGTTTGGAAGCCATCCATAATCTGCTTTAAATTTCTCACTTCTATGAACTCCTTTTAACTCAATCCAAAAAAAAAAATCCTTAACAAAAATTGGAAAATAATGTCTGCATAAGGATAGGAAACTTGAATGTCAAGATCTACACAATATAATTACTAGTCTCTAAATTGAAACTAAGGTATACAGAGCTAAAGTGTCTCTGTTCTGAGACCAGATTGATTTTTTAAAAAATCATAACGATATATGCTAAAAGTCAGAGAAAGAAAATACAATAAAAACCTTGAAAATTATATTTCTCCATTTCTTCCTCTCCATAAACAGTGGAAAATCTTTCTTGTTTGTCCTTCTTTGTTCACACAAACCAAGCACAAACCAATGAATAGATGTGAGTGGAGATATTACAGAAGAAATATTTCAGCTCTTTTTATCTTTAATTGTAGATGTTCAAGATCTGAGTTCTATCCAGTTTCATTCAGGGATTTAAAAAAAATGCTTCAAAATATTTTAGCAGAGGAGAGAAGAAACTTAGGTTTTTTCCTCAACTTCTTAACATATAATCTTTAAGCCTTAAAATTAATTGTTTAATAATCAAACACTGGAAAAATCAAATTAGGAATATTCCAAGAAGTGCAAGAATAAAGAAATAAGCCAGCACTGTAAACAAAGGAAAAACTATTTGCTAGCTTTATTTGTTATGATCGATTTAGATGCCTAAGCATTTTTAACTGTGTTCATACCTCTTAAGGTATGTGACTTAAATGCCTTTCTCTTGTGCTGCCAGAATTTTAACATGATTAGTGCCCTGTGCACAGTAGGACTCTCAGGGTCTCAGATAGCAAATCAAGAGTTTAGCCACTGAAGGCATCTGCTACCACAGCAGAAGCATTTCTGGTACACTTAAAATGAATTCCCTGATGAACAATTCACAGTATGACAATTGAGATGCAAAGGCCCACTGCTTCAGGGGTTCACCATTATTAGAATGTTTCATCATATGCCGTGCCTTATATGGTGTGTGAAAAGACAAGGCTAAAGCACTCATCTCACAAACATGTGTGTACTTAAAGTCAAGCATTTGTGTAATTCAACTGATCTTCAGTAATCTAAAACGTTCTTAAAGCCAAGCATGACAACACTGGTAGAGGAAAACAGACTCACATAATCTGAAAGAATTAATTAATATGATAAATTAGGTATTAGATTGGGATTATATCTGTTTCATATATGTGTTTTAATATATAAAACTTAAGCAATTGCTGCTGTTTTCTGAAAGGTTCCTGATTATGCTGAAATTCCATAAGCAAGATAATGGGATACCATAAATCAAGTTGCAATAAATGGTTTGGCCTTTTTGTTTGCCATTTATAAATGTCTGTTTTGCATTTGCATGAGAATCACAGATTATAACTAAGGGCACAAAAGGAATTAATGGAATTAAAACTTGCTTGTGTTGTGAAATCTTGCTATCATGTTTCTTGTGTCAGTTCTGCTTACTGCTGAGTGCTGTGTGATTTTCCTCAGCATTTGGAAAGAGTCTTGCCCTACAAGTGACACTGTTAATAAGCAGATGAAATTTTAGGTAGACTATTGGTATAGGGAAAGTTTAGAAATTTAAATGATCATCCATGCCACCTCTGAAATGGTCACAATGAAAGGAAGCTGCATTATTTTTAAAAACAAGATGAATTTGAATTTAGATATAATTTTTTCCTGCAGTTGAGAAAGTTATACAAGTAGAAACATTTAAGTCAATAAAACTAATGCGTGCTCTAAACTACACAACTGTCCTTTATGGACAACTGGAACCTAGTTGTTCAGTGTGATAGCGTGGGTCTGTTTGGCTTCTGTGGATTTCCAGAATTTATATCTCTGAGCAAAATCTCAATGTACAAAGCCCAGTATTAGGTCTTGGTTACTATGATAAAAAACACAATATAAAGATCTAAGTGAATCATGGACACTGTATTTCTGTAGAAGAGAGAAAAAGGAGAAGAATGCGGTTTATGACTGCTGATTTTTCATGTAGGGAGGGAATGACCTGGAAGTTGAAGTTCTGGGCTAGAGGTGCCCTTATAGATTCTATAAAGTCATCAGAAAAACTTCAGGAAAAGACTGCACAAGTCACAAGATGTGTAGAATGTTTCCGTTTGGAAGTGGGCCCAGAATCTCCTAGTATTTTTGTCTTGTAGTTGCTGTTTATTATTTTCTGGTGGTGCCTGCCCAGCTTCTGCAAGTTAGAATATGTGGTTTATCTTGCATGTGAAACAGAGCGTCTGGATTCCAGCACACTGATTCCCATTTTTAGCTCCAATCAGCTTTATGTTTTTCTTGGGATTGTGGGAAGTACTGTGGCCTCAGCACTTGTACTTTGATCATGTACTTGACAATGCTTCTGTTGGTCACTCATCAACTGTTATCAGAATCAGTGTATGCAACTTGCTGTTTGTACTGAATTCAGAGTTTCTTCTGCTACGCTTTCTGCTATTTTGAAATTTCGATCTCTCTGGACATCAAGTATGAATCTAATTCATCTACTGGAGGGTTGTCTCTTGATTTTACAATTTGTTGTGGACAGATACATTTTTGAAGTTGAGTGAAAATGCACGTCACATTGGCTCATCTTAATCTTAGAGATTCATTTGGCTTGAGGTCATGTGTCTTTCAGAAGGAAAAAAAAAGTCATCTGTGTCTACAGTATGGAAGCTGGGAATGTGGAATTTACCCTTGTTGAGTGACTTTTTAATGCTAATGATAATTTCAAAGTTAATCTTAGTTTCACAGTGAAATAGCATCCTGTAGGAATTTTGAGTGTAACCCTTAGGACTTAAGAAAAATCATATATTTCCAGTCTAGATGATGAGAATGATCAGTGATCCCAAAATTTTAAAGGTTGCTTGTCAAATACTAGTTAAGTTCAAAGAATTTTAAAATTGCACAGTTGAATGAAATTTCTGATTGTGGAAATAAAAATCTGTTTTCTGAAATACCAGCATCTGTGTGATCTTGACTATGCTACTTGTAAAATTTATAAGATAAATATGTCAATGACAATATGTCAATGTTCTGCTGAGTTGATTCAATGAAGTTTAAGACAGTCTTGTCACTTAATGTTGCCAGGTTTAACAATGAAGTTGATGAGAGTATCTGGACTATATCTGGAACTTTTTCTGGATCTACGGAATTCAATGGCATTACTTAAATCAATCTAGCAATAATTCAGAATTTCATTTTAGAGTTAGAATTAAATAAATTTACATAAATCTCTCAATCAGATTGTGCTTTCTTCACATGGAGTTCAAGAGTTACCAATCATGTTTTAATTTCTAACTTGTGTGAAGACATATATCTACAAGTACCTCCAACAGGTATTTTTTGTTCCTTTGACCCATATCCCTTTGTTTCTTGCCCCAGTTAACCATATTCCTCTCACCAGCAATGTCCATTGGAATGTTTCCTTCCTCCCTGTCCTTGCTAAAAGGCCAGTTTATATCAATATGCACCCTAAGGTTTTACACAAAGTCACTTTTTCCTTTAAAATGTTCATGGATGTTTGTTGCAATGAGAATGTGAAGCTTTACATCCTGTAAGGTGTGCAAATTCAAAATCCAAACTGGCAGTACTGGTCTTTCAAGAGGCTGCTCAGACTTAATGGAGAAAGAAATGCAAATGACATGAAGGAAGCAGAGAATGATACAAATTAAAACTGGAACAAGTATTGCTTTGTAACAGATGGAGGTGAAAATAATGTGTATAATTCAAAGCCAAAGTAAATAAATAAGAGAAAGCAACATGTGAGCAAATGTTTAATCAGTCTGTGCTATTGGAAGCTCTTCTACAGTTCCAAAATTTTTTTTTGGTGCTTTTTTATATCACATCTGTATATTTAGAAGAGTTTTTAAGTGAATTAGTTTTTAAGTGAATTAGTTTAATAATCTGGAAAATATTTTTGTGTTTGATGAATCAAAACTCAAATTGTGGGATAAATGCTGTAAAATTTCAAGAATGGTGTAAATTTCAGCCTACATCAGCACACAGTAAAATGTGCTAGACATTATTAAAACTCTTCTTAATTATTTTCTTAGAAAAACCCTCACATTGTTACTGAGATGTTGCGAGAACCTAAATGATGCTTTAATTCTGTGCAAGAATGTTTTCCAAATGCTGCTTTTTGTTTCATGTTTTTAATTTGATTTTGCATTGCTCCTTTGTTTGTATGGTGTCCTCATTTGCCTTGATACTTAATTCTTTTTGTTCTGTGTTTGCTTTTCATTCTTCTCTATAAAGCAAACAGCATGGGATATAGTAAACAAACTGGAGAAAAATGAATACTCTGAACATTTGTCTTGAATTATTGAGAAGCATGAAATTATATTGTCATTTATTTGCTTATTAAGAACTGAACAGACGAGTCCCATGTTCTCGTATTCCTGATCAGCCCCAGATTGTGTAGCAGTGCTACAGTGCTGCTAATGTGCAGCAGGAAATCACAACTTCTGCACCCAGACTTTTCTTCTTTCACCCTATTTCAGTATGTTAGTCTTTTATGTCTCTTAGGTTCATGTTATGGCAACAGTTTCTCCCAGGGGCTTGAATGCACATGTGGTAGATCAGGTTGTGTTAAATGATGGAATCCTTACTTGTGGCTATTTGGAGGAGATAGAAGGTCTAGCTTTCATTAGAGTACTGAACCTCCCAGTTTTCTGGAATCCTTGGGATCAGTTGAAAATGATAAGGCAAAAATTTATGTTGTTAAGATAGGAAATGTTATAACTGCTCCTGCTGAATATGAAATATTTCTGAAATACTGTGCAAATCCTTCCAGGACTCTACTGTCATAAAAAAAAATAGAAAAGGAAAGAAAAAGAACCCAAAACAAAGCAAAGAACCACAAAAGAACCAAACCAAACCAAACCAAAAATCCCCTATAAAATCAGAATTTTCAAGTACTTGAGGGTTATGAGAAGTGACTGCCATGACTAAATTATGCCATTAGGTTAAGGTTAGTATATTTTTCCAGAATTCTTTACTAACTAACATAATAATAGCCCCCAAACTGAAATAATAGGGTTGATTTCTGTCCTGCTCCAAATATGTTTCAATTACATAAATCTTGCCATATATATATATATATATATATGTATATGTATATATATTCACAATACATATGAATAGTTGCATATACGTATATACACACATCTCTCTATATATATTCACACACAGAACATTTGCTGTACAGCTTTACAGTAATTAACACTCATTTGTATGTGAAGATTTTATGGTTAATTCAGTTGCATTCTGTACAATTTGAGTGAGCTCGCTATGTGCTCACTTTGTAATGCATCTTAAATGGCAGTGGTCTCAGTCATACCCAAAAGATTGTCAAAGAGGATTCATTTCCTTCTAAAGGAGGTATCTAAGCTAGGTAGAATGAATCACCCTAGGAGATATTGATGCTTTTCTCTGAACTAGGGGAACTTTCTCTGAGAGAGAGGCTAAGGCTGGATGTCTACCTGTTAGGTATTGAATCATGTACAATAAATTCCACCATAAATGCCCTGCATCAGCTGTCTTGCCATCATTCTGCTGACTACCTTCTGATTAAAGACTAATTGTATGTTTGTCTGTTTTGATCACTGAAATATAAAAATATCACTTCATCTTCCAAGGAAGAAGTGTGAATTGTTTGTTAAGTGGTGGAGACAGCAGTGTCACAGAAATGACTGAAATCTTCAGAAGGGAACCTGCTGGTGAGGAGTAAAACAGTTGAGATGGCAGTTGGGTGTTTTGTTCATCTGACTGAACGAAAAGAGTGGAAGATCATGGAAATGACAGACCGCTGTCAGTAGTGAATTCTGAAAGAGGAGAAGAGACATTTGTCATGATTTCCTTGACTAGAAAGAACATGTCATCAAAGAAAATATTTTAAACTTTGAACGTTTCTCTGTTAATGTTTTAGTTAAGTTAAATATTCTGTAGGAGAGAGGTTTTGTGGTAGAAACGATCATTTTTCTCCTTCAAACTGTCAATCGAGAACCTTTGCCTATAGCTATGATTGATGGGGAGGATTTGATATAATCTTTGATATTTTTAAGTATGTTTTGATGAGTAAAGACATTATCTCTTTTTAGAAATGTTTGCTAGTTATTTTCATTATTTGATGTGGATAAAAGGTGTGTTTAATACAAGAGAATAATTCAGTGATGTAGATAGCAGTTATTCCTTGAAAAGAATCCCAAAGTTTCATAATTTAACAGTTTGCTTAACTTTCTTGGGGTGAAACCCACCTTCTTAAAGTCTTGTCTGAGCATATCTTTTAACATTTCTATTTACTGTACTTATTCTAAAAATCTGGAGATCCTTAGTGTACTTTATTTATCTCACACAGGCCTTTTAATCTGAAGTCAAGTGTCCTTCTGACTGATGTAGATTATGATGAAAATCTACCCTCCTTGCAGTAAATACAATAATAAATTCACTGTTGGTTATATTGTGTTTGTATTTATTCCTTCTGGGAGCCACCCATACTCTACTACCTATCAAGTAATGCGTATGGCTGTCTTTTCATGTGAGTTAATAATTCATTCCAAACAACTTGTTTTTCCTTTCAGCTTTAATGGGCTAGTTATCTATGTTTTACAGCCATGGTCAAGATAATTGCTTTGAGTCCCTGCCACAAAGAGAAAAACCCCAGTGCACTGAGGTGACCATGCCTGTTCTCATGTATAAAGAGAGAGCCTGGACTTTTCTGACTTCTTTGCTGACAGTGTGATGTTTAACAACATTTCAGTGTATCTCTGTTACAAGGAAAGGTTTCCCCCATCTCTTTCTTACTCAGATCTGCCCGTTCAGAGAAGAAACAATTCAGCGCCAATTTAATTTCACCCTTAAATACTGTGTAGAAAATTACAGAACCTGTTCTTGGGTAGATCCATCCATTGTGGTAAACCCAATAACTGTGATACAAAAGACCAAGAATTCTGATCCAGAGAGAATGAAAGAGGATAGCCAAACACTGAGGTCTGGATTAGTCCTCCCTAGTGCTAGATGTACTTTTCTCTAATGCAAGATGTTTGAATGTGGTGTGTTTGCCAGCTATTTCAGTCTTCCCTGCAGTGGAAGGAGAGAGTGTATCTTCTGGGGCAGTCAAGATTTGGAGGGGCTTGACTGTGCTGCAGAAGTTCCCGTCTCTTCACTGACTGTAAAGGGAGCAAAAAGCAACATTCCTGTTATCCTGTAAGGCTGTGTGCCCGCTAGGTTTTTCTTGTATAACCCTTGCAATCAGAATTCACAGCAAAACGTAATTTTAGTGACCTTCAATCCAGTCCATTTCCAAGACATCTGCTATTCCTTTTCCATAACTAATACACCTGTGACTCTGGGCTCCTAGGTCCAGATAGCATTAATAATCAATTGTTTTATCATAAAAGCTATTCATGCCAGTGATGAAAGAGACATTGTGATACATCTGTCTTATGGCAGCCAAGCTAATTATGAAGATGAGATTCCTGAGGATCAATAGCCTACTGGAATAATGTGTATTAATAGCAACAAAGTATTCTTTAAAATCCAGTGTTCCATTCAAAGAGCCCGAAGGAAAAAAGTGACAACTTGAATAACCTGCTTGAACATCCACACGACACACTTAGCCTAATGAGTCAGTTATGGTCATCCCATCTTGGTAATGAACTCTGAAATACCACAGAAAATAGTGACCTGCACTCAACTGGTTGTTCGTGTGCAAAGTTCCTCTCCTTGTTAACGTATCCTTACCCTATGCTTACTGTAGAATGTGTATTTACCTAATTTTACTGTTTGCTTTAATTGCTTCAAAGACATTGATGCTGACCTTGTAAAATCATTTTAAAATAGTGTAAAGTAAACCTTTAAAATCATACAGATTTATTTTCTTTTTCCCTTAGGAAGTATCTTACTGAATAAGGGAATTCCTGCTCACAAGAGTAAATCAGGTGCTTTCCATCTCTGTAGATGCAAAGAATTCATGGGTTGTGTGACCAGTCCTTGACAGAAGCATGTTAACCTTGGGCACTAGACCAGAGTTATCTTGAAGGAAAATACAACATATGGGAAGACAGAAAAAAGTGTGTGTTGTGGGAGGTTCTTTTCATGAAATATGGAGTCTCTGTGAAAGCCACCCAGAAGATTAGAAAATTGGAATTGATCCAAATATAAATAGATTAATAGACACACTTCAACTAGCAACAGAGTTGACAGACAAATTAATACATAATTCCTACAGTGAAAGATTCAGAACCCAATTTCCATCCTGTATATTGGAACCAGAATATAGTTGTTTGAAAAATTGCTTTATAAAATTAAATTGGACTGTACAGATTTGTATCTAGTTTAAATTCATTTAGATGGCCATGTGGATCCAAGTGGAAAGTCAGTGCATGCTTCCTTTTCTGCTTAATCTGTAAGAATGACAGCTCTTGTACGCTTTCTTTATGTATGCATCTGCTCCCTAGGTAATTTTCTGATACCCCATGTGTTCTATAGCTAGCTACATGTTAATTTTTGTTTAAAACAGATTTGAATTAGTCACAGGATTTAAAATTCTGTAACAATTATCTAGCAACCTCTTTTGAAATGTCAAAGGTAAAATCCTGTTTCTCTTGAGTTGTTAGTAAACTGCTAGTAAGTTGAATCGACCTGTGTAGGTAGAGCTGCCATGTGTTCACATGGCCCTGGGTATGGGATGGTAGGAAACTGTTACAGTCTTTTGAGGTCACTGACCAAAATGGATGCTTAAATATTGTTTTAGAAAGTTAAGGAATGTCAGGAGAATTTTTCAGGTGGACTGCCTTCACTATGAGGAAAACTACATTGTATGAGGAAAGCTTGAACTGGTGTTTGTGAAGATCTTTTGCCCTCGAACATTTAGATAAAAATATATTGGTCAAGTCAAACTCAGATTTCAGACTTAGCACTGACGGACTAATAAAGGTAATAAGAAAGCTCATGTCTGGTTATGAAACCAGTATAATTTATAACAGAATATCACAAATCAAACTGAGAGATACAAAGTGGTACTAGTAAACAAAAATGTTCTTGTATTGGAAATTTGTTCTATTATGAAGTCGAATGCAGTGGGATGAGTGCAAAGATGCAAGACATCATTTTCTCTATCCATGAGTATGTTTTTTCAGAATCTCTTGTGTACCAGGCCTGATGGGATAGAGCTAATTTCCTTCACATCAGTTGGTATGGTGCTGTGTCTTAGATTTGTGACCAAAATGGTATGGATAACACACTGATGTTTTGGCTGTTGCTGAACAGCATCAAGGCCTTCTCTCTTTCTCGCTCTCTCCCCACTGTGAGTAGATTGGGGGTGGGCAAAGATTGTGAGGGCACACCACTGGTCAGATGACCCAAACTAACCAGTGAGATATTCCATGCCATAGAGTGTGCCGCTCAGCTAGAGAAACAGCAAAAAGAGGTTTAGTCCATCTTAACGTAGGAACTGACAGGCCATCAGTCTGCCCATGAGAAGCAATGAATGATTTGCTTTGCATCACTTGTTTTGTTTTGTTTCTCTCTTAAACTTCTGTTTCACTTATTAACAGTTTTTATCTTGATCCCCAAGTTTTCTTGCTTTTACTCTTCCTTTCCTCTTCCTTCATCCCACTGTGGGTGGGAGTGAAAGAGTGGCAGTGTAGTGGGTTAGCTGCTTGCCAGGGTTAACCCACAACAGCTTGCTAGTCTAATAATTTACTTACCTCTCCCCTATTCCACATGCTATTAAGACCTAGGAACTGTAGGTTTCAAAAGTGCTATATGATCTGTATAATATTAATTACAAGTTGGGAAAATATATGTCTTATTTATTGCTCAGATTATTCGTTATATATCACTCAGTTTTACCGTTTAGCCAAAGGAAGTCTAATATTTAAGAAAGCATTAAGTTTTTCTTTTCAAAGTAACATTAGAAAATAGACCATTATTAGAAGATTTTATGCCAGAATTATTAGAATTGACAGGTTTTGTTTGCTGGAGTGTGCAGTGGCTGGAGCTTGGGAATATTCAGAGCATGGCAAAGAGATAACTGGAAAAATGGGGGAAGAAGGTCCACAAACAGACAACCTTTCTCTCATTTTCTGCTTTCTGTTGTTTTCTGCAACAACCAACAGGGCTCTTAAGTTCTCTGTGCAGCAGTTTCTGTCTGGAAGATGGTTGGTGAATGTCAGTGCATCAGTAAAGGTTGCACTTGTTGATTTATCTGTAAGAGAAACCCATTTTGCTTAGCACAGACTGTGTGCACTATGCTCAGAAGTAAATGGTATGCTTGTTGAAGGCTCTGTTTCCATGCATTTACCACCAGCAGTTGTCTACTGCAAGACCTGACAGAGGCCAAGTTACTTAGTTCAATTAGTAGTTCTTGGAGTAAAACCCAGAAGACTGAATTAAGTCCAGGATATTATGAAAAAAACCCAATAAACAAAGGCTTGGGAAGAGGTCTGAGGAAGTTAGAAGAGGAACTTACAAGACATTACGTGAGTATGGCTGCTGGCAGTGTACATGACACGTAGAACAACTATTGTCTCCTGTTCCAGAGGAAGTAAGGTCAGCTGGTGAGAGCTTGCAATGCTTGTCTTTTTATTGAAATTTCAAGTAATAGATCCAGACAACAAAAAGGTTTGAGTCATTTTCCCATGAGAACTGACATTTGTATTTGAAATTGATTTTGTAATCCTGCTTTAAGGGAATACCCATAGAACAATAGGTATTACAGTGTTTAGCATAAAGAAATGCTATTTTTTGAGTGTTTGATATGCTCTGTCTTTTTATATCTTATAAGAAAACAAAAAACCTAAGTACTGATACCCTCAGATTTTGAAAACAACTGTTTTCCAGCACTAACAAGTTCAGAAATTTCACATAAATATTTGCAACCTTATATCACATTCTTCTGTGCACTTCATAGTTTATGAGTGGGGAACAGACCTGTACAGAAGCTCTGTAGATGAATTTTCAGGGTTTATGCTTCTGCTTGTTGCATACAGCAGTGCTGGAGGGAAGGTGTTTGGCCGTTTTTGAGTTCAGCAGCCACCAAATCAGTCAATAGGTATGTGGCTGATTCTGGAACCTCTGTGTTGTTTGATTCAGAGCTTTGGCTGAAAACTTTGTTTGGATTTACTGTACATATTATGATGTGGAGTTTCGTATTCTCTGATAAGTCTAAATGTCAGTCTTCTTACCTTATCTTACCTTACCTTCTCTCAGTGATGACTTTTAAGCATGCTGTTATTTTTCTTATTACCAAAATATACAGTGGATATTAAGAGAGACTTTCATGTGCACAAAATCAGTTTCCTGATTACTGTTTCAGAAATCTATAATATTTTATAAATGTTAGTTTAAAATTATATTAAAGAGAAAATTTTTCCTATATCTTTCACTACCTGCAGTTAACTGTTTACCAAGAATTCTCGTTATCCTCAGAAATTTTCTGGGGGTGATGTTAAGTTTTATCAGCTGTATTTCATTACAATTTGTGACACCACAACACAGGTTTTCCTTTAAAAGGAAGGAAGGAACACTTTTAATGTATTTCATCAGCAGATTATTTACTTCAGTGGACTCCCTATCGATCGAAGCTATTTGTGTAATAGTTTCGTTAATAGTAATTGTATTAAAGCAAGATAGCAGATGTAGGTTAATCTCTGAATACAGTTTTAGTTTATATGCTGCTAGCAGTCATGTTCATTTCATAAATGTCTCTTTCCTCTTTTATATTTCCTTTCATAACCCAACAAATACACTTAGTGTTTTCGTAATGCTATGCTTTTTTGACTACTTAACTGCCTTGGCAATACAGGCACCTCTAAAGTGAAAAACAAAGAAACAAAAAACCCCAGAAAACCAAACAACCTTTGTTTTTCCTGGGATTTTCTTGCATTTCACATTTGTGTGTGCTGGAACTCACAGCATCTCATGATTAAAAAACAGAATTAGAAAATCAAAGGTATGAAAACTAGATACCTGTTCTTCTCCTCCTGGGCCTTTTCTTATACAAATACTAAATGCCTGAAAAAGTGATTGGTTCCTATGTGTATGTCAAAATCCTATAGGGCCAGAAGGAGTACAATGGGAGAAACACAATTTTATATTTATGCTAGTTACAAAGCTTCAGGATGTTCTTTTATGTCAAGAATCTTTGGATCCCAAGAACCTGATGGTAGTTCAAATTTTGGACCTCTCCTTCTCTGTCACTCAGAATTCCTGTTTAGCATGAGTAGTTTCAGACTTTGAGTATGCTGTCTTTGAAGAAATTTTACAGGTCAAAGCACATGTTAATTATTTGCTTAATGGTACTGTAAATTGCATATAAGACTACTCTGAATAAAAACAGAGTGTGAGTTAGGATTATGTTTACCCTGAGGTCTTGAAAATGATCATGCTTTTCCTTTCCTTATATGATTAAGATCATGAAGTTTATGTCATGGCCAGGTTTCTGGTTAGTAGGCCATGAGCAGCAGGTACCATACATTCCTTTTGTTCTGCCTTGACTTGTAGTGCATGCCATTGCTTTTTTATCCTTCCTGTGAAACAGGTATATATTCTCTCAGAACTGAGGGAAAGACCCAGTCCAAACAGTAGATAGATATAGATGTAAGTGGCACAGGAGAAAAAAAAGCTTTGAAGATGAAATCTGGAAAACCTTCTGGTGTGTGACAGATGTGGGATGTATGCTACCCCTTCTTTGCTAGTTTGCTATTTGTACAAACAGAAATGTTTAGATATCTCAAAAGTCCATAGAAGGAGGAAGCAGGGTGTTTACGACAAGTAAAATTTGGTTTCATGTAAATAACACAAAAGACCTGCAGTGGAGTTTATTAGTCCAGAACCTTAGCCTAACCATGGGTTCTGGGTTTATACTAAAGGGATACAAGTGGTATAAAACTTACATGATTTATTGAGAAAAGCATTAGTACACTAGACCTCAGATATCACCATATCAGGAGCTCTGTCAAGGTTTCATTACTTTCATTTATTAGAAATCAAAAGTTTAAACCTCCACGTAGCTTACTTTTAGCATTTATTTATTTGTAATAAATAAACCATATTACACCATGACACCATTAGACCGCTGAATTGTTGAACATCCCATTAGAGAGACATTTTTCAGTATTCTAGAAAGATTTAGGGGAATTTATTTCAATGAGAAACATAAAACTTCCTACATATTGTAAGGACAGAATATTTTCTTGGTCTAAATCTAATTTATAATTGTGTAGATTTTATTCTGAGTGCTTTTATCTCCTTCCTGCCTGCCTGCCTTCCTTCCTGCCTCCCTCCCTCCCTCTCTTTCTGCCTCCCTTCCTGCCCTTCCTTCCCTTCCTTCCAATGTGGATAAAATGCTGCTTACATATCACTGCCATTTTGTGAACGCTCATTTTCAAGACTGTGTCAACTACATTGAGATTCACACACGTGAAATTACTTTCATGTCTTGTCGTTAAAAGAGTTATAAAGGCCCATGGACCTTGAAATGCTGTCATAGTTTTAACTGAGGGTTACTGCCCAATCCACAATATGTTGTTATGATAGAGGAACAAGAAAAATTTCACTTGGGTTTTTTATTGCCTTGTAATTGCTTTCTGGGAACATGAAGAGCATTTTGCCCTACTTTTAAAATTCCACTGCTCTAAATAATTTTATGTAGTAAATATATCCACCATTACACTGCTGGAACTGAACAGAACTGTTTTAAGAAGATGGATGAACACATAAGAAAATTGGATACCAGAGTTGTTCTCGCTGAACTGTCAGTGGTAATTAAGAAAGTACACTAGTATTTCACCTCTTTATAAAGAAATCTGTTCTGGCTGCTGTGGATGACTTACTTAATAACTTGTTTTGGTTTTGGGGTTTTTTTAACCCAAAAAGATAGTGTCATTGTACCCAATTGTGTATTTTAAATAGGCACCAATTTTTTTGTCTTATGTGCACCCATTCTAAAGGTTTGATTTACTTTCTTGCATGGTTTGGTATTGCATCATGTTTTACTCGTGTTTTTCCAGCACTGCTTTTACTATGAGTACACCAGTTAAAGTAATTAAAAGTTTTTGTTTTGATATAGAAGTGTAGCACTTTGCATTGTTGCTGTTGCTGTTACAGTGGGAAGAATACTGTTTTCTGTCATGCAAACAAGCTCTTCAAACACATTTCATTTTTCTCTGCAGTCTTTATGCCCATTTCTATTTGTAGAGGTAGCTTATTTATTCTATCGCTGTGTTAACATAATATTATATTAATTTTAGTGAGGGAGCTAAGTACGTGTTTTGATTCATCATCGCTCCTATCAAACTGGCACCTGAATGTGTTTGAAATTGGTGATAGTCCATAGGCTTAAAAAAGTTCATTAATCTTACCACTATCACCATTTTTCAAAGTGTCTGTTGTGTGTAGTTACTTTAAGGTCAATCACTAATTCAGGAGAAGAATTCAGAAAGCAACAAACCCATGCTTAAGTCTGTTGAAGATATTCTCATATGTGTATAAGAGAGGTTACACATGAGTGTCTGCCAGTGTGCTTAGCTTATACAATTCACGTTTTTGAAACACATACTATTACTGCATTAGAGTTTTCAATTATTTTCCTTTGTGCAAGATGGGAAAGGTCTCTGCAGCACTTTCTTTTACTGATTTTAAATGCATATTCTGCTATTATATCTTTACTCTTCCACTGAATTAATATTTGGCTGTTAAGCAACAGCGCACCCATTTACTGAGAGATCAGGTTTCTTAGCAGTTTCTTAGAGCTTAGGGGTAGAATCACAGAACCAAAGAATGGTTTGAATTGGAAGGAACCTTTAAAGACCATCTAGTGCCAACCTCCCTCCCATGGGAAGGAATACCTTCTACTAGGCCAGGTTCCTCAAAGCCTCATCCATCAATGTGGTTTCTTCATATAAATGTGGTGAATCTTTTAGGCAGTTTAAATTTCATACCCAGAAAGACTATTTCCTTCTCCTCTGCCTTTTATTACCTCCCCTTTCCTTTACTTTCATTTCTTTTCTCTTACCCATACTTTTTATCTTCACAGTCCATACTTTTGTTTCTGGCTTCCTTTCTTACTCTGTACTTCCTTGACCTTGCAGTTTTTATAATTTTGATTTTTATTAGGAATTTATATATAATATATCCTTTTATTTTTTTCTTTTCCCCCCATAAGTATATTATCCATGGTCTTACCTAATTAAAAAAACCCCAAACCTGTTTTTTTTCCTTCTTCTGTTAATGTACTTTTTTTTTCTCAAATGCTTTTTCAGTTAGTCTCTTCATACCTATCCATCCCCTCTTTCTCTGTTCATCTACCCATTCTGAGAGTTCAATGTGCCAGTCTAACAAAAATACAGTTATTGAAAGTCATGTTCTTGTAACCACATCATTTCTCTCTTTAAATCCTTTGTTTTGATCTACCTTTTACTTTCAGAGTCAAATTTCTTGTCTATCCCTTCCAAACCTTGCTGCAGTTTCCGATCTGTGGACCTCAGCGTCACGCTCCAAATACTTCCTAATTATATATTGCTCCACTCTTGTTTTGGCTCCCTCTGTTAGCCTAAGGTTTGGTCTTCATCAGTTCTGTCTTTCATAACAGTGCCCCATTTCTTCTTGGCTATGAGCTTTCCTGTTTTCTGAGCACCTAACTTCAACCTCAGGAAAACATGTCTCCTTAAATCCCACTGAATCACAGAATACCTTCTAATTTGTTTGTCTTCCCACTGATAACTGCGTGCTTTCTTTACTGAAGCTATATGCCATCCTGTGAAAGGTGCTCTGAGAGCTGATTGTAAAGTGCCATGTAAAAATGCAATGTTGTATAAAGTGTGATTAATATTATTATGAATTAATATTATTTCAGACAAATTTAGAAATCCTAAGATATTTACACTTTGTGCTTTTCATCTCACCATTTTTGGCTCTCACCTTGTAATGTACTTTCCACTTCACTAAAGGTATGATAATGAGGCATGCATAATTGAAACGAAAATCTCTTCAGAACCCCTTCTGATTGAATCTGTTGAGAATCATAATCAGGCACTGCTGAAGTTACAGAAAACCAGTATATTGATGTGCAGCAAAAGTCTGGGCTCTGCATGAGTTGCTTACCTGGCTGACATGCTGTCCTTTGAATTATTCTAGTTTCAAAAAAGTTTCAGGGATACACTAATAGGCTGTAAAAGAAACCAGTAATCTTGCATGTGCACGACGAAAGAGCTTTATAGAGAAAGTAATTGAATGGCAGTGGTAGTTATTGGATGCATCTTGTGTACAGAAATGTTTTCCAAAGGAGCAGAAAATCCACAAGAAGAAGGGATCCTTATGTTTCATACACCCACAGTTTCCCCTAAAGATGCATTTTTCCTCGTTGTTGTAAATACTTATGCACTTAGCTTGCATTTCAGAGCAATTCATTCCTGACTTTTGGGATAGTGTTTCATGACCCCAAAAATTTAAATTCTGATTACAAATCGTCTGACAGGTTTTGTTTAGGAGGATTCTTTTGAACAGATGATTTCTTTCTCTGAATCACGGACATTACCAAGTTCTATAATACATGCCTTTTTTTTAATTGAATAATTATATTTGTAGATAATGTGAAATAGAAATGTGTTGAAAATATTAATAAGAAAGCTAGGACCTGAAAAACTGAGAAATGGCAACACTAAGATTCTCTGTGCAAGCTTCATGTAGTTTCTGATCCATATTTTTGTGGATAAAATTTCTAATTTCATGATGATCGGTTGCAAACCAAGGTATGTCATTGACACAAGGTGTAGTAACACAACCTACCCTTTTCACATAGTGTCAGTGTGTCATATTTATTTTGAACAGGCATACTCAGGAGTACTTGACTGCCATAGTGATTTATGAGCTTTTTATGTGTTTGATTGTTCATTTAGTATTCATTTAATGTGCTTTATCTCTGGCATATTTTGGTTTCTTATGTTTGGTGTTTTTAACTCCTAAGAGCTAAAAAAAATATAAATTGAGTCAAATCTTCCCATCCCCAGTTTGGTTTAAATATTTTCATTTAGGTGTCAGATATTTCACAGCATAACTCTCAGTGGCTGAAGGAAGTAGTATGAGTGGAAGAGTGAAAGCCTTCTTTCTCCATAGAGACTTGCCTCTGGCCAAGAACAGAGGCATAATTTTTCCATTGATTCTGCAGTTTTTTGCTAAATAACATAGGACCATGAAGACTCAACACTGGTTGATTTTAAGCCTGTTAGTGCACATCCTTAATTGGTTACAGAATTTTTTTTTTTTTTTTGTGTATTCTTTCCTGGTTTTTTGTTCCATCTTTTCCTGTCACTACCTGCCTGGATCATATCTTTTCATCCAAGTACTTTGGGTAACAGCAGAATGAGTATAAGAAGAAAGAGCATTTAAATCTCTGTCTACATGTCTTCTTTCTATCTATCTATCTATTTATCTATCTATCTATCTATCTACCTACCTACCTACCTACCTACCTATAGCAGTGCAGTGGATCAAGAAGTCTTAAGAAATAATTCTAGAGACAAATCTAATAAATCCTATAGCCATGGGATGCCCTTCTCAGGTACATCAAAAGTGTAGCAACATGTAAAAGCTGTAATGGATTTACCATGCAACATAAAGCTGAAAGCTTCAAAGATTAGAAGAGCAACAAAGCTGGTGAAGGGTCTGAAGCACAAGCCCTGTGAGGAGCAGCTGAAGGAGCTGAGGTTGTTTAGTCTGGAGAAAAGGAAGGGCCTTGGGGGTACCTAACTGCTCTCTACAACTACCTGAAAGGAGGTTGTAGCAAGGTGGAGGTCGGTCTCTTCTCCCAGGTAACAAGCAACAGGACAAGAGAAAATGGCCTCAGGTTGCACTAGGCAGGGGTTAGATTGGACAGTAGGTAAAATGTCTTCACTGGAAAGGTTGTCAAGCAGTGGAACAGACTGCCTAGGGAATTGGGAGAGTCATCATCTATTTAAAATACATGTAGATGTGACACTTAGGAATTATGGTTTAGTGGTGGGCTTGACAGTGCTGGCTTTATGGTTGGACTCGATGACTTAGATGTCTTTTCCAACCTGAGCAATTCTATGATTCTAAGTCTTACAAGTCTGTGTGCTGCGTATTTCTGCTAAAAGAAATTGAAGGCATGTACCATACATTGAAGGCATGTCCATTTTCTATGGAAATGCCTAAAGAAGCAGTTCTCATGTAAAAGCTAATTTACCACTTGGTTTCCTGTGTTCCTGGATGTTATAATACATTATCTCAGTTTCTAAGGAAGTGGTTTTAGCACGAGGGAAATAATTTTCTCAGTTTCACTCTTAGAAAGAATGGCATTTTTTATAGCTGAGATTTTCCAATGGAAAAGAACAAGGGATATCTGAAATGACCCACTGCATATTCTGTCTGCAGTATTCTCTGTGTTAACATGAGTGCAAATGCTCTGCATTATAATTGTATTTGGGTTAACTTGAATTTAATACAGATCCTTCTGTTATAGGAGACTTTTAAGCTAAGGACTGCAGCTCTGGACATCATCCAACTTTTGCAGTTAATTAGGGCTGTAGACAGTGTTCTAAATTTTGGATCTCAGTTATAGCTCTAGTGCTGCTTCTCCTGTATCTGAAAGAGGTTTGACTATTAACTGAAGTCTATTGACTGAGATTCAATCCAGAAAGCCTGAAATTATATCTGTGAGCTGAAGAATTAATTTAAAGAAAAGGAGGTCTTTTGAGTCTCTCTCTCCAGTATAGCATTGCATACTGTCTTTTTTTCCAGGAAAGTGTTTTTCTTCAATTTCTTATTATTACAGACAAGCCCCTTGGTATCTTTTCCCTGTAAGGCCAATCTTAAGACTGTCAGCTTTCCAGAAGCTACGATTTCTGTGCTGTTCATTTGCTCTTTTGTCATGTTTATAATTGCTTTCTGGTGACTTAATTTTAAAGGTTGTGATGTTTATGACCTGAGGTAGTTATAAAAATTAATAGAAAATACATGCCATGAATCTTTTGGCTTTTCAGTTCTGTTAGCAGTCCTTAAGAGTAATTTTTACACCACCACTTGTTGTAGGAGTTATCTTCCCTTTCTGACTTCTCACATTCAAGCACACTGTATTGTTTTCCAAGTCAAACCATGGGGTGTTCTTAGCTGTCACTCTGTCTTTGAGCTTCTTTCAGTCTTCATGAGAGTCATAGTTTGATAAGTCATGCCCTAATCATACATTGCTCAATTATGGTTTTAAATTGACATTAATATGATTTTTTTGTCCAAGAATTGCTATATAAGTGGCATAATACTGTGAATATTTGGTAGAATATTAAGGAATTTTCTAACCTTTGTAATTAAGTTTTCTATAAAGGAATATTAATTGTGGAGAAAAAAAAAAGATCATACATTCAAATGTGGAAAAATAATAAAAGGCGTCCTATAAAATAGTCATATGAGGAAACATACAGTACTGCCAGTGTGTCTTCTTAAGTGTATCTGATACAGACAATGGAGAGTTTAAGTTCAAAAGCATGTCTTTTAAAATAACTATGAGGAATGTGAAATGCTTGACTATTCCACTGTCAGTACAATGTTCTAATTGCCAAATGTTAAACATGGTAGAGTGTTGCTATACTCAATGCTCAATACTCAATGTCATTAGTAGTTCCCAATTACCTATATCAGCAGATTGCTTTCATTTCAGTGGAGGCAAGGATTTGTTGGACTCCTTTCCAGCCTTGGAAATTTTCACCCACAGTGGCTGCAGAACTGCTCTTAATTTCTATTGGTCTTTATTGTGTATTTAGTAGTAGTTCCATTTTAGTTTTTATTATCTAAGGTTATGACAGAGACAACTTTTTAAGGAGAAGTACTAAAAGCCATGTTTTTATTTAAAAAAACAACCTAAAAGGTCAGCAGATGACTATGGAGAAAATCAAGAATTCCCATTTTTCTCTCAAGTGTCCTGCAACAGCAAGACTATTGTATTTTTCAGTTCCAGATTAATTAATTAAAATTAATGGTTAGAACATAGAAGGAGAATGGGAGCCATAAACACAGCAGAGAAGCAAAACTTAGGAAGATCAGTTGCAAGGCAAATATCTCAAATTAAAGCATTACATTTTGAGTGAAAGGAAAAGCTGTTGGAAGTGAACAGACGTATCTGATGGAGAATGCTGCAAAAGCCAAAGGCTGAAATGTGAGCATTCAAATAATGAACAATATTAAAAAGGATAAAAGTGTATAGATAAAGGCTAAAATAAGCATACCATTATTATTATTAATAACAAAGAAAGATGACATATTTCTTTTATACTGTTGGGAAATTCTCTAGATCTCACTTCAGGAAGCCTTATGTTAGTAGAGTAAAATAAGGAAGGATGTTGGTAACTGTCACCTTGAAAAAAAAAGGTGCTTTGTGGAAAGTGAAAACATAAAGCCCTCTGTGTCCGTTACATTTCTGCCCTGCTGTAATGCATCTCATAAACTAAGGGCTTCCAATCTGTGTCTGTCTCCCTTATCAAGGCAAGAAAAAAATGTGTGAGAAATGGATATATATAAAACTGTTGGGACATAGTGGCCAAGACACAGGAATAAATATAATGCCTATAATTTTGGTTGCACAAGTCTTTCAGGGTTTTGTCTGTACATGAAAAATCAGAGCCATACATTTTGTGATAAATTCATAGGTTTTATTGCAAGTTTAGTCACAATGATTATTTTAATATTTAAGTGAGCTGCTGGATCCCAGTAGTAAACTATAAGAAACTACAGTCCTCAGAGCTGTTGGGCCTTGTCTTTATTACAGCATGAGCCTTTGCCTAGTTGGTCTGGAAGATGTGTGTGATCAGCTAAAAAGGCTATTCTTTACTGTAGGGCTTAGTATGGGAAGTCCTGATGGCTATGCATATTCCCATGCCATCCGTTTTTACTCTTAGGATAAACAGGGCTAGTCTAGTAATTGAGTGCTTGTCAGGCATAGAATCTTAATGTTGTGCCCGTGTAGTGGTTTTTTTCTGGGGTTTTTGTTTGTTTGGTTTGTTGTTTTGCTTTGTAGTTTTCTTGTTTCTTTGGTTGACTGGTTTGGTCTGGCTTGATTTGGTTTACTTTGGTTTTTATTTGTTTCTTTTTTAACTTAGTGGGTTGGAAAGGACTTGTCTAAGTATTTGGACTTTGCATTTATTTTGTTTCTGGAAAAAATTGTATCTATTGAAGAAGCTGATGTTGTGTAGGCACGTGGGATGTAGAGAAGAATTAAAAGTTGACGCTTTGGGGTACAGAAATAGAGAAGAAAAGTAGCAGGTTTTGGGGTTTATTTTATCAGTTGATGAGGCAAATCAAGTAAATGACAGCTATCCTGAGGTAAAAAATAATTTTTACTCTTAAAAAAGTCTACTGCCATTGCCTAGTAACTGATTCTTTCCACGTACTCTGATAAAGAAAGCTACAAACTAAATATCATATTATAATGTAATATGGTTTCCTTTGAATCAATTAAATAATTGAAATAATTGGGGTTAAAGTTTTCTGAAGCAAAGGTTATAGAATCCTTTCTGAGCTATTTAAGCAGAAAATCATTCTATTGACATCTTGGTCCTTCCCTGTTCCTCTGGGGTCTCATGCTTTGTTCCATTTTATATCCTTAATGCTCCTGTCTTTGTCTGCACTTCCCACTTAGTTCATTCCTTTTGATGTGCTTCTTATGTCTTTAGGAGGAGTCTGTTCCTATGCACTAAATTTTCACCTAGAATCTCCTTGAAAACTCACAGCTTTTGGGCTTATGCTAAGCTCCTGAGGTGACTGGACTGAGCAAAAGAACCTTGAGTGTGTAAGCTTGAAAATGCTTGGAGGACAATGGCTGCCATTCTCTAGCAGTTGCCCAACTGAAAAGAATACACAAACCTAAAAATTTTCATAAAGCAGCAGCCTTGGAAGAAATTTAGATTGCAAGGCAGGAGCCAAGTAAAGATACAGCACTGTAACAAGACAGTGAGTTGGAGGAAAATGAATCCCAGGATTAACAAGCTGCAGAATTTATGCTTACTGAACTGTTAAAAACCAGTGAAGGAGGAAAATGAGAGCTATCAACAGCTGCAGAGTATGAGAAGCATAAGAAAATGAGAGGTGCAGGCAAATAGGATGGCTTAAACAATTACATTTTGGAGTGGAAAAGGTTGGAAACATTCTTTTTCACTTTTTAATTAGACAGACTCTGATTTGAAAATTGAAATAAAGCAATCAAGAAAAGCTGTGAGAGTCTGGTGTCTTCTGAAAAGTCAATTAAAGATTCCTGTGGCTAATGTGCAAATTTGACATATTCCTTCCTAAAATGGTAGAAGAAAGACACTGAAAACATTACCTGGATGACTAGCTTTATCATGATCCATATATCTAGACCAGTAGACCAAGTTTGGCAAGGGTTGAAGTGCTTAAATGTGAAATGGGGCGGTTACCTTGTAGTTCACCCCAAATTCATTTGCAGTAAAAGAAAAGTTATAGAAAAGAAAATCCTTTTCAAGAAGTGAAGTAAAAGGGAGCTGCATTAGCAAATTGTGACCCACTGACTACTTCAGTGGCCTTTACAAATCTCATCAAGCAGTGCTTTCATACTTGTATTAACTCTTAAAAGCCAAACAATTATAAACATGCAATCTGTGATATGCTCTTGCCATGCATTCATAGTTGGAGCAAGTGATTGTGAGCATGTTGGTGAATACATTGCATTTTGTTTCTATTTCTTGTATTTAATTAGCAAAATTAGTTTAATTAGCAAAAGGAGGTAGGTCTCCTGGGAAAATATAGTATGAATGTGCTCTATTGATGAAAGCGTTTTGAACTCGCTAGATATCTTAATTTATTCTTATTTCTTTATTCAATCTTTATTCAGTCTTTAAAATTTTGAAAGTTGTTACAACAGTGCAGTAGTTACCACTTTCTACATAAGTTAATTTTAATGCTGAAAAACAAATGGAAGTTTGGATGTGGTATTGGCAGTACTTAGCTTGTTTTTTATACTCTTGGTTTACCACAATACCAACCAAGGTTTCTGGAAATAAAGGTGTCCATATATGCAGGACAGTGAATACTAGAGAATCATAGAATTTGCTGAGTTGGAAGAGACTCATCAGGATCATTCAGACCAACTCCTGGCCCTGCACAGGGCACCCCAAGAGTCACACCATATGCCTGAGAGCGTTATCCAAAGGCTTCTTGAACTCTGTCACGCTTGGTGCTGTGAGCACTTCTCTGGGGAGCCTGTTCCAGTGCTCAGACACTCTCTCGGTGAAAAACTTTTTCCTGATATCCAACCTAAACTTCCCAAAGCAGCTTCAAGCCATTTCTTCAAGTCCTGTCAGTGGTCACGAGAGTGACGAGATCAGTACCTGCCCCTCTGCTTTCCCTCGTGAGGAAGTTGCAGACTGTGATGAGGTCTTCCCTTAGTCTTCTCCAGGCTGAACAGACCAAGACACCTCAGCTGCTCCTCATAAGGCATCCCCTCTAGACCCTTTACCATCCTCATGGCCCTTGTTTGGACACTCGCTAGTAGCTTAATATCTTTCTTATATTGTAGTGCCCAAAAGCTGACCCCAGCACTCGAGGTGAGGCCGCCCCAGTGCAGAGCAGAGCAGGACAATCCCTCCCTTGCCTGGCTGGCAGTGCTGTGCCTGATGCCCCCCAGGACACGGGTGGCCCTCCTGGCTGCCAGGGCACTGCTGGCTCATGTTTAACTTGCCAGAGACCAGGACCCCCAAGTCCCTTTCCATGGCACTGTTCTCCAGCCCCTCATTCCCTAGTCTTTGTGTACATCCAGAGTTGCCCCATCCCAGGTGCAGAATCCGGCACTTGCCCTTGTTGAACTTCATATGACTGGTGATTGCTCAGCCCTCCAATTTGTTAAGGTCTCTCTGCAGGGTCTCCCTGCCCTCAAGGGAGTCAACAGCTCCTCCCAGTTTTGTATTGTCTGTGAACTTGCTCAGTATCCCTTCCAGTCCTGTGTCCGAGTCATTGATGAAGATGCTGAAGATCACAGGGCCAAGGATAGAGCCCTGCAGAATGCCAGTAGTGACAGGTTGCCAGTCTGATACCACCCCATTCGCTATAACTCTTGAATATATTGTTCTTACTATGACTGTACACAAAACCTTGAGACTCAGAATTCAGTAAAATCTACAGTTGTTAGGATGCAAGCCTTTGAGAGTGCATAGCTTTTGCTGCTTTTTAACTAGCTGTTCAAAAGTCTAGAAAGCTGGCCTGAATTTTCCAGCTTCCATGAAGAAAAAGAACATGCAGAACAGTTTGAAGAGATTTACTGGAAACACAAAATGCTGCAAAGAATTAGTGACTCCAAGAGGATAAGCAGCAATCTGTGCTTCTCAAAAGCTTCATAAAACTTCATAAGTTAATAGAGAAAAGACAGAAATGGTGATGAGAGTGAGTGAATGAGTGTCATCTGTGATGCAAGGCATAATACATGTCTCTGGCAGCATATACTGCTAGGACAAGCATTTTGAATTAGATTCAGGTAATAATGTTTAGTTGCTGATGAAATGAATGTATTCATTGAAGAACCATAGCCAAAATGTAGGATGCAATCTGTAAAAAGACTTATTATAAATCCACTGGTTTCAAATCTGTAAAATGAATATTAGGAAAGTTTTTACTGTAAATGTTGGACTTACTCATTACTATGTCAGTGGATATTTAAATTGCACTATATAGCCCTCATCTATACAGTTACTGGTACAATTTGTACAGTAGTCTGTTGGAGTCCTTCATGATGCACAAGTGTTGAGAGACACAATTTAAGAATCTGCTTTAAGCCTCAGATTCTTAAATTCTACAAGATCAAACAAGAGTCAAGAGCACCATAACAAAGCCAGTTGTAATAATGAAGTCAGAAATTAACTTGAACCATGAATAAAAATTCAGACATAAGAAATATAAAAATAAAAATAAACTAGTCAGGGTTGGATAAATGAGAGGGTAGAAGAATATAAATCCAAGCTTTACTTAAGCAGAATTATTGCAATTTATACTGAAAAAAAAACTTTTGTAACTCTCCCTGCCTGTTTCAGTCTTTGCAAAAATAATTGCAGTGCCTAAATTAAAGTATTTAATCAAAGATTAATTATGTCTCATCAGATAGTCTGCTGCTAGAAGTGTATGAATTTAGTTTTCAGCATGGGTTCTTGCCAGAACAACTTTCCTTTCTTATATTAAAACATAGGTGAAAAGTTGGGTTTTGCTGATGGAGAATTCCTGCAATTTAACTGCCTTTTTTTTTTACCTCCTGAATGAGTTGATTTTTAATTAACTGTTCATACATACATAAGTGTGAGAATCCAAATGTATTCTAGAATTTACTGATTTGCTTGGCTTTGATTTTTTTTTCTTTTTTGTGGCAGAATTTGGCTGAAGAAAAGACACAACCAGTAGTTGAAGGTTTGGATGGTTTTTTAAAATGTATTTCATTTACTGTAATTTGAATTTTCTTTCTGTTTGCCCAGTCTTTTTGAGTCCTTTTGGTTAAGTGGAAAAAAATAATGCATTACATTTCACCAGTGGGCTGCTCATTACTAGTTATGAATTCTGCTGAATTTAATACTCTTTTATTTATGAGCAAGGCTAGCAACATCACTGGTGCTATGGAAGACTTCCTGTATTAGACTTTGTCTTCTATTCCTCAGAAACTCTTGCAAAACTAAGTATGTAACTGTATAATTAAAAGCTTTATCACAAAGCATAGGCAAAAGGCTGCATTACTCTCAAGCAAGCAGTCTCAGCTCCAACACTTCTGCATTTCTGAGAAATGGTTTTGAAATCTTAGCAGCATTCTTCTAGTTTTGTTAATCTGTTTAACTATAAAATATATGTTTGCCATCAATATTAATTTAGCATGAATGCTCCAAGTTGCTATCCTATCCTTTATTTATAAGAAAAAACAATGGGTCACTTGCCGAGAGAAGAGCAACTGTTTTTCTCCATACCTACATTTAAGCTCACACATGCATTCATAAAATAAAATAAATAATGTGTAGAGATTCATGTGCATGTCTGCATGCATTCCTTTTTTTTTTCTTTCTTTCTTTAAGATTGCTTTTGTTTTCTTACCCAATTTTCATTATTTTTAATAAAGCCAGTGGTCTATTTGTACCATATACTCTCTAACATAACATTTACGATTTTAATGATCAGTATCTGTGCAGATGTTAGATGACTGTGAAAAAAATGTTTCATACTATCTCCCACCAGCATTTTCTAACCGTCTGAACTGATCTGGCAGACATGATGAAGATTTTATATGTCTTTGAGTGTATTTTCCTTAATACTTTAAGTCATGTCCAGGTTGTCTTTAGTAGGATAGTTAGTGTTTCTTTTTGGAATTAGCACTATTAATGAGCTGCTATTTAGTATCACTAAAAATACATTATTATAGCTATTACAATTTTTACTTAGGATCTCAGTCACATATATCTATTATTTTAATCTTCACTTACAGTCTCAGTCACATACTGTGAAATAATTTGCATTCAGTTTTCTCATGTTTAGCCTCTACTGTAGGAAGAATTTCCCGTCTCCATTTAATATGTATTGATCCATGGGAACTACATTATCTTCATTGACTTCCTGGGTTTCAGTTTAGAATCTCAACATTATTCCTTACAGGTGTACAGGACTGACGTAAAACTCATCTATTCCCTGTAGAGTGCATTGCTAATGATGAAGATGATGATTATTATTATTATTATATGTACTAAACAATATTATTCCTATAAACTCACTAAGTCATCTGAAGCCAATTTAAGTCAAAGGAATTGACAAAGACCTATTTATTCAGTGTTTGAAATATAATAGCTCAGCTTTGCATAAACAATGTAAACATTCAGGAAAAAGTATTTATCAGATTTTTCTATCTTGAAAGCTTTTGCAAGCCTATCAGGAAACCCATCGTGCAAAGCCTGAAGATTCATTTGTGTCACCATACTAGGACTGACTTCCCTGGGCTGCAGCCAGCTTGAGCTTTCCAGCTTCAGTGAAATGGCCTCTCAGCAGCTCTCAGTTTTGGAGAATTTGAAGAAACTGTTGTCATTATATTTGCATTAGGAAGTTCTATCCCTTGAAGATGCCAAAAACTTTGGTAATAACAAATTTGGTTTGTTAGTAACTTTAAAAGGCAGGAGGGGAAAATGAAGTAGTTTCAGTCTCCTCATTGAAAATGAAATAGACTCAGTGGTTAGGGTCTAAATTTGACATTTGTTCTATAAGTTTCCTGTATGGCAAAAGGCAAGTCACAGTACCTATCTGTTTGTTCTTTATATATCTTTATTTTTATATTTTCTAATGTATTTATATTTTGTATTTTAAATTCAAGCATCAGTCCATTTTAAATCCCATTCTACATTTAGCCATTCAGTAGATGTCGTGGAAGCCCCGGGTAGAAGCACAAAGGTACTGTTTAAAGGTAGGGTCCACATTACTCAGTGCAGTCTGAAGTACAGAATCATAGAACTAACTACAGAGTGGTTTGGGTTGAAAGGGATCTTGAAGGATCATCTAGTTCCAACCCCCTGCCATAGACAGCAACATGAGTTTGCCTGAAGCCCCATCCAGCCTGACTTTGGACACTTCCAGAGATGGGGCATCCACAGCTTCTCTGGGCAACTTCTTCCAGTATCTCACCACCCTCATGGTAAATAATTTCTTCCCTAAATGTAATTTCAAATCTACACTCATTTTAAAAGCATTACCCCTGGTAAAAAAGTCTCTCTCCATCTCTGCAGCACTGACTCAATTGTAGAGGAGCTAAGCCTTTTATCCCACACTGTGTTGGAGACACTTCCTATGGTTGACAAGAGGACGGTTTATTGGGCTACTTCCTAGAGTGACCCAACATTATGCAAGATTAAATGTGCCCAGGCTTCAGGCATCCTGTAGGGTATCCTGTCATTCTGTGGATTCAATGTTCACTTTTAAATGTGCTTAAGTCTGAATCTTCACTGAACAGTAGCAGAGAGCAACTAATGTTCTTCTGTGTTGCTCTTCAATAGTTGGTTTTTTTTTGGATAGTCCCTTTTTACACTGCAAATTGCAAAATACTTACCTTTAGTGATGTTGGAGAACATCAGTAAGTAATGTGCATATGCAGCAAGAATGAACCTTCTTGTACCCACCTACCATAGGTTGCAAATTTCTTTTGTTTTCATTTATTCTGAAATGTCTTGTAACAGACATTGTTAGGAACATTAGAGTGATTTTACATGGCAACTTCCTATGTATCCAGTGATAGAGATCTCTGGAAAGGAAGATTAATTAGGAAGAAAGGGGCTTAAAAAAAGAACCCTGAAACCTCTGGTGTGATCTTCATGCATTCTAAAGAGCTAATTTCTTGAGTAATCTCACAATGAGAATGCTTCTGACTATGTTGTTGGGTTAAGGCAATGCATCAGACAGCTTGCTCTCACTATGTATAAAAAGCTAACATCCAAACTAAAATTCTTTCTGACAAAAGCTGTGACTTGTGTCAGAAGTGAAGATTAAATGCCAGATGGATAATTCAATCCGAAATGACACTTTAGCCTTGAGGACACAGTACTTTTTTTTTTTTTTTTTTAATTGTGCAGCCTGTAATTAAAAGCCAGACAATATCTCAATATCTCAATGTAGGACAGTAGAGAAAGCAAAAATGCACTACTATCTGTGAAATTAAAACATGCTAAGAAGTAGCTAACTGATGAGTTCAAAATGTCATTATTTTTGATATATTTACAACAGATGTTGTAAAGTTAAGAAAGAAAACCAAACCTATCTGGGTAAAACCCTTCAAAACATGCATATAAAAACACATTTTAAATGTTTTCTGAATACATAATAACAAATTAAGTAGAAGAAAAGTGCAGGACATATCTTTTGCTTGTTTTTGTTGCTCACTTTTGTTTCTTCTGTAGAACTGATTTTCATGCTTGTTCAGTTTAACTGAATTCAATTTAAAGAAAAAAAATCAAATAGAAGCAGTTAGTTAGTCTCACATATTTCCAAATCATGGTTGTTAAACTTCCTGTTAAAAATTAAGCAGTACCATACTCTTTTTCAGAGAGGAGCTAGCAAAAGAAGGGGAGAAGGAATGCAGCTAAAATAAGCAGAAAAAAACTTGTAAAAAATCACTAACTAAACTCAAACAATTCTTTTATCCTTTGCACTATTTGTATAGGTTTTTATTTACTTAAAATGTTCATATGTAAAAACATTTGGCAGAAAAGTACAGAAATGTTTTGGAATATTTGTTTTCTATTTTTTAAAGCTACTATGCCTAAATCCTTATGGTTCTCAGCTATGTGTGAAAACTTAAATGCTGAGCTTTTAATTGTAAGTTTTGAGCTCTAATGCAGCTGTAAGCCATCCACAAAGGCAGCTGCTGTAACAGTTCTAGACTGAAGCAGTGACTTTTCCCATGAGCAGATTCATTTTATAGTCACCATTTAAAGGAAGCTCCAAGAGCCTTCATTAAGAAATTGTAAATCCAGATCTTGTGCTAGATTATAAAAGTCTGTCTCATATGTGAGAACCTCAACTGTTAGTGTAGTAACAAGCTATTGTGCTTAGTGGTACAGCAAAACTATGTGTGCTAGCCTGTTTGTGTGAGAAATACTAAATATATTACATTTCCAGTTCTCCATGCAACAGTATACTCAGTTCTCACTATCACACAGAACAAAGGAAGCAAACTATTGTTCACAAGGATGATGTTAAACTTGGTACATTACTGAACACAGAAATAAATTCTCTTACTAGAAAAGAAAGAAGGAAAGAAATTTGAAAATGGGGTAATTTTACCTGTTCCTTTAATTGTGTATAGTGTTTAAATAATGCTTATTTTTTGGCATCTGTGGGAGGCATTAGTCATTAAAAACAGACTAATGCATTTTCATTTTTGATTGTAGCAATGTGGACACAAACATAATGAAAAGGATGACTGACTTCTTAAGGGTAATGGGGATAGGCTGAACACATTTTCCAGGTCTATATTCAGGCTGGATTTGCAAAAGTATTAATTCTGCCTCACTATGGTCAATAACAATAGTATTTCCTGGGGATTTCAGATACTTAAAAATTTCAGGGCAAAAGTTGTTTATCTATAGTATGTCCCACACCTAATAAAATAGCTGAGGGAGCAGTGCTCTATGCTGGTTTGAATTTCCCAGGGCTTTCCTAGCACAGCATTTCATTTCAGTCTTCTAAAAAATATGTTGTATTCCACACATAAACATAGTCTGTATAAATATTGACTGTAGAATAGTTTTTATTGGAATGTCCCTTTGCTTTTAATTATTTTCATTATTAGTAGCTGTACATGTGAAGAGTACAATGAACTATGTCATATCCAGAATAGTGCATGATTTCATCTATTGTCTTTTTGGCAATTCTGAAAACCTCAGTTTTTATTTTATGTGCCCAAATCTATGAAGTATTAAGTAGCTTAATTTAATACTAGATTATTAAAATGCTTTGTTGTACAAGCCATGCAAGTTTTGTTTGCAGATGTTGACAGTGGGCCAAATCTAAAGCTGTACCAGAAGATTGGCTTCAGACCAAATTCTCTGCCGTAGCTTAATGAAAACTGAAGAATTCCTGCTAGTTTGGAGCTTCATTGCAGACAGCCAAACTTATCTGACATGATTAACTGCAACAGCCTCCTATCAAGTAGAATGGAATCTAATAAAAATACGTATTTAGGACATAAAGAAGTAGCAATCTGTACAGCTTAATTAGCCTTGCACCTACTTTATACAATTAGTGTTATTAGTGCAGTGTTTGCCAACAAATTTCTCGGTGATTAAAATGCTGAATGCTAGAATATTTGGCTCAAGCTTCTCTAGTGCTGGCATTCCTGTGGCAACCAGTGGTCACACAAAATTCTTACGTTCATTGTCTGGGTGATATACACACCTGAAAAGATCACAGCTTCAGTATGCTGTTGTAAAATAAATAGAGCTCCCTCATTCCCAAAGTAATCTCTGGATTTTGTTGTTATGACTTTCAGTGATTGTACCACTGAAAAGGACCTCTGAGTCCATGAGTCATAAAATGGTGCAAAACTTTCCATTTCATGTAGCAGAAATTTTGCAGAGTTTGGGACTGATCATAGACAAATTCCAAGGATTCTCTTGTGCATTCTCTTCCAACATCATCTGGAAGACCCCTCATGGCAAATAAAGTCCTGATCAGTTAAAAAAAAATATTTTTTTTTTCTCAAGTGATCATGTTCTTTAAAAATGTGAACATATCTTGTACATCAAAAGGAATTTGGGAATGGTAGAAATTCTCGTTGTGTTTTACTTCACTTCTTTATCTTCTTCATAAAACTGTGTTGGTAGATACTGGGAAAAAAGAGGTAGAACAACATGCAATGGTCTGGCCTCTCTGGAATTGTATCTCAAACTTTCACCTAACTTTAACTATCTTATGAAGAAAAAACCCAGATTTTTGTATCTCTCAGCTGTGGCTTTCCCACCTGCATTTCACAGACCTCATGCAAAAGTTGTATAAGAGTTTTGACACATATTTATGTGGCCATCTAAAAGTGTGAGCCTCAAGATGCTAAAGGTATTTGAAGGGGAGCTAGCCTGAGATAGTCCCGCATGCAAAAGCTAATTTACTGTGTAAGCCCCTTTTATGAAAACTTGAATGCTTAAGCAGTTAGTAAGGAATTTGGTGCCTGAAAAAGTCTTTGCAAGCATACTCAAAAATATAAACATTTAGGTCATGCCTGTAATGACTTGGGGTTCTGTGTTTCGTATTCTGTTTTTCAGTAAGCAACAAATGCACTACTTCCTTTTGTTTCTGCTATTTAAACAAAAGACCTTAAAATCCTTGTCGAGGAGTAGAGTTCATACCCTGCATCAGTGGAGCTATTCGTCCAGAAGTGTACTAGTGAATGGAGAAATCTCTCTTGTACTGGGTGATTTGCCTTAGGAAAGACAGTAGAAGTAAGCCAAATGGAAGCAGCAATATTACATTCAAAACAAAGGATCTGAGCAAATTTAGGCAGCTTCTGTGTGTATGTGTAAAACTACAACATTCACAAATTATCTCTGTGTATTTTAATATTATTATATAATGTATTGTGAGGAAAACGTTTGTACTGCTTTTAGTAGTATAGTTCTTGATTATTTAAACTAAAGAGATTCCAGAAATACAAGTTTCTTCTCATTGTTTTGTAGCTTGATTTTTACATTTGTGTTAATAAATGAAAGGCTCTAAAGTTGGTTTCACCGTCAGGCTGAGAGTATTAAATGATATTGTGCAGTGGAATGAGAGTACAGGACCTAAGCTTCTCTAAGGAAATTTTAATGAGTCCAATACTACATATGAATGTTTGAATTTTCAGTGTTGCTTGTTTATTCGAGAACAGTTTTAATGAGATTTTAAAAATTCTGCAGTTGTACTGTGATTTATTTTAAAAAAAATCTACATTTTGGGCCAATACAAAATGCAGAGTTCTTTCAGTTTAATCACTTCTGTTTCTACAAAATTAAGTAATTGTTTTGAGCACTTAATGGTCTTGGTTATCTCAACCACATTTCAAACATAATCCAGACAGTATTTAAGTCCCAAAGGGTTTATGTCATTCAGTTTATAGAAAAATATCTAATGAACTATTTTGCTCTTTACTCAGGACTGGATCTGGCTGCCAGTCATTCTTTGCAATTACTCCCCAGTGTTACAATGGTCTGGCCTCTCTGCAGTTGTATCTCTGACTTTCATATAACTAATTGCTTTATAAAGAAAAAAAAATATTGTTTTAACTCTCAGCTTTAGCTTTCCCATCTATAGACCTGATGCAAAAGTTGTATGAAAGTGTTTTGACACACAGTTTATGTCATGTGGCCATCTAGCAGAGTGAGCTTCAAGATGCTTAAGGCATCTGAAGGGGAGTTAGCCTGAGGTAGTCATGCATGAGAAAGCTACTTTGGTGTTGTACGAGTCCCTTTTATGAAAACTTGCAGCCAGGAGGGCCAGTGCTATCCTGGGATGCATTGGGAAGAGCGTGGCCAGCACCTTAAGGGAGGTGATCCTTGTCCTCTACTCAGCCCTGTTGTGTCCAGTTCTGGTCTCCTCAGTATAAGAAAGACAAGGAGCTACTGGAGTGGGTCCAGTGGAGGGCCACAAATATGATGAGGTGTCTGGAGTATTCCCCTTAATGCAGTGAGACTGTGGGAGCTGGGCCTGTTCAGTCTAGAAGAGTTTGAGAGGGGATCTCATTAATGCATATAAATCTCTGAAAGGTGGGTGTCAAGAGGATGGTGCCAGCAGAATGAGGAGCAGTGGCCATAAACAAAAACACGAGAAGTTTTGCCTCAGCATGAGAAAGAACTTCATTCCATTGAGGGTGGCAGAGCACTTAAACAGCTGCCTGTGGAGGTTGTGGAGTCTCCCTCTCTGGAGACATTCAAAACCCACCTGGATGAATTCATGTGTAACCTGCTCTAGGTGACCCTGCCCAGGCAGGGAGGTTGGACTGCATGATCTCCAGAGGTTGCTTCCAACCCTAAAAATTCTGTGATTTTGTTATTCTGTGATTATTACCTTATAAATGGTCTGAGGTATCTCAGAAGTGTGAATGCATCTTGCAGCTGTTGGAATTTCACTGTGAATGAATGCCAAATAATGTTCAGCTTTTTTGGAAGTAGTAGATGTAGGTAAAGCTACATTGTGAAAAGCTTTTCTCTATGAGTGTTTCATCAGGAGACAGGAAGATCCTTGAAAATTCACTTTATGTGCTACAAGAAAAGCTTGGTAAAGAAAATCCAAACATTTTGCTCAAAAATGTATCTAAGAAATACACATGTAAAATTAATGTTCCAGATATTGCAGATTTGTGCATTGAAGTAGTCCTAAATGCACTGTAGATGGAAAAGAGTTGTGTTACACTTGCATTGTACAAGCTGAGCAGCCACAGGTTGTTGAGTTAATGCTGGATACTGTTTTGGTCAGTCTTTAGTTCCTTGGAGTGTTTACCTTTAATACTTCAGAAGTTAAATCTGCATTTACCCATTATGATTGCACGTCTGGAGAGCAGTTCTGCAAGCAAATATGACTTTTGATAGATCTTCTGTAATCTACTCGTCTCTCTGCTGTACTTGCACTGGTACTGGGCCAAATATCACTAAAAAAGTAAACACTATAAGGTGTGCTTTAACAGCTAAGTTGCTTGGCTGCTGTTAATTAATGTGTTACAAGGAAGCCATAATTGTTAAATACTAGGATAACAGAATGCTGTTTTTATATTGAAACATGACTGTAACAAAATAGTATGTAATTTTGTAATATTCATGCTGGACAACAGAGGACATTGCTCAGGTGTAAAGAGGCAATCAAGGACTTTCCTGAATGGATTGCCTTTCTTTGAGTGTTTTGTTCTTCCAGATTCCTGAGGCTATTTGCCATTGCTATCCTCTGCCAATCATATTCTTCTGTACCTTAAAAGCGGTATTCACCACTTTTTCTTGCATGTACAATGTTCTTCTAATCTTTCTCTTAGTACTCTAAATCCCTAAGGAGTTTTTTTCTTCAGTTCTTTTGTTGGTTGTTTCTCATGACCACAGTTAAATGTGGCCCACTCCCTGGGCAAGGGCACCTTGTGTTCGGGTGCGTTCCATCAGCTATCTCTGATACTAGTCTTTCTGGTAAAACTCAGGGCACAAAGGAATATTAAAATGGAGGTCTGATTTGGAAAGAAATATTGAGCTCAAAATCAGAGCCTAACAAAATAAAAATTAAATAAAACGGTCACTACATGGAGCTGTACATGCCATGGCAAGTGCAAGCCAAGGTAATGTGTTGTTTGAAATCTGAGGCATTTAGAAGAAGCAGCAGGAAGTTTAGTGGCTTACGTGACTTCCCAAAAGCTTGTAACTGGTAGCAGAATGTGCACAGCATGGGCAAGCAGGAGAACTAGTTCAGGAGAATTAGTCTCAGAAGGAATGAATGACTTTACAGGAGATGATGAGAGTTTATAAGCAACTTGGGAGGTTTGTTAGCTGTGCTTCTGAAACAGGTGCATAAAACAATGTGGTGCCAGCAACAGAGCTATTGGTGTCAAAAAAGTCAGTAACATCAGCAATTAGGTAAAAGCAGGTCTTACAGGTATAATCTCATTCATACTGACTCTTCAGATAAACTAAATATGTTTGTCTGTCAGTGCTCAGTGAGCTGGCTGACTGTCCATCCCCGCTGGGCACCAGGGCCTGTGGGGAGTTGAGAGAGCCACCAGGAGCTCACAGCTTGTGCCACAGCAGTTGGTGGGACCTAGGCAGGGCCAGAAGCTACATTGGCCAGGTCCTACAGACGTACAAAGGAAGACCTCAAGCTGCGCCAGCTCAGAGGCCTGCAAAGAGTGCATGGCCGTGGCATGGCAGTTTGAATGCAAGGGCACAGGAAAGGTGATGAAACTGCCAGCTTGACCAGGAAGCAGTGGTGCCCACCTGGATGAGACCCATGGCCTCTTTTAAGCTTTGCACCTACCATGACTGATGCAGCTGCCCAGGCCAGCCTCCTGTGGGAACCCGCTGCCATCCCACTGCCAGCTGCAGGCTGTGCCCTGCTCTGACACCAGTACCAGCCAGCAGCAGTGAACACCCCTGTGGGAGGTGTGCCCAGGTAGTGGAACTTCTCTACTTAGTGACAGAGCTGTGGCAGGGGTTGATCAGGATGCAGAATGTCAAGGAGAATGAGAGAGAAGTAGGCTACTGGAATCACACCCTGCCTTCCCTGGGACAGGCCTGGCAGTCAGACAGGATGCATGATGCAGACAATTCCCTGTCCTCTCTCCACCTTGCTGGGCCTGTTGTTTGTGAACAGAGAAGGACTGGTGGGTGATGTGATGGTTGGAGGCCATCTTGGCACAGAGATCACAAAATTATAAGAACTTTTGGTTCCTGGAGAAGTAAGGAGAGGGGTCAGCAGAACCTCTGCCTTGGACTTTCAGAGGGCAGGCTTTGGCCCTCTTAGGAGACTGGTTGGTGATAGCTGTCTGAACATGAGCCAATGTGTGCCCCAGTGTCCAAGAAGGCTAATGGCTTCCTGTCCTGTATCAGCAATATTGTGGCCAGCAGGACCAGGGCAGTGATTGTTCCCCTGTACCCTGCACTGATGAAATCACACTTTGAATCCTGTGCCAAGTTCTGGGCCCCTCAATTCAAGAAGGACATTGAGGTGCTGGAGCATGTACAGAGAAGGGCGACAGAGCTGGTGAAGGGTCTGGAACACACGTCAGATGAGGAGTGGCTGAGGGAGCTGGGGTTGTTTAGCCTGGAGCAAAGGAGGCTGTGGGGAAACCTTATCTCTCTCTACAATGCATGAAAGGCAGGGATTGGTCTCTTCTCCCAAGGTACAAGTGACAGGACAGAAGAATATGTTCTCAGGTTGTTCCAGTGGAGGTTAAGATTAGATATTAGGAAAAATTTATTCACTGAAAGGATTGTCAAGCATCAGAACAGGCTGCCCAGGGAAATGGTGACTCAACCCAGGGTGGTTGAGTCACAATTCCTGGAGGTATTTAAAAGACATGTGGATGTGGCACATACGGACATAGTGGTGTGTTTGGTAGTTTAAGGTTTGTGCTTGGACATCATAGACTTAAAGGTCTTTTCTAACTTAATGATTCTATGACACTACAGCTCCTTGCAAGAGGGATGTTTGGACTAGGTTTTTTTTACATCCTAGATGTTTCCCTCAAAAAATGCATCCATTTTGTGATGTCTCTGGAGGTAGGGCAGTTCATTTAATGGGAGTTTTGATCTGGGGTAGAATTACAAGAAGGATAGGATGGGTGACTGCAATTGACTTTAGAAAGAACCAGAACCTACAAATGAACATGCTGTTGAGGAAACGAACTTTCTAAAAAATCCAGAGAAAAGGCAGGCTTAATTTTTGATGTCTGTTTTTGTCCTTTCTTTCAAAACGCAGTCAGAAGAGGTGAAAGTAAAAATAAAGATGGGTTAAATGGCATTGTTCCATCTGTGACTGGCCTTTCCATATGACGTAGGTCTGAATTACTGTGTCAGTCAAAGGTGCTTATTAAATGACAAATTCATTCTGCATTCACCCCTTCAAACCAAGTCCAGCCCTCACAGATCAGGACATTCTGCACTGCATTCGGATAGACAATCTATACCATACATGGATCAGGACAGTGTGCCCTAAACTCTTAACCCTTTTCTCCTTGATGCCTAGAATGTAATACCTTAGCATCTGATTTTGAAATTCTTGTTTACTTCTTTATAACTCCTTTGCAGATATAACTCTGCAGATGCTCTGCAAGGTCTTTGTATTTCTGTGCCTGAAGGAGAGCAAACAAAAGATTGTGAAGTCTTAGTCTTTAAAACGTTATTTTCTTTGCTGTCTGGAACATTTTAAATATAGAAATATTAAGATTTTAAAAGTGGAGAGTCATGTGCAAATAGCCCTATATAATTCCTGGGTGTATACAGCTTCTCCTGTGACTTTAGCCCTTGTGTAATGGGTTGGTGTACATGATAGCAGTGGAGGTTTTATGTGTCAGCAAGATATCCAAGTGCAGCATGCAGCAAATCATCCTTCATTGTTCATCAGCTTGTACTTCATCTGTACAGTAACTGACAGCTGTGGTGTTTTTACTGCATCCTAGCCTCACAAATCCCCCCAGACTAGATAGATCTTGTCTCCGCAGAAATTATTTGGGCAAAGACCATTCTCTTTTATAACTTTTGTTTGCTTGTGCTTTACTCCATACCTACCTTTCATGTTATTAGCCTGGTAATGACCTTTTCTTCTGTTTACATCTGCTGTTCCCTTGACCTTTGTTCCAGCTCAGAGATTGTTTTTCAACATAGGCAGAAGTGGTCTTTTGTTTACTAATATATGGTGATAGAATAGTAGTGGTAGTTTTTCTAAGCAATACTCAAATAGAGTAGTCCTGTTGGAAACAGTGGAATTTGTCTTTGCATGGGATGGCAGTGAAGTCTTCATATTATGTTGGTTTGCCTTGTATCTGTATCTGCAAATTTTCTGGTTGGATTTCATAAAACTTTTATGAACATCTTTTACTGTAGAAAAACCCCAAACCCTAAATGCAGTAAATTTCCTTTTGAAGTGAGGCTTATAAGTGATGGAAATTATACCTAGTTTATTAATGTGCATTCTAATTATTGAAGACACATAACCTTCTCAGTTCATCTTTTGTTCCTTCTTCAACTTCCACTGAAATCATGGATGTTGGTTTACTCACTTTCTTGCGTTTTCATCTTTTATGTTGTAGTGCGCACAACAGTATTTTAGCTTGAGCAAAAACATATATTTTTTGAGTAGCTAAGGACATAGTCAGGACAAGGGTAGTAAGTAATATCCTTAGTTAAAGTAACTAGGTAAATCCCTAGGCATAGAAATACCCTTTTCATGTTTAGCTGAAAAAGTAGAAATATAGCGGAAAGAGGGTTGAAGTGTGTGTGGGTGACCAACCAACCAACCAAGAAAACCTGGTTATTTACAGCCTTTCTAATTTTTTTTTTCCTTTATTGCATATTGGTACATCACATACCTTTATGTTATGTATCAAATCATATATTTTGTTCTCCTGTCTTCTCTCCAGAAGGAGATGTGCATGCAATGGAGTAGGATTTTTCTGCTTGAAGGTTTTTCTTTTTAATACATACATATTATGTTTCTTTATGTCAGAAAAAGGCTAAACCCCATTGTCCTTAATTCCCCGATATTCTGGGGCATGCTGATGCTCTCAAAAACTTTATATTGGCATCGTATGCAAAGGCTTCAGTTCTCCAAAGAGAATTATTTTGACTTGGAAGGTGAAGTAATTGCTTTCAAAACTTATCTGGTGCTTTAAGAAACTTCACTTGTTCTGAATCCCAGTGGGGAGATCCCAATATAAAGATGACAGCAAGAACTTGAGTTTGATACTATACACTGTAGAACTTATGTTTAATAAGGTAGCATGGTCAAGCTTCATATTTAATTATTTTGTAGCTTTACATATTTATTAGGGAGTCTCCTAGGTACTCAAATACTCCCAGTATCTCCAGTCTTATTGCAGTTTTGCAACTGTACCGTAGTAAAGAGGTGAATAACAGATAACATTCTCATAAATGGGAAAAATGTCTTAGTTGAAAGTACAGATCACTTTAAAAGTAATATATAAAAGCTGAGCTCTAGCAAAATACTCAACAGTATATTTGAACTAAGACCTGAATACCATTTGTCTTTCTGATCTTTTAATACAAGGAATTTTTTCTATGGGATGGGTTGGGGTTTTTTGCGGGATGGGGAGGAGGAGGATTAATTTTTTTTTAAGTTTTGGATGCTTATTCTTCACCTGTGACCTGATTTTCTTCAAAGCTCTTGGACCAGTTTGGTGGCACCATATTGAGTACGTAGGAGAGTGCTTTTTGCCTGTTACTGTGCTGTGACAGTAGTTCTTCTGCAAGTAGGCCTTAATTTTTGAAAAGGATGAAAAAATAGTTGTATATGAGGGAGATCACAAATAAGAGGTCTTTTAAGCAGTTTCCCAGGAACCTGGCTGTACCTGTCATGACGTACAACCTTACCTTATGGTCTACTTTACTGAAGCCTGTGGAGAGAACTGGAAAAAGAGGATGGCCATTTGCCCTTTATTGACTAAAAGGAGAATGTCCCAGAAGAATCTGAAATTCACTTTTAGCTACCTCTGACCTAATGTACCGTCTTTATCACATAAAATTTTCTGCCAGCCCCAGGTATGTGCATGTCTCCAAATGAATCTTCATCAGCTAAGTGTACATGCTGAACTTTTACCCCCTCACTGCCTTTCTAAAAACTTTTGAAATCTTTCATTCTGAGTAAATGTGAAAATATATCTTGCCATTAACAGTTAAGATTTCAAACTGTGCCTGCCACAAGCACTTCTGTTTGACTCTGAAGACTATAATTTGAAAGTCTCAATGAAACTTTTCCTATTTACAGAAACTCTGAAGCAAGTTACACTTTCCCATTTAAAACCTCAACAACAGAGAATTTATAACACAAATTGCTAGTTTCCAAAGGTTCCATTTAATACTAATAATGTCATTCTGAAGCTTGTTCAACTCAGCTAAAGAGAAGGTATTTACAGCATACTGCTGTGATCGTGGTGACAAAATCCCACTGAGAGATGTGTTTGCACATTTTCCAAAGTCACAGTTCTGTTTTGTTTCCACAATGCATATTTTTTCCAGTCCTCAATTCTTTCTAACAAAAAAGAGTGATGATTTAGTGTAAAAGTAATCAATTGCACAGTAGAAAATAATGGTCTGCTGTAAGGTTAAAGAGTGGGTCTGGCCATGTACACCATCTCTGTTCCAGAAATTGGACATTTTAATGAATGGAATGATGTGATCTGGAAAGGTAAGAGAGGATTTAATATTTGCTGGAGATTTATAAGAGTCTATGTTTTTATTGGTTTAGTTTATAATTATATAAAATCTTTGCTGGGTTACAGAGCTTCAAAGTGTTTTTACATTATCTTCTGCTTTACCAGAGTTTCTTGACACAGTTCATTTCATGTATCTACCAAGAGCTTCTCCCCCTGCCTCAAGTATTGGGTACTCAAGTACTGGGTCTTTCTTCAATTTGAAACATTGGCCAAAAGTACTCAGTGGTATGCTGTAATAAGACCCATTTCTGCAGTTCTTGTGCACGTCATCCCGTAGGGAAGATACCCATTGCCTTCCACAAGCTGCAGGAAAGGCTGCTAAATCAGCAGACTTAATGGCCACATTGTTCAAAAAGACAAAGGTTGTTTTGGTAGTCAGTGATTTCTTGATTGCTTGAGGGTCTTTGCACTGCTATATTTGAGAAATACACAATTGGGTCAGTAATCTGACATCTTCACTATGTTTGGAAACAGTGAGTAGTAATCCTCCTCAGAAATTTTTGAATTTTGAGTGAAATAAAAAGGAATTTTAGGGGGCTTTTTTTGGTTTTGGGGTTTTTTTTTTGATCATGGCATGTAATTTTGCATCTGTCTTGAAAGTTGCCAAAATCATAAAATAAACCTTCTCCAACAATAGAGAGTAAAAGTTTTACGTTGAGATAGGAAAAAACCAATGTGGAATACCAGTGTTCTCAGATACGTGTATGTATAGACATGTGAAACATCTTTAAGATGGAACTTATTTATTTTGTAGAGTTGGTTGTAAAGTGGCTTAAAGAAAAAAAAATCAGTCTCTGCCACTTCATTATGGAAGGCCTAATATTGCTGAGAGGTTCTCATGCATAGATTTAATTGATCCCTCTTCTTTATTTTAAGAAATAAGTATAAGCTAATGAAAAAAATCTCAAATTCAAATTTGTCAAGTATTTCAAAGGTTGGATTGTATGCTCATCTTGATTTTATTTTCAGTCTGATTGTTCTTTGGCATTGGTTAAATTGTAATTTTTTTTTAAATAAAAAGGAAAACATTTGTCATTTTGAGAAACTAGATTTTATCAACTCTTATCACACTGATAATAAAATGAGTGTATAAGTAGACATAATATTGCAGAAGAAATTGCTGCCTGTTTTCTTTTATGTGCTGCTGTATATGTTTATGTTGCTATTTAATTGCTTGGATGGGAAGATAATAAGTCCTTGTACATACACAATGTTTCTGTTGTAATCATTTGTAATTTACATTAGAATAAACTAGTAGAGAGGCACTTAGAAAGCCCTGAAAATATTTACACATCCTGCACTTTAAAAGTTCTAAATCAAGCAGAATATTTGCAGTTAATTAACAGCCTTAGTAACAGTATCAGTCAATACCTTCAAAATGATTCTAGAATTAATATATTCTTGAATCCAGCATGATCATCTGGCTTTCATTTTCTGACTGGTTCATCCTTTGTAAACTAGATTATGTTTTAAGAAAAATAATTTGTCAAGGCGAAATAACAGGTATTGTCCCTTACCAAGAATAAGTCACGTATATTAACTGTCCCAAAGAGCTTGTTTCTGTCCTCTGATAGCAAATGTACCTCAGAGAACAGAAACTGTCCAGGACTGTCCGGATCAAAGGTAACCTTGTGTAGATTTCAGCTCTGTAATGAATGGAATATATCACACGTAAGAGAAAAATCTTAAGGATGTGATGATGAATAGTATTTCTGTAAGCATCTGTTAGGACAGTGTTGAGAAGTTTTCAATTAATTGTCCCTATCTTGTGCCCTAAAATACTTTGTATTTTCAAAATGAATTCTGAAAGGACTAGGAACTGTTTTGTGGTTTGTCTGAATTGAAGCTGAGGTGATTGTGGAAAAAATGCATATCAGCTACTATACTCTGGGACCTTAAAGAGACAGACACTTTTTATTTCCTTATTTTATAGTTTTTAGCAAGACTGGTAGTTGTAAAAATGATCCATTAGACCAGATATGGCTTTCGTGAGACAAAACAGTCTTCAAGTTGTATCAAGACTATGGTTGGATGGGATTTTTTTTAGCTTGGATATTTTCTTAGTATATATATCTGTGCGCTAACCTGGTTTTGCTGTGAAACTGTGACTGTTTTAAAAAGTTTTTTAAATTGAGTTCAAGATAGGGCTGCGCCCAGCTTGTTGAATGTTTGTTGGCTCTGCTCTTGGGGTGACTACAAAGTTTGGTATAGACCATGCTGTGGGCAGGTAATCAGGGGTGGTGTGTGTCCACGTGTTCATGTGTAGTTGTAGATACAGATACAGCTGTTTTTGTGTGTGTGTGTGTGTCTGTGTGTGTAAAGCTTGGGGCTGACATATGGCTTGTTTCATTGTTTTGTCAATTATCATCACAATTGCAAAACTGCTGAAAGATGGAAGTTAAGACGTCTTTTTACACGAATATTTAAAGACTGACGGTGCTATTGGAAAATGAGAATCAATATTTACTCAATGACACACCTGTCAAATAAAAGTGTAAATGGAGTATCTCTTTCACCATCTATAGGTATAAATTTAAAATTTAAATCATATGTGTGGGAAAATGAAATTTATTTACATTTAGTCTGGGCATTGAAAAGTTCTTAAAAGAGGGATGAGAAATGTCAGTACTTTCTTGTCATGGTTATTATTACCCATTTGGCTTAACCAGCTTATCCATTTTCATTAATTTAAACATCTCATTTTCCTGCTACATTGTCTGTTTTCCATGGATCTTGATTATTTTCTTGTTTTGGTGCTGGAGAAAAGTGGTGTTCTAAAGGGTCATCTAACTTTGCCTGTGCATGTTAGTTGAAGGTTTTAATGAAAGTCTGCTAATAAAATCCTGAGGATAAACCTGGAATAAAGTTGATGCTTTTCTTCTGACTGGCTATATGATATATTAGCCTTCTAGATATTCATAAGGATTGTGCATGCATGAAGTATAGAACTGTAATTTTTTTTTTATCATATGTCTATCAGCAAACTGACAGCAGAGCTTTCTGTAGTATTCTCTGGGAATACCCTTCCAGAGAAGTTTATCTACATTGCACAACATTGGTGTAATTCCATAACGTGGGACTAGGGACTTTTTCTGCTATAGCGGGAAAAAAAAAGTTGTGCTAATGAAATATTTTAAAAATATATTAATAAAGCATTTTATTTGGTCTATAATTCTGGATTGCTTCTGTGCTTAATAATCTGATATTTGCATTAATTTATTATCAGCAGGGCATAATGACTGCACTGGCAAGGTTTTTTTAAAGGATCTATCCAGACTTCCCATCCGGAGTGATTTGACATCCTCAATTGAATTAACAGGTAGAAATAAAGACATAGCAGGCCACTGTCTAAGCCATTTCATTTTTATGAATCTCATTTATTCAAAACGGTCACTAGACCAATACTGATGAGTAGACATAGCTTCCACCTCGTAGCTGCCTACATGATGTGGGCACCCTGTAGAGGTGGGTACTTAGGAAATGGTAAGGACCAGCCAGGAGGAAGTGGTTATACCTACCCTATTTGCAGGCTAATTGCATTCTTTGTGGTGCGCTTTGGATTCTTTCCAAATGATTAAACCCACAGCTGGGTATTTTAGGAATTGTGTCTGTATTTGCAGGACAAATAAGAATTTGTTTGGTGTTTTTTTCCTGAAAACTGTGTTTGCGTCACTGCTGCTATGGATATTCTCCATCTGCAGCACTGCTAGTCCTGTAGTCTAGCTGTGGACTTTACCATTCAAAAATTTCGTAGCAGACAGGCAACGATTTGCCACATTCAGTATCTAAAGCCTAAGGTCTCGGTTTTGTGTGTTACAGGGTTGGGTGTGTTCTAGTGATGAGCTGCTGTACTTTTAAAGCTTTTTCGTTGTTTGTTTGTTTTAGTTTTTTTTTTTCAATATACAGTAAAAATGCAGCACTGAACAATCCCATTTAAAATCTAAGTGCAAGGTTTTGAACACAGGGAACTGGCTGCATTCCACTGTCAGTTCTCTCGGTATCGAGACTCCTTTTCAAATTGCCTTCTGGTGTGTACTGTATTGACATGTACTTTCCCCTCCAGTCCCTGCATAGCAGCACCTCCCTAGAGTACCACACACTCAAATGTTCTTTGCATGGAAACACAGGTTCAGAGTGAAAGGGGAAAGAGGGAAGGAAAGGAGCGTCTCCCTTTACTGAGGAACTGAAAGCTGATCAAGGTGCGTGTCTGGGATCACCCATCACCACAAGCAGCACTCACTGGCTGTGAAATCTCAAGCAGGAGGACTTGTTGCCAGTCTATGGCCTTAAAAACAAAGGGAAGAATAGGCTGACTGATCAGAATCCATATTTGGTACAATAATAAGTTGATGATCATCACTGGTACTAAAGAGGTTGGTATGTACATCATGTATCTTTAGTGTCAAGCATTTTAAAATGCGTATCTGCAACCAGTTGGCCCATATTAATATTCCATTATGAGAAATTTTTGGTGGCTGAATGTTGAGGTCACTCCGACTGCCCCATTGAGCCCCCGCAATCTAAACCCCGTGGCTTTGTTAGCTGAAGACAAAAGTCTTTCTTGGTCTGATTAACTTAAGCAAACATTTATCTTCCCTGAATAAAAGAATGAAAGATTTTACACCATATAATTGACACTAAGGATTTATTCTCCGTAAATTTAAGTTCTTATGGTCTTCAGTTTTGATTCTGCTGTTGCCAGAGTACTGTGACAGTAATTACCTAAAAGGTATTTGTAAATAATTTAGTCTATCCTTGTAGATTGTGGCAGGAATATTTTTTAAGTTTTTGTTACTTTGGACCTATATATTTGGAATATATTGAAGGAATGTCATTTTTAAGGTGTGTGTTTAGTTGAGTCAAAGATTAGCTCTCCTCTATCCCTCCTCTCATAGTACAGGCTGATAGAATCCTGTCTCCACTTTATTACATTTTCCTGCTTCAGTCTGGACTTCTAAACAGCTGAGCTTCTGTTTGTTACAAAGCAGACATTTCTGTAGCTTCAGCCTGTTCTTAATTATTTTCATGCTAGTAGAGATCTCCTCAGCTAGAAATAGGAATGTTATCTGTAACCATAATCAGGAGCTAAGATCTGTAACTTTCTTCATGGCGCTAATGACATTCTTCTGTACCACTAGGAAGCTACCTATACTAGCCTTTTTCACTATGAAATAGTGATCATGTGTGGTGCTTCAAAGCAACCTGGATAATCCTCTTTAAAGTATGGACATTATTATCTCTGAGACAGAATAAAGTCAGTATTTCATCAGAATAGTGTTCTTTTACTATAGTTCTGCTTTGTAATGTATTTCATTCATAACCAGTTCCAGATTTTCTACTATCTGTATCTGCTACTTTTGCAATATATAAATGCTGACCATTTATTATGCTTTAAATATTCTTATACTTAAAGTATTTGCATGGGATATATTTCTTCACATTATACACATACGTTTCTTGGAAATTCATATCTAATGATGATTACTATTATTTTATTATTTACTTGCTATTCCTGTTATTTATTTGCAAATGAATTATTTAATTTCTATTAAATTAATACTGACTTCAAGGGGGACAAAATAGCTTTCAAAACAAGGAAAATTTTCACTCATCTCAGATATGCCAATGTGCTCATAGACTCCCCTGACGTCTTTAGAGATTCACAGATTCCCCACAGTGTCTCATATATTGTTTTCAAATGAAAATGGCTCTAAATGGTATGGTACTTCAAGTCCTTGGAGAGACACATATTGAAATTACTTCTGTATCATTAATATGTTTTTCTTTCCTGCCCTCTGCTTTTCTACGTGCAAGTATATGTAGTTTGATCTATTTTGTTTTGACTATTCATCCATTTTATTTGCCCTGTTTTATTTACTCAGTATGCCCCTTCATTAACAAACAATTGTGTTCCTGATGTTGGAAGAAACATCTCAAAAAGGTTTTTCAGAGGGTCTGAGGAAACTGCCTGCTGCTGTCTTTTTTGTTGACCTTAGGGGGAGTTGAGCCTACCATGATTACATACCTGATCAAAAGTTAGAAATACTGCAGCCAAGCATTTTTGCCAAAAATTAACATTGAAACTACACTCACAAATTAATTAATACTTTTCTGTTTTCCTTCAGAATTACATGCCTACATGATAATGGGTATTTAGTGCACATTTCCTGTATTTACTGGGCTTTAGATTAGCACTTCTTATTTCCTAAAGTTATTTTATTTTCCTTAAATGTCCTCCTATGTCCAAGTAGGTCATGGTGGTTGATTTTATAGCTCTTGATCTCAGCTTCGAGTTACAGACTTTTTCATTGAAAAGTTACTCAAATGATTTTTTTGTGTACAAGAATTTCTTGTACTGCATTTTTTTATTACATCACCTGATATTCTTTCCTGGTTTATATTTAATACATATGAATATATTCCAATTTCAAATAAATTTTTCATAATCTGTATTATGTTAATTATTTGCTAATTATTTGGATCTTCCATAATAGTTTACTGTTATCTTTTTTCTTGATTATTAAGCTACTATAATTCTCCTTTATTTGTGTTTCTTTCACATTCTCCCAGAATTGCTTTCTGTCTTTTTCAAGAGTAAAGCATTTTTTAATGCTTTGTTATTTTTGATTTTACTAGATTACCTATGCCCCACAGTATTCAGATCTCATTTAATCTCTTTTTTTACCATGCAACTGTCATGATGCTTTAAAACTGCCTTTAGTTTTGTATACTGATGGTTTTTATCTTAAAAATTATTCTTCTTCTCATGAATGTTCATTGTCCTTCGGTTGGTTACATGCAAAAATATTTTCCTAGCCTAGCTGTTTTTTTTTGTTATCTCTTATCAACTCTTGTTACTGACATCTAATGTGTCTTTCTTTTGTGATTTTTAAATGTCTACATTCATTTTAAGCTCTTCCTACAAGCTCTCTTTAGTAGAGGCAAAACTAAGACTACTAAGCCTTAGCTGCATCTGTTCTAAAACCTCATTCTTGCCATATAAACCAGGTTCAAGTGCCCCTTGCAAGCTTAGCCTGAAATCTCCAAAATTTGGAACAAACATCATAATTTTTTTCCACCACAGAAATATGTTACACTTTGGAAAGGACAACAGATTTCCATGGTAAGGTCTGCTTTTTGTGAGTAAGAGAAAAAAAGTTTCAGACAATACAAGGTGAATTTTGCAGCTGCGTTATAAAAACCTGTCTGTGTAGGTAATATTACCTGACTTACAGAGTCTTCTCTGGTTGCTGTCTTCTGAGCACTACTGTCTGACTGGGTCTTGCAAGCGACCCTACTTGCTGTATCCAAAAAGGTCATGGATATGAGCTTGGGGGCTGTTTGCTCATCCTGGTTAAAATAAGGATAGTTGAAAGTAGAACTTGAGCAAACATTTAGGCACTGAGAGAACTGCCCAGACAGAGGGTTGGGCATCTTCTACCTGCTTCTGCTGGCAGAGTTTGGAGTTAGCTGAAGATGTATTTTGGATATCTTGTAAAGTTATGTCTAAGTATTTTCATTTAAAGCACAATATAAGTTTGTACCTAATGATAAAATGAAAGTGGCTCTTCTGAACCTATATCCAATTCTAAACCCAGTAGCCTATCTTTTAGTTTTTTTCCTTATTAGTGAAATAAAATAAATAAGCAGATAACATGAGTGTAATACATGGGCAAGAGCATGTCCATATAATCTTTTTCAAGAAGAGCAAGTTTAATATTGTAAAGGTAACTGGCATGAACCATCTTAAGACTGGGAACTGAGCAGTTCTGCTCATGATGTTGTGCTGCAAATCACAGCTACAGGTCCTCCTGTCTGTAGCTGGGCCACGTTTGACCAACTCAGATTCTCTTGTCCTGTACTGGCGAATTGCTGATACAGCCCCACAAACAAACTTAGCCTAAGACACAATTTCCTTTCCAGTGCCGCTTAGAGATACGGTCTAGTCGTGGACTAGGTAGTGCTGGTTTAATTGTGGGACTCGATGACCTTAAAAGTCTTTTCCAACCCAAATGATTTTATGATTCTATGACTTCAGTTTATGCTCATCAAGAACTAATGGTGTTTGTTTTTACCTGTTTCTGTAAAAACACACATGCTTTTCTTCTCCCTTACACACTGTTCCTGAGATTAAATGTCAGGAAGGAACCTTATAGAATGTATCAATACAAGAAACATTTGTACCACTATGGAAAACTGTGGTCCAAACATCTACACTGAAACTGATGTGATTGTAAATGTTCTGCATCGCCAGTGTCTAAACAATACTGAGAGTTTTGAAGAAAGAGAAATCAGGGGGAAGAGCAGCACTTGACACCTGTTGGACTAGGTAAACAATTCAGAGTTATTTGTTCTGCTGTGGAACAATGTTTATCCAGAATTTTCTTAGACATGCATGGTTCTTTAGAGATTAGTGGAGCTTTGCTGTTAGCTCCTCAGTTCCTCTTTAACACTATTTCTCTCTCCATCTCCAGTTTAGAAAGAAATAGATGGGCTATTCATTTTATCCAGATTACACTAACAAGAAGACAATAAACAGCTTCTGTTTCACATCCTTGAGAAATGCTGGTGTTCCACTCCTTTCCCTCTTTGTATAGCTTTGACTGCCTACCTAAAAGATTCTGAAACAAATCTGTATAGGCTCCTTCCCTTTAACTGCTGCAATGAAAAAAGAAAATGTTTGGCTTCTAAGTCAGAATTGACTTCTGTACATATAATAATACTACTACTAATTGTAATTATTCTTACTATTATTAAATTATTCAGCTACATACCTAAAATACCTGTACTAGTCAACCTGACAGAGATGATTATTTTCTTATAGATTATGGTTTTTTCCCTCTTTCTAAATATGTGAAGATTCCTAGTTATAAAGGTTGAACCAAAGCTTCACATTGCATGGAGGCAACAGGAAGAAAAAGCAGGTAACCCTGAAAATGTACAGAAAATTGTCTATTCTGCTTTAGTTGGACTGAATTAAACCCTATTAAGGGGCTATTAAGCCCTATTAAGACCAGAATTAAGCCCTATTTACTATATACAAAGTGAAGACTGGTAGGATTTAGGTATATTTTTTTGTTTCCCCAAGGTTCTTATGGTTAGACAGGGGGTGGGATTCAGACCTATCCGTATTAAGTGCCCTGTCATTCTTCTTGAGAGTCAATGGCAGAATTGCTCTGCATCAACCAAGAGTCATTTGAATGGAGGAGTTATACTGAGTAAAGCAGATTAATATTAAAATGCTTGCAATTCAATTTGCTTTCAGACAAATGTTTTCCCTGAGGATATTTTCAACTCTAAGGGCAATAAAATCATAAGCTTAAATTTGACAGCTTGAAAATTACATAGAAGATGAGAAGATTCCTTGTAGAGGAGCCTGTGTTTTCAACTAACAAATCACATAAATTTGCCTCTAGGTTGCTATCTAGTTCTAGAAACTCAGAATTTACCATTTCCTTTACCTGTAGCATTTTGTTCTTTACCTCATTGGGATGAATTTACCTCATGTCCTGACAGTGTGCTCACCATTTGGTCCGCCTTGCCTGCAAAAATCCTGTTTTCTCTTCACCTTCTGAACATGGAATCTCAGATCCAGTCAGCTACTCTAAAGGATGATCCTGAAACAGAGACAGATTGCCTTTTCTTCTTCATTTCCTTTTCTCAATCCTGCTTTTGATTCTCTGAACTGTACTTAAGCAAGTATGGAGAGTTGATTGAGTTCAAAGAACGAAATCTGTGTATGAGTGGTAGAACAGTAAAATAAGTCCGTGGTCATCACAGTGGGAGACACTTAGAAGATACTGCCTCCAAGGTCTTACAGTGCTACTTGACAGCAAAGTAATGACCCATTAATTACAAGCAAAATAGAACTTTAAATGTCACTCAGTATTTTTGTACCATGAGGGTAGTCACATATGTGAATATCCAAATCTTGTCCCAGAGGGTCTGATAAAACTGGATATTGGTATAGAGTATATATAGGGTACATTTGTCCATGTTTGTTTGAAAGATGTAATGGAGACTGTTGGTCAGAGTCCTAGTTAAAGTACAAGTCCAGTGGAGCCTCCATATCTGGATCACTTTGCTGTATTTTGTAAGCTCTCAGGCAGGAATATACACCTTTATTTCCTTCTCTGTCAAGAAAATTTCTGTGCGGTTTCTTTTCTTTTGAGGAGACCTCATTGCAGTCTTCAGCATCCTTGTGAGAGGAAGTGGAGGGGCAAGTACCAATCTCTTCACTCTCAGAAATGACATGAGGCTGAGTCAGGGAAAGTTTAGGTTGGATATCCGGAGAAGTTTTTCACTCTGAGGGTGGTTGGGTACTGGAACAGGCTCCCAGGGAAGTGCTCACAGCACCTGACAGACTTCAAGAAGCCTTTGGACATTTCTCTCAGAGATACGGTGTGGTTCATGGGGCTGTCCTGTGTAGGGCCAGGAGTTGGTCTCCATGATCCTGATGGGTCCCTTCCAACTTAGCATATTCCATGATACTGTTTGTGTATGAGTTATTGCACATGCTGGATAGAAACATACTAGTGATTTTTATACATACTGTGTTGAAAATCTTCCATTTCCTTGAGTTTGTAAAACATGCCCAATTCACAGCTTTCCTACTTCATAGTTCTTCCTTGTTTTACATCTGTCTCTGCCCACCAGTACAGCCTCAGCTCAGACAGCTTACTTCCGGCTCTAATTGTTTTAGCTACAATTAAGACTAAAGAAATTACCCAAAACTTTTTACTCTTTTGGAGTGGAGAGTAACAGTTTTCTGCTTCAGCAAATGCTTATACATATTTATTGAATAGCTTCTTTGTGGATGTTATGATGAGCTTGCTTATCAGGGAAAATGACTTGAAGTAGTCTCAGATCTCAATATCTGTGATTCCAATTAGGAATTTAATAAATGCTGAAGCCTTTTAAAACTTTCATTTATTCATAATGTAGTATGACAATAAACAGCTGGTGACAGTGGAGAAATTCAATGGGAATCTTCTGTCTAGATAAATTTCTTTTTTTTTTATTAGATTGCAGAGCCTACATCTGTGACCATGACATGCTTAACTTCAGAGAACTAATTATAACTTCCATTGTGCTCTAGCAGTTTTTGTCCTTGACAGTCAGAGGTGGGCAACTGCTTTTAAAGAATTTCCATGCTCAAGGGAGGGATAAACAATTTTATAGTTTCACTCTCCAGTAGGACAGCCAGGTCTTCTTAAACAGAAAAATAAAAGTACAGCAGCGTTAGAGAGACACATTTACCAGTGTTTCATTTTGCCTTTCTACAGAAAGAGAAACTAAGTGTTTTCATAGTTTGAAGACAAATACCTGTCTGACTAAAATTGGAAATATATGTTATTAAAAAGTTTGAAAGTGAATTTTAAGAAGTAAAGACTTTAGTTCTTTTGTCTGAAATGCTCAAAATGGATCGCTAAATAGACCCTTTCACTTTTCTACATGCCTTTGCTGGCTTGTGTTACTTGCCAGTGTTAGCCTTTGGCAAGCATGAACAAGAAATTGGTAGCTTGAAGCCAGCTGGTATCTGAGAAGGAGCTGATAGATATTTTTCTAGTATATTCTTGAGAAGTAACTATAGCATACCAGCTGCCACTGGTGTATATGTATATGTAATACAGTTTCTTATGTTCTCAGTAAAAGAGTGGACAGTCAAAGGTACTGAGAATGAACCAACTTCTCACTGTAAATAAAAGTCCAATGTACTTCAGAGAGTAGAAGAGGATATTCTTGTTTTTCATCATACATCTGTCTCCTACAGATCCAAATCTAGTACAGTCTGCTGAGTACTTTGTATGTTCACACATTAGCTGTTCTTGGGAGATTTCTCAGCCTTCTTGCTGAGGAGTTTATCTGAGGAGTTTATCTGAGTTTTGCAGATCTGTCACAACTCCTGAGGCCTGCTGTGTAGTACCAGCTGAGGATCAGGAAATTGTAGTGGCTACTGCACTGTGTGTTCCCTAGGCTTGCACAGCCCAGCTACAGCACTCAAGGCAGCACGATGGACATTTCCAGGAGGTACAGACGTGAGAACAAATGGCTATCAGTAGTGTATGCACAAGTGCTGCTGAAATCAAGGCTTCCAGATCATCCAGTTGCTGAAGGTGTTTAATATATCACAGAGACAGGTGCTACTCAGTGTATTTGCATATAATTCTGTGTGAGGAAAGATGGCAGTCTTTGACATTTTAATCAACTAATACTTCTTAGGTAACTGTAAACCATCTCCAGTAATTGTTTCCTTAATAAAATAGTTTATTTCTGTTTTGCAGTCTATTTTGCTGCAGGAAACAAACAGGAAGTGGTAGCTTTTTTTTTTTTTTTTTGCCAGTAGATGGGAGCTTATAGCAAACTAGTCATTATCAGGATTATAGATATTCTAGCTTTTTAGCTGGTGTTTACTGTATTGCTTTCTTATGTAAGAGAATAAGTAGAAATTATTTCGATCTGAAGTTTGCAAAAAAATAACATCAAATTTTGGTCCTGGTTATAAAAAAATTACATTTTTGTCAATGAGAGAAGAAAGCAACTTTGGACGTGGCATCTGAGAACTGGGACTAGTTTATAAATAAATATACATATGGAACCACACAGCATGCCACATTGTTCTTTAAACTACTGCACAATGGGTCCTGTCTTTCCAGTCTTTTTACATGTCAGCTATAAGTTTTTTATTTTTTATCTTGAGAGATGTTTCATTAGAATATCAGATCCCAGAGACTTCTAGACTTCTGTAGCTTTGAAGCACTTCATCCATCATACAGGCCAAAGATACTATAATGCTTGGCTTGATGCATATAAAAAACCCTGTTATGATGCTTAAAGCATCAACGGATTTCTACACTTCAGTTTTCTGAATTAAAACATTGTCTTCAGAGTACAAGATTTAATATACTTTTAATCATTTGGACAATTATTATAGACTTTTCCTTACTGGACTTCTGCCATTCATTTAGAAAGAAAAGGTTTACTTTTTAATGGAGCAAATGTGTTATTTAATCTTTTTCTGTTTTCCAAGAAAAGATAGTGAGTGGAAATAATTCAGGCATGCTGGTTTTGAAGGTTAAATGTTTTCAGGGGAAATCATAATTAGATATACCAGTTTCATAATTTTATGGTTTTGATTTATTTTCCCTTTGAGCACTTCAGTATGTCTCAGGCTATGGGAACTTTCTGTCTAAATCAGTAAATTAGAGACATTTATGATGGTAAATGTGAATTGAGGTTCCTGTATATCTAAATAAGAAATCTGTGTCATCATCATCACTAATGAAGCACTGGTGATAAGTCAAATAATTTGTACATTTGGAATGTTGCATGAAGCAGGCTTTTTTTCTGACATAGTACACATTTTCCCTTCAGCAGTTTTTTTTTACTAGTGCATGATTGCCAGCTCCCCAGCAAAACTTCTGCAGCTCCAGTAATGGAATTTTTTCTGAGTCACAGTAAGAATTATCTCTGCTGGAGTTCAGCCCTGATAAATTCTGTCAGCACAATGTCTATGCCCCGTGAAAGTCCTGTTTCAAGGGTGAATTTTAGTCTATTGGATAACATTTACATCTTGCAGCTAGCAAACTACTTGTGCTTGAGTACCCTTGCACATCTGAATCACAGCACTGATGGAAACCTGCCAACTTTATGAAGGGTAAGGTTTTTGCTAAATGTACATTTTATAATACCACTTAAGCAAAAGACAACAGGCAGAGGTTTAATAAAATAGTTTATCACTGCAAAAATAATTTTAAAAAATCCTACAAAGTGAGCAGTACCTCACAAATGCGTTTAAGGCTTTGCTTTTAGTAATCTCCCTTTATTTATATGAATGAAACAACAGAAATGTAACCATCATCATTTAGAAATTATACATAACAGTTATTCGTAGCTGCTCTGCACTTTCCTGTTTTTTGTCAGAATGGACACAAAATGAACACAAAAGGAACCAAAAATCAATGAAGCCATCTTAGCCCTGCCAAGAAGAAATACAAAACACGTACTGAAGGTCTGATGTTCAATACAAGCAATTTTATGTTTTCTTTAAAGAGATGGTCAGTGGCAAGTTTAAATATTGTCCATAACATCTGTAACAATAAATAACCTAAAGAAATGAGACCAAATGGCCTGAATAGAAATTAAAGCTTGAATTTGACCTTTTCACACATCCCTGTGTTTGTTTATAGTAAATGGAGCTGTTTTGAAGCTGGTATCTGGGCTGTACCTAGTTTCAGTAGCTTTAATGGACAGAGTATTAATATTTTTTAATTACTTTTCAAAATGTTCTGTGCCTCCCTAGTTCATTTTTCTTCTGAATTTTCTGTATAAACCCAACGCTTGGGAGCAGAAATGATTTTTTTCTTGTGCAGTTCTGATTTAAATGTTAAATCTGCATGCACAACCCGTATACAACAGAGTGCATTAGTATTTGACATGTAATTAATGTATCCATAGTCATATTTTGGAAAATACAATGCTGGATTTCGTTTTTGTTTCTGCAGATAAAAAACATTTAAGTTGAAGTTTAGTTTACATGAAAATTAGCTTTTAAACATGGGAAATTGGAAAAAAGTGTCAGAATTAACCTTGAGAGATCATCCTGTACAATTCTTCCCTAGAGCATGAGATCAGCTGTACTTGAACCACTGCGGAAATATTTTTATTTAATGGGTTCTTAGAAAAAGAAGAACACAACACCTTTCCTGACAGAAGTTCAGTTTCCTTAGTTGATTTCTGTGAACTGCTTGATAGTTTCTCCTCCTGCAAAATTCTTTCTAATATGTAACTGAAATCATCTTCAATATTAGTTAATTCCCTATATTTGTGTGCATATATGTATTTATGTGTGTATATTTAAAAGTATATGTCTTCTCTCTCTTCTGGGCAAGAAGGACTTAAATTCTCAGTCTGTAGATCATATTCTTTGGATGTGAGATCATTCTTACTGCCATCTCCTGAACTGTCTCCATCTGCTCCATGCTTGTTTCCTTGATCTGTTGTACCCAAAACTGTAAACAGTAGACGACAGGAGGCTTTTGTAGTCCTTGAACAGATTGGATGGAACGAATGCTCCTTTATTGTAGTTATCTCAAACCATCCTCCATTGGCAGTGTAAGTTAGATAAAACTTATTTCAGCTGCTGAAAGAACCTTGTTTCTGAAATTAAAAAGGAAACTTTACTAGTAACTTGTGTTGGGGAAAAGAATTGCCCTTCAGTCTCTGAAGTAAAGATTAATCTGTACATAGTAACTAATATTATTGGCAATGATATTTCAGATATTGCACCACTCTGAAGGTCACAATGCCAACACCCACCCCCAAACTTCCAACCCACAACAGTGCAGGGACAGCTGTGTTTCTGTATAATACACTGTGTGTGTGTGTTCACAAAAACACTGTACTGGTCTGGCCAAGCCTATTCTTCATACATTCTCACAAACTAGTAAGTGAAAAATACGGTGAGATGCTTTTGAAGGTAAGATGCAAAGTAATGCAGCTCTTGACCTTTCCTACTCTCTTAGGATCAGTACACCACTGTGTTTGATACTGTCCATTTATTGAGATAATGATACATTGAACAATAAGAAATATTTATACTCCTTTCAGTGAAAGGACAGCTTAATCATGGATATCGTTGCGTGACTGGGAGTGCACCCTCAGTAACTTTTAAAACATAAAATGCATCTCCCTTTACCTGACATTTTAATTTCTTTGGTGTGCTTTCTCATATGAATAAATATACTCTGCTGTAAGGTCAAACTTCTTTTTGGTATATTCTCTTAATATTTTTCAAATAAATATTATATCATTGAGAAATATACAAATTTGGTGAGATTTTAAGTAAAGTTAAATTCAAGCCCAGCATTACAATTTTGATTCTGTGTTGCTCTGATATTTTTTAATTTAGACTGCTGCGCTAAGCTGCAAAGATCCACTCTGTTTGACATTTCCTGCTTATTGAAAAATCTAGATTGGTTTTATATATATTTACATATAAAAATATATTGTAGGATAGGCACATATAATTATGGTAATGCACATAATGTTTTCAGCAGGTCTCTAAAACCTTTAAAAGCCTACTGGAAAAATTGTCAGCTATGTTCTCTTTCACTTTCTGCAGAACATCTCATCTTCTGTATCTGTCTTTTAGGCACTGATTTAACAGTTTGTTACACGTTGCCAGATTGCTGTTCCTGTTTGATACTGCACTGATTTTGATGGGACATGATGCAGACACAACAGGCTATCAAATATGTGATCAGTGCTGAGGGTGTTCTAGCTCCCCATGGCAAGGACTACCTTGATAATATGTTAGAGACGATGTAGAGTTATTCCTGAAGTTCATCATGTTCTTATTATAGAAACTTTTCTGTACTTAGTTAAAGACTAATCCCACCTTTTAAAGTTTGCTTACTTATTCTCGTACTTTTACTGTGTAATTTCTTCCATTACAATGGATAACCTGGTATGTGATATGTTCTGTTCTAAAGCTGCAGAATACTACAGTATTACCGTCCCCTACTTAGTAGTGATGACATTGATACTTATTGTGTGCAGTGGCAGACAGCTGTGTTCAATAACTGAAACACGTAGGATAGATGAAAACAAAACAAAAAACTTTAATTTAATTTTTAGTTCAAAGTTTTAAAAGTTCCAGGGAATTGTGAATTGTATGGAAGTAAAAATTAATACTAGATTAATGGTAGAATTTCATAACTCCTGTCAAAAGCTACTGGTTTTATATTGTGTGAATCAGGTTTGAAGCACTTTTCAAAAACAAAAGGCTGACAGGAAATTAAATTCTGAGTAAGAAATAAATATTGAGACTGTTATGTTGGGTTTTTTATTCATTGAAGGAAAACCTCAGTGAATTCTGCTTATACTGCTAACATTTGAATACAGTGAATGGGATTGCATATCTCTTGTTTAACTATTTTTATATCTGCTAAAAGAGTATTATAATAAAATAAAGTTGATAAACTTTTCATGTTTACAGTATTTTAGAGTTTGGCTGTGGTAAAAGCTTTCTCAGTTGAAAGTGGTTGCTGGACTATGATGTGAAGAGGTGTCAGGTATGGCTCCCATTACTAAGAATTTTAGAAATTACCCTAGACATTCTGTCATGAACTTGTCCTTATCCTGGAGAAAGTGGTGGCTACAGGGGAGATCAGAAGGAAGTTAATAACCATCTTCCTTGTAAGTGAGGGCTGTGGTTGATTGTGCCTTCACAAATAAGTCATTGAAAAATTAAAAAAAAAAAAACAACCCCACACTAGAAGTGCAATCTGTTTCTTACTGGAAAATAAAATAAGGGTAAAAGCCTTAAGGAACTTTAAAAAAGGATACTTTACAGGAAAAAAAAATGGAGGAACTTTCTTGTAAATTTGGAAAGAATGTGGTGTCAGCTAACAATAACCTTTTTGTAAGCAAGAGATTGTTTAGGGGGTAGGGCCAGAACATATACATTTCATCCATCAAATCATTAAGCAGCTGGTTTCATAAAAGTGCCCATACTGACTTTTAGAAAGTGTTTGAAAGCATGGTGAGCAAGAGAGGCTCTTATGCAACCAAAAAAAAGCAGATTATAGCCCAAAAGTGAAAAGGTACTGCTTTTGGTGCCTTTGGATTGTGATAATCATAAGGTGAATGTAATTTGGGATTTGAGAAAATTCCTCTTTTCTCTTTAAGACTTCTAGCATTTTTCCTATCAAGCCCCAGAGCACTTTTTCTGGCTGCTATGAATGAGGCCTTCTGACCACTTCCATGCCATTTCTCCCCTAATGATTTTGTTGCTTACTTATTACTGAAGAAAAGACAGTGACAAAGATGAAAATATCACAAAAGATTAAGAGAGTTAGTTCTAAAGCATTGTTTGCTGATCCAAAACTTGCTTGAACTAACATATCTATTTGGTCTCCAAAACTGAAATGGAAAGGCAGGTAGAAGGAATTTCGTCTTTTCATTAACATTAACATATAAGTATAATTCAAACATGTCTGACAGATTTCACTTGTTTTGGTCCCAAAATGAACTGAGTAGTACAGATGATAAAACATAGTCTGTAAAGGTCACTTGAACATTTTTTCAATTCATATTTATTTTTTAAAAATGGGAATGATCTCCTTTTGATGAGTTCATTTCAGTATTAAATTTGGGACTGAAGTAGACTCTAAGAATTTCAAAATCAAATAGAAATCATTCAGTCTCCCAAGAGAAGCATATGTGAGATAAATTAAAATAAACCCCTATAAAAAACGTTGTAGTGAAGTTGAATCATCATTAGTGTCCATAACATGCAAAATATTGCTTTTTCTTCACATGATATAATTTGTTTTCTGCTATTTCTTCATTTCATAGTCTTAAATTCTGTATTTTTAAAATATTGATAATTTTAAGCATTTTGCTTTAATATTGTTACATTTCATCATTACGAGTGTCCTGGAATTACATTTTCTTTTGAAAATCAGAGCAACTTGAGCATTTTTGTGAGCAAGGCTCTTTTGATGACTTTTAACAGGCGCCCACTTAATTAGTACGAAAAGAAGTGTCATTACTGTCAATTATTTAAGTGAAGACATTAGTTATATTTACTGTGATATGCTTCTATGAAGGTAGATTGTGGTGCTAGTGGAATATTGGTCTCCCAGTGAAGGACAAATGCAGAAAATATTCCTGCAATGTTTCTGTAAGTCAAACAGTGAGGCTTTAGCATCATGACTGTATCACTGTATAAAACGTGGATCTATCTTCACAGAACCAGGGGGTGATTCCTTAGTGCTGTTAGTTACTATGGCTTTAGAGACTCCAAAGTGTTAAATTATAGTTAGACTCAACGCCGTCTTATTAATCAAGAATAGTCTGATGAGAAACCTGAAGTTCTTAGTGTCCTTGAAGATAATGGCAAAATTTTCACTCAAATCATCAGAGACAAAATCTCATCTGCAAAACTCTGAAAAAATAAGGCATAGCTATGATTGTAAAAGGTTCTTGGAATTGTGTAGATTTGTGCAGAACTCATAAAAAGGCAAAAGTGAGAAGTAATAAAATACAGGACAAGCTAGGTAACAGTTTCCACTTATAAATTATGTAGGTTTACTCTTGGATATATGATTGTGTTGGATTTGCAAGGCCTGGTTTTGGTAGCAGAGGGTGCTACAGGGGTGGCTTCTGTGAGAAGCTGCCAGAAGCTCCCCCCATCACGTCCAGCAGAGCCAATCTCTGGGTGGCTCCGAAGATGGATGTGCTGCAGGCCAAGGCTGGGCCAATGAGAATCAGCAGTAACGCCTCCGTGATAACAGATTTAAGAAGAAAATCAAAACAATACTGGTGGTGCAGTTTCAATTCCAGCCAGGGAAGAGTGGGAGAGGATGTCACCAGAAAACAACCATGGAGACACCAAGGTCAGTGTGGAAGGAGTGGGAGGAGATACAGGAGAGGAGNCGTGGTGAAGGCCATGGTGAAGCAGCTGTGCCCCTGCAGCCCATGGAGGCCTATGGGAGTGCAGGGATCCACCTGCAGTCTGTGGAGGAGCCCATACCAGAGCAGGTGGATACTTGGAAGGAGACTGCACCCCGTGGAGGAGTGACCCACACCGCAGCAGTTTGAGGGGGGCTGCTGCCCGTGGGATGGACTCACATCGCAGCAGTTTGCAGGGGGCTGTTGCTCATGAGATGGACTCACATCGGAGAAGTTCCTGGAGAACTATCTCCTGTGGGGAGGGACCCCACAAAGCAGCAGGAGAAAACAACTCCTCTCCCTGAGCAGTGGGAGAAGCAGCGGGTGATGGACTGGCCAAAACCCCCATTCCCTGTCTCCCTGTACCATTGGGGTAGGGGGTAGCGCTGGGAGGAGGGAGTGGGGGTAGGAGAAGGTGTTTTCTAAGGGCTCATTTTACTTCTCATTATCCTGTTCTGTTCCTGTTAGTGTAATAAATTCACTTTCATGCCTTTAAGCTTGAGCCTGTTTTGCCTGAGTTTCTCTCCTGGTCCCTATCTCTCGTGGGTGCCTGGCATCTGGCCAGGGTCAACCTATGACAGTGATACTTGGTTATAGATTTTGTCTTCAGTGTTTAACGTCATTTGATTTCATAAAATAGAAAATTATGAAATTTAGTCATTACTCAAATAAAACTCTTTTAAAGCATTGAACAACCTGTAATGTTTAAGATACATCTAATTCATTCTATATTCAGAGTAAATCTTATTGCTTATAAAGATTTGAATATATAAAAATAAATATCTGCCTACTCCTTTAAAGAATAGTGTTAGACATTGCAATATAAAACTTTAAAACAGGCCATGCTTTCAGCTACATTGCTATAAAGACACAGTGACTTTATTTTTCATATTGAATGCTGTATTTGGTGCAAAACTTTAATATATAGCATATATTTGCAAGACAATATTCCACTGAGGTTGGGTTTTTCTATGCTCAGCCCTTATTTTCCCTTACCCAGTGAAATTGGTCAGCATATTGTAGTTGCCTCACATGTAAGTTTTCATTTGTGAAGCCATTTTTCTTCATGTTGCTGATGCAAAGTTTTTGTAATGGCGGTCATAGAAGTCAACTTTTTCATAGAAACAACTTGTCATCATGTCACTTGTGCAACAGTTGTCAGTACAATCATTGCATTTCAATGAGAAAGTCTTACCCCAATCAGTTGCACAAAATTGGGTGTAAAGAGCGATTATCTCTCACGCCGGCGTGACTGAATCTGTGGTATATGAGGAAAAGGGCAATGTGCTTGTGTAAATTAATCTCAGTGTGTATTTGGAGGGGAAATGGAATTATTATGCAGCATTTATATTATCGTGTTGCTGAAGGCACTGAGCCTTCCTCCATAATTGTAGCCATAATTCCAGCTGCAGCAATATTTTAAATTTTATGGCATATATGATATCCTTAATGAAAAGGAGAACTATTAAAATTATGGTTTTGGAGCAAGCTGTATGATGTATAGTGTAGTTAAGAAAAGTAAATAAGGTTTATAATGACTAAGTACAATTTAAATACTATTTACTTTTTTAATTGATTAACGAAGGAGTAGCTAACTGTTTACCATTTCTTCCAGGCAGCATAAAGAAATATTCATTCCACAAGAAAACTGTACAAACATACATTGTTATGTGTTCTGGTTGAGTTCTACAACTTGAAATTAACTGGATCCATCTGTTGAGTCTTTCAGCTCACGCTTGCTCCTTGTGCACCAATTTAGGTAGGGTTAATGTCTCCTTCACAGCCAAGAAGAAAGGGGTGGCCTTGGTGGCACATAGGAGCAGTCCTCCCATCCTGTGCCTTGTTATGGCCATCTGTCACCCCTCTTTAAACGCCTTCTTCCACTGCCATGACTTTGAACATCCTCTGTATGAATGTGAGAGTGTGGAAAGGTGGTGATTGTGCACAGCTCTGTTTTAAGCTCTGGATCGCCCAGTATCCTGTGTTGTCTGTGTGCTGAAGGAGTTAGAGGACAGTGAGAGCCAAAGGAGACCCACCACATCTGTGCCTTGTGACAATGATCTCACTCCAAGGTTTTTATTAAAACACAGTTGAATTAATGGCTTTTCATGACTGAAAAGGTGGGCTAGACCTGAATGAAATCCTGCTGTGTTTAATTTTCTTTACTGATTCCCTTCTATCTACAACAGATAAAAGCAAATAGATTATTGCTAATCTTGAATGAGCTATTTGTCTGACAGTGACAGAGCTGGTGGCCTTTTGCTTTTGGTTAGGTGGCTGTGAGCTATCATTAGGACACTAAAAGCAGCAGCAAATTACCTACATTATCTGTTTCTGATACATATCAAACTGTGTTGTTCATTCTAACGTTATTCAGTGCAACTATGTCCAGAGATACTTCTGCAGTGGCCTTTCATGCCTTTTGGAACTGGAATTTTAAAGCTAAATGATGCAAAAAGATAGGTGTTTCTATTTAATGATTTGGAATTCATTTAGTGTAGGAATAGTGAACAGAAAAAGGAAGATATCCTTTACTGCAAATTAACTGAGATTAGAGCTCATTACTGACTGAAATCCAGAGTAGCCACTGCAAAAATGTTTAAAATAATAGAATAATTTCTGTGTTAAACTGTATATATTGACCTTTTCATGATTTTTTCCCCCGTAATTGGCTGTATTATCAAGAGAATTCTGAAGGAGACTCCATGGTGTCTCGACTTTTCCAAATGACTTTAAATATACAGAGCTATATATGTTTTGTGCAATTGGTCTACTATACTTACCTCTGCAGTTTCAGATACTATGAATGGTCTTGCAGCACTTAATTTCTGTCTGGATTGGCAGGGTAAGTTACAGTAGGTAGGTACCTGCTGAATGTGACTGACATCAATTGTTCTTTTCACCTGAGGATCGGGAAGAGGCAGTTAGACCTTGTACTACTTATTGCCGTAGAGCAGAAGTGTGGATCTCTCACACACTGACATGTTTAACATTTCAACAGTTCAGATTTTCTCCCAGGAATTCTAATTCTGCTTCAGCAGGCTAGTCCTGACATGGTTACATGAAATGTGAAAGGAGAGGTGGTAGAAAGAGAAGGAAGGAGTATTAGTCAGTGCTTTATTTTAATGGCCCTCTGAATTTTAATCTCAAAGTAGGACACATTTGTAAGATGCTTTGTTCTATATTTTAGATCAGTGTCTCTGAATGGAACTGCCTGGGGGATTGCAGAGCACAGAATATAGTGGGGTTAAAGCCTCACTTTATTCCTGACTTAAAAAGCGTGAGAGCAATTTCTCAAACCTGTTGCATTGTTTAAACCACAGGCAGCTTACTGCATGATTTGTCAGTGTAAGAGGTGAGGGACAGTTATAGCTGCTAAGAATTACCTGGTTTGTAATGCATCTTTTTAAAAGAATGGTTGTAGAAAATGAAGAATTTGGAGAATTGCCTAAATTCAAATAGAATAATATAAGTCAACTGTGCTTTTATTTAAGAAGTGATGTCATATTAAAAAGAAAAGTAAATCTATTAGCAATAGGTTTCATCCTGGACAGAGCTCATCCGTCAAGTGAGCTGCATATTGAGAAACATGTTCTTTTAACTACTATACAAAGCAGACTACAATATATCACCTTTTGTGGGTTTTCCTCCCTTCCTGTTGCAGAACTTTTCAGCATTTTACAGAAAGCTTTTCAAAATTATTCCCACTTATATTTGGTGCAAGTTAGGTTGCGTCACTCTGTAAGTATATAAATTAAATATGCTTAATTTTTTAATTTCTTTAGGATTTCGGAAATAGACTGCTATGTTATTCCAGTGTCATGTTGATTTCTGGTTTTGAACTGCCTTCTGATTTTGGGAAATGATTCTATTATCTGGAATATTAAAAGGAAGGAGAAGGGGAAAAAAAAGTGTTCAGGCGGCTCTTTGGGTATACTAGATTGAATGACCTACAATTTTCCAAAAGTTGATAAATGCGATAACTCATATTTAGAATTTAGAAAGGAGAAGGCTATGGGACTTGAAGCTAGAGCATTGCACCAAATTTTTTCATTCCAAGTTTTTGTGTATTTGTGTACACTAGGACATTTCTAATACTGTAATCTAAGAGTGGATGCATTAAACATTACCAAATACACCACATTCAGCTTTTTTACATAACTTTCAGTTATAAATAGAAGGAAATTGAGTTCAGGAGGTACTCCAGCAGAAATTAAAACCAAGACATAATATAATTTGTAAAAACATGAGGAGTGAGACATAAAAACTTTAAAATACTAATAAGGATAATACTGGGGTTGTAGAGATGGTAAGATGTCACAAGCAAAAGATTAGAAAAGAAAAAGATAAATCAGTGCAGATTTTATGCATTTATTATTAATTATCAACTTCTTGATGTTCTTAGCTCCACTCAATTTAGTGCAATTCATGACTATTTCCCCCAAGGAACTTAAAAGTCAAACTTAATATGGAAGACCCAGTTCATTTTCATGTAACATACAGATAAATTGCAGCTTCATCATGGTCCAAATATCTCAGGTAAAAAAATAATGAACTCAAATAGTATGCTCGATTTTTGTTGTCCTTGTTGTGTAGTTTATTTTTTTTAATGCTGAAAATGGAAGCTAAACAAAGCAGATCATAAAAGAGATGCCAGGTTATAAACGTCATTGCAGCCCAAAGGAATTACACTTTTGAAGCATGTGGTCTTTTACAAAAGACTGAAAATTCCTGAAGTCACTACAAATAATCTCACCACAGCAGTACAGGCTAGTAAAATATCTCTGACCTGGAATTTGCCTTTTTATTTTTTTATTTCATCCATAGTCCTTAAAATAAAGGGTAAAAGAAGACTACAAAACAACAACAGAAGAAAGTATAAGATGTAGTTTCTAGATAATAAATTTAAAAATTAATTTTAAATTAAATTGTTTTATTTTTTAAATTTAGATTTTGGAAGATATTTTTATTTGTATCAGTGTGGTTCAGGACCAACTGAGTTATACTATGCAGACTTGTAAATATGAAAGTTTCCTCCCTGAGACTTCTCAATAATTGCTACAGTAGTGTATATCAGGGTTCTTACTTGATTTTACTCATGTGGACCCTTTCAAGTTACTTAAATTTCAAGGATTTCTTGTTATTCTACAAAGATGTTATCTGATATCTTTATATTATGCATTGTTAACATTTCAGCTTTTATTACATAATCAAAAATGCAGTTCAACTATTACCATGAATTTAAGAAATCTGATTGAATCTATTACTTCTGGAAGTTAGCAAATCCCAGTATAATTTTAGCATCATAATTTTTTTACACATTGGGAGAAGAAAATTCAACTTCAGTCTCAGTAGATGTGAAACCTTAGTTGAGCAAGATATTTAAATTTGTTTCTAACTTTAAAAATGAGAATTTCTAAGTGGTAGTTTCACAAAGCTGTTTCTGGGGAAAGAAGGAGGGAGGGAGGGAGGGAAGGAATTACTTTAACTGGTGTACTCATAGTAAAAGCAGTGCTGGAAAAATGCTGATAAAACATAATGCAATACAAACCAATGCAATAAAGTAAATCAAAGCTTTAGAATGGGTGCACATAAGACAAAAAAATTGATGCCTATTTAAAAGGAATTACATCAGTTCTCAAAGGTAGAATTTTGCTCAAAAATTGTAGAAAAAGAAAGTAACAAATTTTCAAAAATTAGTGACATTTGTTCTTACTTAGGTGGGAATTTCATCAATTTGCAGTGGCAAGCAACTTTGGCACAAAATTGTCAAAATGTGCTTTTGATCTGGTAATGAATGGTAACAATTCAGTTAATAGTTAATTTTTTTTCATGGGATTCTTTATTAGAAATACTCCATTGGGTACATTGACACTATCTTTTTGGGTTAAAAAAACCCCAAAAAAACAAGTGACTAATTAAGTCATCCACAGCAGCCAGAACAGATTTCTTTCTAAAGAAGTGAAAAGCTAGTGTACTTTCTTAATTACCACTGACAGTTCAGCGAGAACAACTCTGGTATCCAATTTCCTATGTGTTCATCCATCTTCTTAAAACAGTTCTGTTCAGTTCCAGCAGTGTAATGGTGGATATATTTACTACATAAAATTATTTAGAGCAGTGGAATTTAAAAAGTAGGGCAAAATGCTCTTCATGTTCCCAGAAAGCAATTACAAGGCAATAAAAAACCCAAGTGAAATTTTTCTTGTTCCTCTATCATAACAACATATTGTGGATTGGGCAGTAACCCTCAGTTAAAACTATGACAGCATTTCAAGGTCCATGGGCCTTTATAACTCTTTTAACGACAAGACATGAAAGTAATTTCACGTGTGTGAATCTCAATGTAGTTGACACAGTCTTGAAAATGAGTGTTCACAGAAGGGAGGGAGGGAGGGGAGGAGGAGGAGGAAGGAAGGAAGGAAGGAAGGAAGGAAGGAAGGAAGGAAGGAAGGACCTTTGCTAAATTCTTAAAAAGTGAAGAGAACTACTTCCTTAGATAATGTTCTGAAGCTTTGAAATATTCCACTAGATACTAAGTTTATGGTGAGATAAAGATGTATACGTTTGCATTACTGTATCTTTAGACATTTAAGTATCAATTTTGAGACCTTATTTGGATTTCATTACAGTTTAATCCTACTGTGATTCTATCAATTATATAGAATTATCCCATACTCTGAAAGCATAGATCACTCTTGAAAGTCATATGGTTTATTAGGCAGTTTTGAAATATGAATCCATATTCTAAACAGCTGAAGGGATAGTGTCATGAATCCTGTGTTGTCAATTACAGTGGAAAAGAGGATTTTCAAGTGGAAGATCACAACTCTGATAAGACATATGAGGAAAATCCATGTCTCTCTCACATGTTTTACAATAGGCATTGCACACACTGTTACCCAAATTTCCCCTAACAACAGAGCTATATAGTTGAAGAGTTAATAGGTCTCCAATGATGAATATCAAAAGACGGGAACAAAAGCTGCAGGCATTGTCTCATGAGCCTTTGGAGTCTGAGATGTTTTTAGATCCAGAGTACAGAACTAGGAAGGGTGTACACTATAGAGCTTCTGTGAAAGTATCTATTGGAACAGATATACTGTACTCTGTCAATTTCTAAGTTTCTGAATAAGAAACTTCAAGTTTGTGGGGAAATTAAATGGCTGATTATAAGTTTTGAAGGAAAATTAAAAGAGTTTTGACATCTAAACCTTTTGAAAGCTGAAGCAGTCTGTGAATAACTGCCCCATGCACTTTCTACAACCTGAAACCTAAGCCTTCAGTAAAAGCACCAAGAGCTGTTTTACATTTAAAAAGCTCTCAAAATAGAAGTTTATTTTCCTGCTGTGTTTTTGCCCAGCCTCCCTGACTTGTTGCTGTGCAGAAGTGGTGTTGGGCGAACACATCTGGGGGACAGCACAGCTGCTTCCCCAGGAAATGTGGAAAGGTGTTCAGAAGCAATATCAGAGCAGGCTTCTGTATGGAGTGATAGGAGATATGCACAGGCAGCAAAGGTGATCTGATAAGCTTGACAGCATAATGTGTTTTTGCAGTGGCTACTGCAAGGTTTGTATCTCAGGGATTTACAGGAAACTAGTTCAGGGACAGAGGAATTCCTAAGGCAGCTGAGTGTTGTTAAATATACTGAAAGGGACTGAAAAAATACAACGATGCTGGAACTCTGTGTGGAAATTTTAGCCTGTTATTTAGGCTTTGTAATGATGGGCTGGTCCTTTGGCCAAACATGGCACCCTACTGCATACACTGATGCAATTTTAAATTTTATTTTTAATTAGAGCACTATTTTTACGTTATTATTCATGCCCATATAGAAAGATCTCTAGGAACCAGGGCACAGACATTGTCTTCATCCCATTTGAACACAAGGAGTATGGTCTAGCTAAATGCGTTTTGGGAACCTAAGAGAGCACATACACTCCACTCTCCTGTTGAGGAAAATCTGAAAACACAAGCTTTATGTTCCTGCCTTGTTGTCAAGTTATCCCAATCCCTGCAAGGACTGGCGTGATCAGTTTCATGACCCTACCACATTAATTATGAGAGGTTTGTTTTTGAAAGTGTAGGAAACACTGTTTTTCAGTAAATTTATGTACACCGAGATCAAGAAGGTAGCACATACTGTTTTCTCAAACACAGTGGTGCAGTTACAGCAGCAGATTGTTTATCAGTTGGTTTTCCCCTAAGACGGTCTCTTTTAAGAGTCAGAGAAGCAAGTAGAAGAACGATAGACTGCATACATTAAGGACTGGGGTTTTTTTATCTTTTGAACTATTAAAAACTAATCATGGAAGTTTATTTTCCCATGTTTTTAACAGATGTACTCTCTTTCTTCAATTTCTTCCGCCGCATAATTGTAAGAATCCAAAATAACTGTGAACTGTGATGGATATTTACTACTTGTCAGTCCTCATAATCTTTCCCAAATCGTGCTTGTGTTTGAGTGGTAGGTTACGAATTCTCACAGCTGTATTTCCAGATTCTCATGATATTTTATACTTCTACTAGCTTTACAGAAGGCATGCAATACTCAGAAAGAGAAGGAAAAAAAAGAAAGGAACCTGCCTAGTTTAAACAGCAGGAAGCTTAAATATTTCTCATTGAGAGAATCATTGTGTTAAACAGAAGCTGATGTCTCTTAAACCATGAAGAAGTTCAAGAACCTGGACACTGTGCTGTTGTTAGGAGAGGTAATGTCAGCACCTCACAAAAGAAACCCTAATTTTCAAAGGAGAAACATTTGCCAAAGAGTGAACACTTTCCAATATCTACTTTAGCATTCCAGTTTTCACTTTTAAATCAGGCTCAGTCAGCTATGCTTTATGAAGAATTATTTTAAAATATTATCAAGTATCACAGACAAGCATAGGAAAGCACCTCTGAAGCTAGAACCATCAGAAAAGATTACCTCTCAATGTCAGTATATTATTCTTCACAATTTATTTTCTTTCCTGATATAGTTTCAAGCTCAGACAAAACAGGATTTCTTAGACTAATTTATACTTGGGCATGTTTAGTAAGTGGCAAAAGAACTGGTAATTAGGGGACACTGAGTAGCAGAGTCCTTGAAATTAAGTTTACAGAATTTGTGCTAAGCCATCATTTCACATTGTCCTGTATATGTCTCAGATTTAACTTGTCTTCCATTTACTCTCAGTATGTCCTTGCAGTTTACCCTGCTGGCATTGCTGTCACTTACCCTGAAAGCAAGAGGCCAGTCTTTTCTCTGGGCTATGTGGTCGTCAACACTTTCTAAAAATAGTAATGTATTTTCTTCTACTGCAGGATCTTAATTTAGCTGAGCTTCCTGCCTTAATCATTCCTTTGTGACAAGTTCGCCAAATCTCAGATCCTCAAACATGCTGTACAGCCCCACAACACCCATAATCATTTTCTGCATCAGTGTCTTGTGCTAACATTGGCTTAATTTGCCTTAATTCAGTGCATCACTGAACTTCTGTACAGAGCTTGTTCTCTTTACATATCTCTCTTTCACTTCAATATTTCTAAAATGATGGAGAATGCTTTTAAGCAATTGTGATTCAGGTGGTACCCAAAACAGCACTGAAGTAATTTGTTTTCAGTAGGCATGTCACAAGCAATGAACTTTGATAATTCTGGTAATCTTGTGTGAAGATTTTTAAAATAAAACTCAGTTACCATAGCCATGTGACTGAAAATGTAGGGGAATTATTTTTTCATGCGTTTCTGACCCTTTTTCCTCAATACTGTTGCTTATAGTCAGTTTATTTCTAAGATTTACATTCCTTTTTCCAAGTTCTATCTTTTATTACCCAGATCTGCTGGGAGGAAGGAGGAGAGGGGAAAAAAAACCCAAATGTAAAGAAGTTAGGTTCTTCCATTTACGTAAAATACTTTCCTTCAGCTTAGCAGTCATAATTAGCACATGGAATACTATTGATGAAAAAATGTAACAAAATTTATCTTAGCACATAATAATGTGTAATGGGAAAATGCAATAATTTTAAAAATGTATTTCCATTTTCCCCTCCTTCACATTTTTTCTTTCCTTGCACTATCTCTTCCCTCTTCTGTCATCTTTTTCTCTTCCTTTTTAATGCTCTTTCCTCTTTCATCAGTCTTGGACTGGCACTGTTACTGTGTTACTTTTATTAACTAAGTCTTTCTTTCACTCTCCCAAATTTTGTTGCTACTTCCATTACCTTGGTGGAAGAAGTATGCTGAAAAAGAACCCTATACCTTCCTCTAGTTCCATATCCCCACAGAATGAGGAGATGGAGTCTTTAAACTTAACCTTTCTGTTTCCTGAAATAGATTTTAATGTGAATAAAGAAATTGTGACCCAAAGTTTGTCCTCTTCTCTACTCTCTTGCCTGAAAGAGTTATAAAGTAAGAAGGAAGAGCAAAACTCCTGCTTTACATCAATGACTGTCTGAAGTGGAGAAGTCCTTTGGTACTGTTTAGTGTACCAATACAGATGTTCATTTACGTGTGAAATTTGGAGATATCAATGGAATTTTTTTACCTTGAGTCCCAGTGAATTTTAATACTTATGTTTAAAGTCTTTCAGATAAGTTAAATTAAGAAAGTACTTGAATTAAAAAAAGGTATGCAAACTCAAGTCATCATTGTGGATGGAGTATGAGTTTCAGTTCAGTTGCAGTTATACGTTCACAATCTAAATTTTCCACTGGAACCCACTTTAAAAAAAAGTTCATGTAAAAAGTAGCACATAAGGAAGTATCTTCTGGTACTCTCAGGGGCAGATACTTTAGAGCTGTCATTTGAGCTAGTGTACTGGCTGTAAGGTTCTGCCACCTTTGGGGAGTTTCCAAAACATGAAATTCCTAGGTCATGCTTATCATTATCAGTGAAATTGACTTCTGGGATTGAGGTAATTGCCTAAAACAGCCTACATCCATGGTTTTTGACTGTCTTTTCATATGGAGTAGGGTGGCTATGAGAAAATTGGCTATTATAAATTATCCTTTTACTAATTCTTGAGTCACGTAGCCTGTGGTTTTGGAGAGTGTTACTTGTCATGGACCAAATCCATATGAGAGTCCAGCTTAACAATAGAGACAATTAATTTGTTGACATTGCTTAATTTGTGTATTATGTACAGAAAAACAGGTGTAACATTTCCATGCCTATGGAATTTTGGTGTGATTTTGGGGTACATTTCCCTGGAGGCAAGTTTTCTGTGGTGGTTACAAACCTTCCTCATCCCTGAACTTGCCCATGGCCCAAAAGCTTCCTCAGTTTGACATACCCTAACTCCTTTCTGCTGACCTACCGAGTTTTAGATTCCCTTTCAAATTCTTTTCACTCTGCTCCTGGTAACACCTTTTCATCATGACTTCAGCATCTTCCAGTCTGCTTGATTGTGCAGTTCATGTTCTCATCAACTTTTTTCATCTACATTTAGTAGCGTGTGAAAGACAATCATAGAGGAAATTAGTGATATTAGTCCCACCTTTATTACAATTGTATTGCATCATGAATGTGTCCAAGACTTTATAAAGAAGAATTCTGATGACTTTCAGTGTTTGCCATCCTGGCTTTCAGTGAGCTTAATAATGCATTAAGTAAAATGTGATCTGAACAATATTTAAATATATAGAAAATGTGATAACCAAAACAAGTCATTCCCACAATGTGACTGAATAAATAGGGATAACACAACTATCCACCCATGCCTACCTTGCACAGTTCTCATTCTGTGGCAGCTCAGTGTTCCTGTGTTGAGGATCAGCACAGTTTGCCATTAGCCCGTGTTTGTCTGAATCAACCTCAGTTTCTAAAAGCAGAGCACACTGTAGTTGGTGGGTTTTTTGCAACTTACTGCATTAGCCTTATAGCAGGATTAACACCCTGCAGGATAGGCATGTGTGAACAGCTGGGATGATCATTTCACAGTCCCATTCCAATCCAATTCCACAGAAAAGGATTTCCAGTGAGGGGTGCTGCTCTCATGGGGATATTTTCTAATTAGCTGTAAAGTGTTTCTCACTGGCTACTTAACTTTGTTTGTTTTAATTTTGCAGTACTTTAAGTGCGGTGTTTTCCTATGTGGCATATTTTGCATATCTCAAGTTCCCTTTTTATACATTTTGACAATGTACTACTGCAGGAACAGTTTGACGGTAAATAAACTTGACTTGATGATATTACAACAGCACTGCTACAAATTCCTGCTTTCTGGATTCCAGAGGAGTTAAAGAGGCTTTTTCTGCAATCATATAAAAACTCAAGTGGAAGATCTAATTATGTTGATTCATTTTGAGCCAAGTTGTTGGTGTTTGTTTTCTATAAGTACTGAATTCTTCTATATAGAAGCATCTGTTCTGAAAAAAAAAGGGAAAAGTGGTGAAGACTATGCAAACAATGATTATGACATCTCTCTTGGCTAGAATTTCCTCCTTGCTTTGCTGGCAACTGTTTGAAATAGGTTACTGCTTGGGGTTTTTTTGTTGGTTTGTTTGTTTGTTTATTTTACCTTAACCCGAGGAAATGTTACTGGTAGCCCTTATAAGTGACTTTGCAGATAAGGCAAGACTGTAGCAACAACTGCAATAAACTTTGGTCTCTCACTCTGTTGTAGCTGTGCTGTCCCAGAGATGACAAAACAAATGCATAGTTTTTAATGGTGATCACTGGAATTGTGTGCATTCTTCTTGTAATAGGAATTCCTAGCCAGGAACATCACTGTTGATTACAGGATGTGATAGCAGAAACTAAGTTGCAGTTCAGACTTTATTCTAAAGCTGTCAAATGGACAGTTAATCACATTGATTTAAATAGTTCTATGAATTGATTGTTTTGCTATTGACTTGATTATTTACGGGGAAATCTGTATGATCATATTTTATAGAAGGAAGGAAAAAAAAAAAAGGTAATGAAGAGAATCCGTGGCATTCCAGGATCAGTGACCTGACGCAGTAAACAGCAACAGTTTGTCTAAACACCATTGCAGCACAGAGATGCCTCAGTCCACTTTAAATAAGAAATCTTAGTTCTTGCTTTTATAATGTCCAATTTTTTTTTCCTCTGGTATTTTACTAGATGATTCTGATGCTACAGTGTAGTCGTTTGAGTTCAATGTCACTGCAAAGTGTTGCTTACCAAAAATAAATACCGGGCTTCTTCTGTTTTTCTAGCTTGCACTGACTCAGTTTTCTCTCATAGCTTCTCAAATTGCCTCTCTGTCTCTTATTTGGTAGCTTCCAGTCATATTCCACAAACCCTTTTACCTCTGTTAGCATGATTCCATTTCCAAATTATCAGCAAAGAAACCAGTTGCAAAACTAGTGTTGGTGGCAATTTCTAAGTAGAAAGCAAACTCTAAATATCAATATGAAGATAAACACTGAAAGATAATTGACGCCAGTTTTTTCAGTGGCCTGCTTTGATTTCTGTTACCATCTCAGCAGAAAGGACTGATAAGGTCTAGTTCCATTACAAAGGTATTATATTGTGATACATAACTTGGTAATATCATATAGACAGTTTTTTTTATTATGTGATTATAAAATAGGAATATTTTTAATTATTCAAATAATTTATAATTAAAATAATAAAACCTAATGATAAAACAGACTGAAAATGTGTTGACCTTAGACAACGAATTTCAATTCCATAAAAATGAGGAAAGGTCATAATCAAATGTTGATTTGGTTATGAAATTTCGAATGAAATCTGGGTATATTTTTTGTCCTGGAGCAATTTAAAATTACTTATTCATATTGGTTTCATTGAAGTTAATGAAACTTGTGAATTTCTCTAAGAATAGATTTTATAATTTCTTTCAGTTATTCTTGTTAGTTAAGCTCTATCAAGACATTCTGGAGTTTGTGATTCAAACTGTATCGTATGAGCAGGAATGGTGTCATATCTGTTGGATAATCCTGGTTTGCATTTTCCATGATATATGGGAAAAATTTTAGTCAATTGACAAAATGGAAATATGTGCTTCTTTATGCTCTTGTAAACTGGACATAAAACATATTCATATTACTTTGATTCAGTGAACATCATCTGTACTGAGTCTGATGTCATGTCCTTTCTTCATTTAATGTAGTCTTAATTTTCATTATTCATTGCACATTATTATTTTGATTTTTCTCAAGTGGCATATACAGATATTTCAGATTTCACTGTGGATGATTATTTTTCTATTAAGAACTTCTGCAATTCACTCTGGACCTGATACATGTTTACATATACGGGTATAAATATATTTATTAGGTGTTTATAAAGGATCTGAAAATCTCTTAATAAATATTTCCTGAGCATTTGCAACCATTAATTTCTTTTCTAACCTCCTTTAGGACAGTGGTACAATGTTTTTTGCTTGTTTTTTTCCTAACTTAAGTGAAATCAAAAGATGCAGTATAATGTGGGAAGTCTCACTCCAAATTATTAGCATTAGGCATAATGCCAGTGGCATGAAATTTACATTTGGGTGCGAAACAATCGCCTTGGCAGAAGAATGCGTGTATGTCTTTTATACAGAAATTTTGTGTTGAGAGATAATGGAGAGAAGAAACCCAGACTGCAGTGCCAAATAGCCAGAGAAGAATTTTTGTTTATCTTTGATGCAAGGCACTGTTATTTAGGCAAAACTGAGAAATTACCTAAATCATGTCACAGTTCATGCAGCCTCCAGAGCAGTTAAGAATAAGGAGATATTTAATACAAGCTTGGGCTCTGACTTGTGCACCACCTCTTTTTGAAATCAAGTATATAATTATATTTAGACCATAAATTGAATCACCAAAGGGTAACATTAGAAAAGTGAGAGATCAGACAAAAGATTTTTTTTTCCTAACAACATTCCAGACTTTGTCCCAAAGCCAAACTTTCATGTTCCCATTTGCTATAGAGCATTTCACCTAAAGATATGCAGCTGCAGCCCATTGCCATTTAATATCACTTTTTTCAGATTATTCTCCTGTAATACTTCTTTTTCCTTCTGAAAGATTGTGTGTTGCATTTTTTTGTTTTGTTTTTTGTTTTTTTTTATTTTGCCATTTCCAATAGTTTTCTTTTGGCAAGCCTGAACAGACTGGGTGACTCGTTAGGTCATTTTGTGGGTGTTTGTTCTGGGGGACAGTAGGTAATTGTTAATGCAAATAGCACTGAATAATCAAACAGGAGTCCAGAATACATTGATTCAGTTAATATTGCCTTGTGGATCACTGATTATTGAAAAATTGATGTTCACAGAGTGAATCATTAATCTGGCATGCATATTAAATATGTTTGCCATTAAAATAAGAATTTATGACTGGCAGACAAATACCATACTTGTTTTAACCAAGGTAAAATGACTGAAGCATTAAAAACCATGTTACCTACTCATTGCCAAGTTCAATTCTTTTGAAGCATGATCTTTGCTAAGAGCTGGACATTTTGTTAAAAAGCTTTGTCAGGTAATTATTTTCCTCCCTGCCAAATAAGTGCACAGGTTTGCTGATTCCAAAGATCATCTCAGTCCTTGCACAATCAGGTAGATTGAGGAATATGCAGCTTAGGGTCCTCCAACCTTATGAGCACCCTTCTACTTAAATTAATTTACTGAAACTGTAATTCTGTGCAAATGATTCCCTTCATGTATTGAACTCTATGAGGGAGGTATGAGGAAGTGTTTGAATCTAGAGGCTGTCTGTTTCCAACTTGCTGAGAAATTTTTCAGCAAATGAGTCCAGTATGTAAATTATTAAAAAACATTATGTTAACTGAACATAAGTAACTCAGTGTTCAAACAAAATATAATTCAACTGCTCTGGAAAGCAATAACTGAATAAGAATTTATTAATCTGCAGTTACTCAACTATTCCTTTGATTTAGTGTGGTGTCTGCATGCCTCTGACCACTCTTCCAGTACCATATACTTTGTGGCAAGGTGGATGGAATGAATAAGCCTTCATAGAATTTGCGTTTGAAGTAATGTTCCTTTTTTTCCAAAAATATTTTTATTTCCTGTAAATCACAAAGGACTAGCTATGCTATATGCAAGGATAATTTCTAAGTCTACTTTCCCTATTTATAATAGAGATGGTTTGGGGTTTAGTTTTAATTATTGCTAAAAAAAAAGGCCCTGCAGCATTACAAATGTATGTGTGCTTAATTTCCTAACACACGCAAAAAGGACGGGTATGACTTGCTTCAGATATCTTCACAATGTAGAGCACGAAATAAGTTGGTAAGAATGGAGGCAGGAGGACTTGAAAAGGCAAACATTAGTAGTGAACTATTATCATAAGTAGTTTCTGATCTGGTATTTGTGCCTTTGAAATATGGTTTCAGTCTGTTTCCCCTTAGCAGTTCAAACATTTCTCAGAAAACAAGAATTTCTTGTGATTTATCTCTTTGAAGTATATAAGCTGCAGTGATAGCATATGCTAAATTAAACTGCATTTGATAATACATAATTTCTCCATAAACTTATTTGTGCATAGAGTATTGTATTCTTACTTTGCACCAGTAACCTTGAGAATGAAGTGTTCCTTACTTTTGCTTCAATAGTATTTTGTTTGGCTTGTGCTGTTTTCTGCACTTCACAAAGCGTCCCTTACTATTGTGTGCACATGAAATTTTCTTTTAGTATACTGGAGTATTCAGTCGTGGAAGTACTTTGTGAAATTACATCTATTATACCACTGGAATATGACCTGATTTATTATAAGAAGATGAGAGCACAGCTCAAGTGCTCAGTGCTTTATCCTAAATGAAGCTCTGTCTCTGAGGGCTGCCATAGCCTTCATCTTTACCGTTATGTTTTAGCCATTGATTTCCCTTTAGAACACAAATGCCATAATAATACTGCTTGGTAAATGTTTCTTCACTATTGAATAACTGCTTTTTCTGCCGAGGGGGTGTCAAATTCTCTTCCCAACCCGTCTGTCACACATTGTTTCCTTTACATCCATCAGCAGAGCTGAGCTAAATAGGTCTGGTAACTCAGTTTTGGAGGAAGTGCAGATTACAACTCAAATTGAGAGGAAGGCAAGTAACTTTCCAAAGCTTGCTTGTTTAAGTATCTTTGATGGCAGTGGTTCGCCGCCCTTTTAGAGAAAGGCACACTGCTTTTGGAGCCTTCCTTTCTCTTTGAGTGATACACGCTGTTCATGCCTCCCTCTGTGCCTGCACACCCTGCTCTGTCCTGAAGCTGTTTCCTCTGCACCTCCTCATTTCAAAACCACAGGCAGCTCCTTTCTCACCTTCTGAAGCACAGTTTGTCCCAAAGCAACCTAAGAGTGGGGAGGGGCAAATAAAAAAAAATTAAAAAATCAAATATTGAGGCTGAAGGAAGCTCCTAGGACAGCTGGAAAGGCGCTCAGGTGAAAGCGGCTGTGATTTGGAGATGGGGTTGCAGGGATTAGCGAGAAGCTTATCACGGATATCTGTGAGCAGTGGGTTTCACTGTCTATCATTTTACAAATGATGTATTTTTAGAATTACTTAAGTTTTTATTTTCTGCCTTTTTTTCTCATGTATTACAGGAGGAGGCAATTACTAATCGCTGGGGCTTTGACCAGCATAAGATACAACATTTCTGCATGATGCATGATATGTATTCCTGTAATTTAATTATCTAGAGTGTTTATTTGGGGTATAAAGGCTGGAAACAATGACATTTCTGAGATGATTTATGAGGTACTGCACTTTGTAATCAAACCTTGTGTGCTGTTTGTAAAACATCAAGTGTTATGAAATTGCTGATAGTCAGAAAAAGAACATTGATAATGGGCTTAAATTCTCTGTGCAGCTGCAGATGAGAATCAGTAGGAAGGAGAGGGAAGCAGAAGTAGTGGTAACTATATTGCAAAGATTAGTGACTGAGATGTTGCCTACCTGAGAAAAGCATGCACTCATTGCAATGAATTTGATTTTGTGTTGAGAATTGTGTAGCTCCAGCTTTACATTTTAGACAATAGTTCATTAGTAAAAATTTTTTTCTTCTATGGGATAATACAGATATTTCTGAAATAAATAAATATTTACACATAAAAAACAACAAAGACGAAGGAAAAGGAGTAATACTGATTTGTGGAAATGACCTGGAATAGACAAAGTTTAGGTCAAAGAGTAGCTAAAAAAGAACAAAAGTGGAATTGTCATTGACTGTGGAACCAAAGTTGCCCAAACCCAAACTTTGCAGAACTTTTATTAATAAGACAGAACATAACATAAGTGACTGCAGTAGGAATTAGTGACCTGCCATAATCAGGGCCCAAGAAGGGAGAGCACTGTGCAGTTTATATTTTAAAGATACATGCTCTTATAGTTACAGAAGGCTAAGAAGTCCTCAGAATACTTTCCTATAGTGAGTAAAGTCTCTTTTCCACTTCAGCATACTCAGCTGAAAAAAGAGTTCATAAAGATTACAAGGAAATATGCTTTGTAGCACGACTCTCCCACCAGAGAGAAAATCTTTGAGACTGATAGTGACTTTGTTTTTTATGAGCATTTTGGGAGCAAAATTACAAATACAGTTCTTTATTGGATCTTGGTGCTGTTGGAAAGCTGATAAGGAAGGAATGATGATGGGTTCTTTTTAAATTCCTGCATTGTAACATAGCCCAGCCTAGGCTATCTCTGCTAGAAATTAGTTTAGAGCACAGGCTGTGAACCAGACGAGCTCAATAAAGAGAGAACATTAACCTCGTTTGTGTGCAGTTTAATAAAACTGCATCCAGGGCAGCAAAATACATCAAGAGACTTAATGAAGAGATTTTATTATTATTAAGAGGTTTTATATTAATTATTAGGACTAATTTTTTGTATTATTTGAAGAATAGTTTTAAAATTTTATTTTAAACTTAGGCTAATGGTGCAAATTTTGTTTTGGAACTTTGAATACTGTACCTACACAAATAATTGCAAGTACATAATTAATACAGAATAGCAATAAAATGCTTGATGGAGAGAATTTTGTTGCAGGATTGTTTTTCTTCCAACCATTGAACGAAATTACTGGTTTGCCCAGGACTGTTTTGTGTTACCTGAAAATGTTATTGACTGATTCATGAGTGTTTCTATTGCAGAACCAGCAGCCCAACACTGTTATTAGCCTCTGCTAACATCCTGTTCCAGTGACTTTATCACATAAATGAATGAATGTATAAGTGTGCATTGGGATGAATACACTTGAAGTAAAGGCCACGCAAAGTAATAATCACAGGATTTGGTGTGACATTTTGCCAGCACTAACACATATTCCTGACTTTTCTAACATTTGTTTTTCAACTCATAAATATTTCTGCAAAGTAAGGACACTGTTAAATGATACCAGCTTCCATGGAGAGATTAGGTATATTAATAAAATGTAAGACAAAAGGTACTGGTGCATGATGGTTTTTTAATTAGCGGAGAAAAGAAAAAAAAGAGTTTTTTAAAAGAGATAGAGTATTCTGAAGAGCTTAATTGTCTCCATTGTTGTTACTTTTGAGTATGCTCTTACTTTTGAAACATAAAAAAGACATTTACACTTCCAACAGTAAAAGTGTGTTTGAATGCTTTGTGAAAGGGAGAAGGTGGGAACATAAGTATTCCTTTGATTATATACAATGAAAGCAGGTTGTGTACTTAATAAGAACCAGGAACAACTTCTAGCGTCTTATGCATCCTAATCCTGTTGCAATTTTGATCATTTCTCCTTTTAAGGAATGGCTATAACTGGACCTAGCAAAGAGAAGTGCGGTTGCTCATCTCAGACAGATAACTTTTATGTTTTGCTATATCTTTTCAATTCTAATGGAATTTTTCTCTCCATTTTAGACAAATATCACTTGCTGTGTCATAGCACATGGATTTCAGGACCGCCTGTGAAGAGGTAAGATCAGATATTTTTCTTTTCAAACAATAGGATGAAAATAATGAACTTTTAATCCTTTTTTTATATAAGCTATTCAGCTGATCACTTCATGGTGGCAGATGAACTTTGTGGTAGAAGATGAAAGAATTTGCCCAGGTGTATTCATCACTAGACCTCGCATCTGTTCCCATTTACTTCTTTAGGCACAGTGTAGGTGCAGGCAGCTGTGTTTTGTGTGAGCTTTGCTCTTCGTGAAGTGTTTGTATCTGAAAGCCTGTGCGTGAAGAAAAACATCAGTGGAGTCAGAAATCTGAATGGTGCTGCTCGGCAGCGTCAAGGGAGAAATGTAGAAGTATGGGAAAAAGGTGGGTGGGGAGAAGGGAAGGGAAGCTGTAAAGATGACCAAAATGAAAAGCAATTCCCTTCAGATGATGAGGTGAGAGAGTAATTTTTCCCAAAATTAGTTTCATAATGTTAATGCAAAGTACTTCAGTCCTCCTCCATTAGAGATGAGGGAAGTGCTTCTTCTTTTTGTGTTCATATTAACTTTGCCTTAAAGAAGGCAAATAAAATGTATTTGTAAACATTATCAAGGGCATCTTATTTACTCAGTGATTGTCTATGGACAATTGTTTTAATGTGATTTTAACAATTTCAACAATTGAGACACAGTGAGAACCATTTACAACAAATTATGTAATGATGTTAATGCATTATTATGATTAAAAAATCATGACAATTAAGTGTACACTGAAAACCACAGTGTAGGACTGGAAACAATAAAACTGGCTAGGACTTCAAGTGTGACCATGATCCCATGAAAAAATAGAAGTGAAGGGATGGCAACGGCACTAAAATCAAGAACTAAGTGCAGCTGAAACCAATTGTGACTTGAGAATCAGTTGGAATAAATTAGGGAAGAAGAGAAAATAAGCAAACTAAAGTACATTAAATCATGACAGCATTCTGAAACAAGTGTAGGGTCAAAAACTAATATTAAAGTGAAATTTGCCTTTGGGAAAGAATACTGTGATGTTTTTCCAAGGTGGTATGTGTCAGGCTTTAACACCTCAGAAGATCCATGCACAGGGTAAATTCTGTAGCAATATATAACGTACTATATGCATGAAGAAAGCTTTCCTACTAATTTTGAGTTTTGGCTTTGAATAGAATATTTTCAGTTGGAAGGAGCCTGCAATAATCATCTAGTCCAACTTTCTGACTACTTCATGTCTGACCATAAGTTAAAACATGTTATTCAGGACATTTTGTTTTTGGTTTTGGTTTTGGTTTATTATTATTATTATTATTATTATTATTATTATTATCATCATTATTTCTTGAAAGCATTTATTCAGGAAAATAGGAAGATCCATATTGTTTTCATAGTTTTTTATGTTGTTATTCTTTAAACTGTATGCTAGTATAGACTATTTAATGGCAATTCACTCTGTGTCCAGAAGCAGTAATGACAAGAGCAGCCACAGAAAGATCACTTGGCATACACAGCCTTTACAGTGCAAGTACACTGACACATCTGTTTTATTCTGTATCTAGTTTCTAATGGGGACATTGATTTCAAATTTAGCTCTTTAAAAATCAGCTGGTTTGTTGAATTTTCCATGGTAGACGGGGGAAAGAGAGGATGATTTCACCCGTCCTCAAAAAGATCCATAATCTGAAGACGCTACAGGTGCTCCTTTAACTTTTAGATCAATAAAATTAAATGAGGTGGATTCAACCCCAGTTTAGATGCTTTGTGTAAAATGGGATTTGTGCCACAGAATTTCAGAAGTGGTGTCACTTCTGAGACTATGGTCTATCTCTTTTCTCCCAAACTGAAGTTAATAAAATATAGATTCTCAACCTACTTTCATCCAATGCTATGTCTAAATAAATCATCACCAGCCTTAAGCTTGCACATAGTGTAATTTTTAGCTAAAACCTTAACACTATCATTGTAATACATCGTCTGCTTTGATTTTTGTTTGTGGGGAAATTCAGTGAGCTGGATCTGAAAGCCCAAGAGAGGGAGGCTGCTGCAGCTCCATATGCCCAGGTCTAGACAGCAGTGAGGGTGAAGGTGCATCCCCAGTAGGCAGAGGCAGACAGAGCACATGTATGCACTACATGTATCCATATTTATATACTCATGTACATAACTGGCCACCTACCAGCACACAGAGCACTCACAGACAGCACCAACAGCCTCAGCCTGTTCCCCTTTATGGCTGAGCAGGATTGAGGTCCATTCCTGAGTATATATGCATACGCATGTATGTTGTGGGTGCCTCCAGCAGCAGGGCTTACACACTGTGCCCAGCAGCTGCCCCTGAATCCCAGTCTCCATGGCTACTGGCAGCTGGGCATTCGAGCCGGTCAGCCTTGAGGTCTCATCCCCTCTCCATCTGCTGGTACAGGCTGTCACACACCACACACCCCCACAAAGAACCTCTCATCCAGGAAAAGAATTAGAAAGGAATTTAATAAGAGAATAGGACAGACTGCGTAAATTGGGCTCAGGTCATGGCCAGACAAACACACTGACTAGAAAACTGCATGTGACCGGCCCCTTTTTTTCCACCCTTAACACTCTATTTTCCTGTACTTGTTCCCTCCACAAACACTGAATCCCTTTCCCTGTCTTTGCTTCCTCCCCTAAATGTCCCATATTAGGCCCTGTGCAATCCAGAACTACATCCCATCATGTGTCCTGTGCTTCCAGGCAGTGACCTCCACTCAGTCCAATGGAAGCTATGGCATTTTCTTATCACAGTGGGTTTCACACTCAGACACTGGAGCTAAAGCTGTTCCAGGACAGTCCTAGCAGGAGAGCCAGACTGTGTGTCCCTTCTTGAGCCCAAAATTTGAGTTCCCACCTGTCATTGTGCTCCTGTGGTTCTCTGATCTTGTGGTAATGGACCTTCAATAGGCTGATGGGGCTGGGCAGGGTATTATTCAGACTTGGAATTGCACCATCCAAGTATTAATTAATTACTTAATGAAATTTTTCACTTGAGGTCACTATAAGGTGTAATCATCCATTCTGTCAGGTATTTCAATTCCCAATATATAACTTTCAGCTATTACTTTTAATAATTAAGTTTTCTTAATATCTTAAAATTTGCCAGATTTGTCACCAAAACATCATCTGGTACTTGAACTTCTTAGGAAAGTGATGACAGTGGCTAAGGGAAAGACCATTGTGGCACTACATCCTTAATTACCTGTGGTTGTATTCCATCTTGGCACATCTTTGGCAATAATTTAATAATTTCAAGACACAAAATTTTTTCTATTATTTTATTTATTTCAACTATTGACATGAAACATAAAGTAGCTGTAGCCTTTGCTCCAGACACTCTGTTTAATTGGTTATCTAGTCAGTGCATTTAAAACTTTTAGGCTTTTGTCCTCTCCATCCCCTATTGTATCAAATTCTCAATCATGCTACAAATCTGGCAAAAGTATCTGTAGTCTTCTGTGCCAGAATAGTTACTAAGATGTTTTTGATAATGGCAGTAAAAGCTGTTGTGAAACATCTTGACTAATTATCTTCCTCTTCTTCCCCTTTTTGTTTCCTTTCATCTGAATATCTTATCACCCTTCCCAGTCCTACCACTGTAGCACTGCAGTACCACTGTAGAAGAACCGAGATCGCTCTCCCAAAATGATGAATGAAGCTCAGATTCTTGTTGGTACTTCCCTTCCATCCTTACTAATGGCAGTAAATTGTTTGAGCTGAGTTTCAGTTAGCATAAACCCCAAATTTTCCACATAGATGCACTGAGGCTGAAGCACATTTTCCATAGTGTCCATGACATACTCAATTTTTTTTCGTTAAAAGACTTTTCCTTCTAAATAACTGCTGCTCTAGTGCACTGAATGTGTCTGAAGGAACCTTAGTTCTTTCATAGTACTGATGTTTTCATGCATCTCTAATTTTTTCTGGTGTCTACTAGTGGGATTTGGTTTGAGCTTTAGACACTGAAATGGTCTTGTCTCCTTCTAGGTACCTACATGTGCACTTTGTGCCTAAGTTCCTACTACAGATCTGAACGGTACAATCAGTGTTATTATAATGAGAGGTTAAACACATATATGTAGACAGGTAGAGTTTGTTGTCAACCTCAAGGTGATTTCTATGATCCTAATGATTATTTTCTCCCCTAAGCATCTCATCTTTAGTCTGTGCTGCCCTTCAAGGCATCTTAAAAGAAGTTTTGTTCTGCAAGAAAATACCTTCTATGCCAGACAATTAAAATGGCACTACAAAAAGAGGAGGTCTTACACACCTACACATATTTTTTTAGGGAAAATGATCTGGTATCTGAAGAGGGGAATTTTTTTTTGTGTGTCTTCTCCACTGTGGGAAGTTTTTCATTGTTTTGTATTTGATTATTCAGTATTCCATGCTCTTTTCCCTTGCTGATCACCAAATGTATCCATTTTGCTGGTTCTTCTACTTAACAATTTCTAAACTGTAAGACTATCCAGCTCCTCTTCTACCCTTTATCCTGAGCTTTCTGAACTTTACAAGAGCATAAATCATGGAGTCACTGGGTTCTTAAAATGCTCTCCTGTACTCACTTGACCTTATTCTGTATTCTGAAAACTATCTCTTGGAAGATAACTGCAGTCTCTGACATAATACTGTCCTCTGCAGTGAAAGTATCCTTCTGTTGAAATTGAAGACTTGGGATGACTATAATGCATTAGAACATTTCCCCCTGAGAGACTTTTTTTTTTTTAAGTTCATATTTTCCATGCACTTCATGAACAAGCTTCCTGAACAGCTTTCTAACTTTTCTAACTTTTGAAATCTCATCCTTAATAGCTTGGCTTCTTTTTCCTCCCCTAATATAACCTAAAACTTATTTAAGTTAATAAATACCTCATTAATTTTCATGTTTATTCATTTATTTTCACAGTACTGTCCATTGTTCCCTTGTAGGATTAATTTGAATTAGTAAACTGTTTGTCCTCTGCTTTATGAATTCTATAAATATTCTTGTAGACTTCGCAAACTTTATATAGTTGTATTCTGTTATTCAGAGATGTAGTGACCTTTATTTCAACATCTAGTTGCGGGTTTTTTTTGCCTGCAACAAAACCTGGTTTAATTTTTAAGCCATATTTAGCTTCCTCACGAATTTCTCTCCTAAATCTTGTTATATACTTTTTCTTGGTCTGTTTCTAGTCACCTTTATGCCATTTTCTGATTTACACATTTCACACTAAGCTGCCATTCTCCTTTGTTTATAAATCCTATTAAATAGCAGTACTGGGATTTCTAATACCATGGGTTTCTGGGATTCTTCTTAAATGAAGCTTCAAGTCATTATTTAATCCCAAAATGAAAAGTGACTGGTAATTTATAATGTCTGTTAGAATATCATATAATAGGTGAAGTAAATTTGAAGAAACATGCATGTTCTCACAACAGCCTTCAATTTTATATTATCTTACCTCTTAGCTTCAACTCTCTAGTCCCAGTAAGCTCATTCGCAATTCAGACACCAAAGTGGAATCCTTATAGTGTCAGAAAAAGAAAGTTTTTGCTCTAAAAAAGTACCTTAGCCTAGTAAGAAGCTCATGTATATACATCTTTATATATATTTTTTTTTTTCCAAATGTCTAATTTACATGTTGTATTACAGACTGTATGAAACAAGGACTTTCTCTGCGAGACTTCATTCCTTTAAGAAAATTACTTAGGAAGAATGCCACACCAAATACTTACCCGGCATATACCTGACAAATAAACAAAAATAAATTCAAGTCCAAATTCAGAATTATTCTGGAGTTCTTTCAGATTGGAGTGTACAATTCATATGCAGGAATGGACTTGCTGTCCTTTGGATTGGAAAATGTTGGTATCTGATTGAAGAGGCTCTGAATGACAAGCTGAACACATCCCTGTGTGTCTGGGCTGCATTCCAATTTTTGACAATATAAGTGCTTTTCACTTAAGCTAGCAATACCTCCACAGAATGTGTAGCTGGACCATTTAAAATACACCCTTTATATGGCTCTGACACTTTTTCCTACCTCTTTAATCCATTACCATTACGCCCTTAAATCCATTGCCATTTCCTCCTTAAACCTCTGATTCAGTGTCCTTTTTTATTATTATACTTGCGATTATAAAGCAGTGACAGGCATATCTCCAAATACGCAGGGGTCAGCCTTGGTTCAAATAAGCATCCAAAAGGGGAGATATTAATCTGAAGGACCTATGTACACATTTTAAGCATTTTTGCAACCCATTCTCCTTACTGCTATCAGGTTCTTGATAGTAGAAATAAATTTTGGGCCTTAAAACCAAATTGCAGAAGCTTAGTTTATTTTAGGACATAGCAGTCAAAGCAGAAACTTAAAATCCAGGTCACCTTACATAGAAAATGTGCTAAGATTTTTTTTTTCTTCTTCCTTTTTTCCCACTGGTTCCTGGACTAAACTATTGTAGGATATCTGTTGAAGTCTTCCTGCTGCTATGAAAGTAGAAGAAGCAAAGCTAACAAACTGTTTTATTATCATAAGGCAAAAGACATATATAAAATAGCATAAAGGAAAAGATACAGGTGTGTCTTGAAAACTAATTATTAGTATTTAAACTACTTGAAATACTCATTAAGTCTCTTCCAGAACAAAACATGGGAAATGTTTCAGAATTTGTTTCGCTTGTCATAAATTACAAGGAAAAAACAAAGAGAAAAAATAAAATAAATGTAAAAAAATCTTCAACAAAAAATTTGCCAGCAGACATATTTAGGCCAGATAAATTTTTCAAATATTTATGTTGAAAGTTCTGCAGGAAATTGATTTCTAAATCAACAGGTAACTTTAACCATGTTTCTCTTAGTATTTATTTTGATATGGGTTTGGTAGATACTCAGCTGCTAGCATAAGTGTATAAACTGTAGTTTTCACGTGTATTTCCTCTGAAATTAATTCTTAAATATTTGTGAAGGCCATTTCACAAATGTGAAATGCTGGTTTTGGTATGTAAGCATTTCTAAATTCCTTTTAGGCAAGTTATTAGGCCCAGATTTTACACACAACCCGTATGGACGATGTGCTGTAAGTCGGGGTATAATTTTTACATGGCCTTTTTTCACTGCCTGGTTGCTATTTATGATCTGAGTGTGACCATGTTCTTTGGAGAAGAATCTGCCTTAAGGGCTCTGCCAGCCTGTTCTCTGATAGTGACCTGAAGCAGAAAGTTCGCCACAGAGTGGTGTCACAAAACAAAGGGAGATCAGGTTTCAGTCCCTCTTGTAGTTATATTAGTTCAGGAACTGTAAGCAGTTCCAAGGACACCAGCACTTGCCACATCAGTGGTCTTGTCTAACTCAGCTTCAAACAGTGTAGAATGAAATGACAGAGGCAGCCCTGTGCAGGTGCAACATTCACTGCATGTGTTACTTAGGTGCCGCTACCTTCCTTCTTCACCACTTTTGCGTGATGCCACAGGCTCTTCTGCCATATGGAAACTTTTTTTTCACCACTTTACATTGCTTCTACATGCATTCCTTAACACACCTCATCCACTTCATAAAAATGTGCAACTTCAAACACTCAGTTTTCTTCCCATCTTGGCAAGAGGTGCCCCACTCTCTAGAGGAACTAAGGCAATGTTCTTGGTGATTTGGTCTCAGTCAAGGTGTATTGGCTTAACAAACTGTTGTCAGCTGAACTGTGCTTCTCTCTCCATGTCAACTGTGAGGTGATGAGTGTATCTCACATCTGAGCACAAGGGGATGCCTTGCATGGCCTCACACTGACAGCAGCTCAGCCGAGGTGCTGTGTGTGTCTTACTGCTCTAAGACAGGAGTAGGGCACAGCCCTCTGCCAGTGAAATGTAGAAGGCTGGGAGGGAAAAATTTTAGCACACCCTCACACAGAATCTCTTAAAAATTAGTACCAGGAACAAAAGCTAACATCAGCCATAGCTCTGCACTCCCACACCTCACACACACACACACACACACATACACACACATGCACACCATCTAAGATCTTCAAATGTAAAAGAGGGCAGGGGTATACGCTAGACAGGCTGATCTCCTTCCAACCAGAATAATTCTGCTGGGGCCACATGAATAAAAAATGGTGATATGCACAGCAATTTACATGAAAATATATATACAGGTTGTCTTCCCTAAGTTCCAGCTCTGGATAAGAATGCAGGAGCTCATATCTTTATTTGACTCAGTCTATGGGATGCTTTGAAGGGGGTGGGTGAGAGCAGCAAAAAAAAAGTTTCAACAGACAAAAATGAAACATAATTAAATTCCAGTCTTTGTTCTCAAGGTCTTCTTTTGAAGTTACCTAATGAAACTCAACCACTTTCTTCTCCTTTACATGGTTGTTAATGCTGCTCTCAGGCAGGAGAGGGAAGGAGGGAGTATAATTGAAGATTTAATTTTGAACTGTATTGTAAACCAGCTTTCATAAAACCCAACAACAGTAACGTGGTTCATTACATTTTAGAGTGTCTGATGTAAATAAGGTCCCTGAGTGTGTGATCAATCTTGCCAAAATATTTTGCTGTTCCCAAGCCTGACTTACTTGTTCAGACTGAATAAGCTCAGCCCACATGCATTAGAAACTGACTTGAATTTTAATTTTATTCTAATGTCTAATTGTGCCTGCTATGGTTATCTGCCTCTAATTCCTACAAAGAAGCCCCATAAGTTTTGTAGAAAGACTCTGGAGATTTTATAAGGTTATTGTCCAAATCAGAAATGTGCAATCAAGTAAGGCAGAGTTACCATACTGAGAGTATGAGAGGCAGAATTTATTGTATTGCCAGTTATCCAGGGAGGAGGAAAGGCACATTTGCAAACTTTGCTGCAGAAGAAAGACATTTTATAAATGTTAGCTGGCTCCTTTATTTGACCATAGTTATCTACAACCCACATGGTTCAACTTCCACTGCCACTTACTGCTTACTTCACAGCTCCATGGACAGAGGAGGCACCTTAGTTTGTAAAGCAGAGGTTACAAGGACAGAACCATTCTCTTTATTTTACTATCGTAATATTTTATGTGTGATATGAGAGAGAAGTTTTCACTGAAAACCTAACCCCCTTTATGATCCATTTATTTTGTCTGTGCATGTGAATCAGTTTCTATCTCCTGTTTGGAAAAAAAAAAAAAAAGAGACACCTTAATATTAGAAAAAGGGTGTATGATAACATTTGACCAGAGGTTCCACTGACCTCAGTGTGAGTTCAATGCTTGGAACTCTTAATTTTTTTCTTCTCCTTACCTAGTTTAAAAAGAATAAAAGCAACATCAGAGACCCTTTCAAAGACGTGGCTGAGTTATACGCATTTGCTCCTGGCATCCGAGGAAACATAATTTCCAAAGTTTAAATGTTGAGTGTGGAGCAGAAGTGAGAGAACAGTTTGTCAGTGGAGAACATTATATAGAGCTATTTAAAGATTGTCCTCGACCTTTCCACCTCTTTTAAAGCCTCATGAGAGAGATTTAAACTTCTCTTTTGCCAGTTGCCTACTGTCAGTTCCATATTTGTGTTTGTTCTCTCCATACTATTGATGTAAGAGCACGTTATGGGGAGATCTTTCAAATTCTCTTTTAAACTCTTGTCTGAGAAAGAGCCCTCAGATTCAGCCAGGTCAACCTTGGCACTTAAAGTTCACAGAAATACTTTTCTTTCCTTTCCTTGATCTCCTCTTAAGCTGACTTTTTACAGATGGTAGATTGAAATCTGACCTCTGTGGAGACAGTGAACGTTTTATTATTGGCACTGACAAGTGCAGGGTTTTAAATACTTTTAAAATGTGAATTTTCTTCTGAGATACATATGAAGATACATACATAGATGGAAATGCTTTAGTTATACTGGTAAATTGCATGTTGTAAGGCTACATTTTTAGATTGTAAGCAGATTTCTCATACAAAAATTTCTCTACCTATATGACTTTTGTCTATTTAGTGTTACAAAGAGTGCTATTTTCAACATAGCCGTCAGTGAAAAATTATTAAATGCTGATGGTACGTACACATGCCAACTTTTTCACTGCTCAGCCCTCTCATGTACAATGCCCCAAAAGATAGCACAAATAGGTAGTACCACAAAGCCACTTGCTGCAAAATCACTTACTGTGTATTGAAGAATCCTACAGAATTCCTGATCTTAGCCACAAATGTAATACAGAAATGAAACAAGAAGTAAGTTACTAGAGGGAATTGTATTATTTTATTTATTTTCTTTTATTTTTAACTTCAGCATCCTCACTGGAAAAGGAGCATAAAAGGCTTAAGTCAATGTTGAGCTCACAGACAAGAAATAGCCCACAACTGGTTCATGTAGCTGTTGGTGCTCACATCTGGCTAGTTTGGAGGTGTCATTGTATGTGTTTCTGTGTCAAAATTGGTGTAATACGTGCAGCAGCAACTTTTATTTCACATCCAAGTGAGGTGTCATCATTTAATGAAAAGATGAACAGTAAGAGCTCAGCTGATCTCAAGCAATTTGAAAGGAACTTCACAAATTCATCATGGGTGAAATAACACCTTATTATTGCAAAATCTTCCTTCACTATTTACTGCTGTAATATTTGTTCTTTTGTAGTCTAAATACAGTAAATACAGTGATCACTGGAAATAGTTTTGGGTGTTTGCTAACATATTTATGGTAACTGTACTTATGTCTAAAGTATTCAGATTCAAAATACCACTTCTAGCAATGCTAAGTGCTAACTGAAAAAACCTTTTTTTCTTTATTCCTTCCTTTGAAGACAAAGACAGGAGTTTGTTTGCTGCAGGATGGTAACCAGGAGCCTTTCAAAGTGCGACTGCACTTAGCCAAAGATATTTTGATGATCCAGGAGCAGGATGTGATCTGTGTGTCTGGTGAGCCTTTCTATTCTGGTGTAAGTAGTTTTTATTTCTTCTTGAAGATGTTCTTTACAAAGAAAAAGTACAGTGTATATGTGTGTGTGGGTGCATGCACACGTGTATGCATTTACTCCCATGGTTAGGTATTTCTTTTTATACTGTTGACACTAAGTGTATTTTAATATGTTTCTTTTGTGAGTAAATAGTAGCAATACTCACCTAAAAAGCAGCAATAAGATAATAGGTTATATGTGTGACTACAGTACTGTTTCTCTTCACTCACCTTGGGTATTGGAGCCATGAATGTGGGCGGAATGACACGAGCAGTGGTTTTTGCAGGGAGTACAGATACCTCACTGTACTCACGTATCTGAACATTGTCTGTGGAGCTGATAAGAAGGTTATGGCAGGGCTTTGCTGGTAGAGGAGCTATCTTTCGTCCTCTGTTGCTTTGTTTCCTTCCTGTGTTAGCAGAGCACCAGACTTCATGCATGCTGAGAGGGTCACTAGTTTTAACAGCACACCATGTTAACAGAGATGGAGCAGTGTAACAGTGTTGTTTATGTACTACTGTTTTTGCATGACACCAGGTCCTTTATTTAACCATCATACTGAATTTTGTGCGTGAGAAACTGAGCTCTGTAGACAAGTATTTGGAAGATCTGTGAAATTTTCTATAGAATAATATTGTAGGGTTTAAAAGTATTGCAATGCTAAATTTTTTTAAAATTACGAGATAGCTACAAAAATAGTAGAAACCATTTAGTATTCATTTCTATAGACATTTTTATAGATACTGTAATTATATTTTGTAGAGATATTTTTAAGATTTATGGGAAACTATCATAAATATTCCCTTTGAGCTGAATAAAATTACCGTAGGATTTAATGTTAAATCTTGTGAAGCATAGTAGTGTAATCTCTGTTTATGCAAATGTTATGTGAATGCTATTATGCCTGTTTTATTATTTAATTGCTGATGTTGCCACGTACTTGTATCTCTAAATACAAGTACAATAAAAAGATACAAAGCAGAATCCAGAAATAAATTGGTAGAATGTTAACAGTGCTAAAAGTGTGGAAGATTAATGAAAAAATGTATCAAATAATCCTTCTCATGATTATGAACATCGCAAGGTGAATTCTTCATAACTTTTCTCTAAAACAAGAGGAACACTACCTACACTGTTTCCATAGGGTCTGAGTTTATTTCCATAACAAATCTGACATTAGATTTTGACTGTTTCATACTGTACAAATGCAGTTTACTAATGCAGGTCTGTGTCCTTTATATGGAATACAGATGCTTCTTTTACCAGTTAGACTCCACTGTTCTTTGATGCACGTGACATCCAGCAGTCAGGATAGAAAGAAGTTATGAGTTCAAGCTCAAATTCTGGTTGTTCAATTAGCAACACACACTGTGGCACCATTATTCCACCAATACCATTCTGGCGTTATTTATTAAAAGATTTTATCACTCAGAAATATGACTTTCATTATTCTGCTATAATATCTGTAATATCCTGCTGAACTTGTTATTTAAATGTCTTCATGAAACACATATTAATTTTTTTCCCTTTTCACAGCAAGGCTTTCTCTTAGAGTTTTTCCCTCTTTAGTTTTGCAAAGGCTCTGTAGAAAATAATGGATTATTTGCCTCCCCAGTTAAACTCCCCCATATTATTTGCATATTCAATACATAACTCATTAACTGATAGATATTAGTGTGGTAATGAGGAGTTTCTTTTTCCTGGAAGAGTCATTGTTAGGCTAGTGACTTTTGAGCACTTTACCCTAATTTCCTTTGGGATTAAGAGTAGGTTTTGTTGCAGTAGGTTCATTCCAACTAAGGATGATTGGCATTTCACAGACAGTTAGCTGTCCTTTTGTCACAGGTAATTTAAATAATCTGTAATCATGTGCTTTGACTGAATTCTGTAATCAGACAAGTCCCAAAAGCTTCCTTGATTTTGCTATTTTTTCCTCATTTTTATTCCTGATTTATTAGGTTTAATTTTGTTTGTTAGTTTTTCTTATACATTGTTTGGTTGATTTTGTTTTGTTAGTTCCGTCATTCTAGATAACTGACTGCATTTATCTTTCTTTTGTTTGAATTCCACAAAGCTAGTGTTTTCATTAGCAACTGACACTGAATGCCTCAGAGAATAAACTCTAAAGCATAAAAATAAAATTTGTTATTGAGGAACAATTGTATTGTTAAATTTTACAGACAAAGTAGCTACAGTGAAAGTTCTTTTTAGTCTGTTTAAATAAATAATCTTCAAATAATCTGATTATAAGGTATTGCTTTATCACTGCTGCACTGGTATGGAAGGAAAGGCTATTACTGTGTTTCTAGTTCAGAACAGTATCTCTTCTGTTTGTGGGGTCTGAATCAATTTGCATGCTCCTCTGTGTAGGACAGACTATAAACAGGCACTTAGCGTTCCAGCAGCATCCAGATCTGCATCCTGCGGAATAATCTAAATAAAGTCAATGGCTCCTTAGGAATGAAGTGCTGTTTAATGTGAGTGCATGGGATAAGGACCTAGTTCTTAATTTAGAACACTTCCTTTTGGTGGAAAGCAGTTCTAGTTTCCAAAACTAAAGAGGTGCAAAGAAACTTTGTTTCTTTTTTCATGGTGTACGGTTTGAAGTAAGAAAATAAAATGCATAAAGATTATAAACATAAATAGTGTTAAACGCTAAAAAAATAAAACTTATGTTTCTTTTAGTGGGCTGAAAAAAAATTATAGCATTAGTGGAGGTCCTGCATCCAATAGCAATTCCTTGCAGCACCAACCATCTTTCAAATGATCATGGATTATATCTAAATTTGAGCATCAGTTGCATCATTAAGCATTAAAGAGGTTTCTTTATGTGTGCAATAGGAAAGACTTGCTCTCCAAGAGAACGAAACCTTGCAGATTCAGCATGATGCTGCTAGTGGATATCCGATGCAGATTTGAGCTCCAGTGCAAGTGACCAAAAGTGCGCTGAGAACATTTTGTGAAACTCAAAGTGTAGAAGGCAGAGTTGTTAATAATCCAGATTAAATCCTTGCCTGTAGAGAGCCTTTATATTATGGGGAGTGTACGCCTCAGTTGGAGTAGCTTGTCTTGGGTCAGGTACATCTTTTTCTCCCAGACCAGTTAGGGAATGCCCTGGAAACAGCTGAATTAAATCACATAGGAACTTCATCAGTATTGATGGCAGAATTATAGAAGACCTTTATATATGCTTTTAGGCATATTTCTTTAATTACTTGAAATTATTCTCACAAAAATTTGCTGTATGGTGTTCCAGGTAACAGTGTGCAGGGAGGCAACTCGCACTCTTTTTAGACGTGCATGTCAGTAACCTGGACTAACAAGCAGAGCCTAATGCTGACCTTGGCGAAAATTATGATGGGAGAGGAGGTAGCCTAAGACATTCCGTGTCTCATCTGAAGTACATTTATGCCTAGGAAAGGTTTTAATATTTGCAATTCCAGAATAAATATTATTATTTTAGAATTAATCCTCACAAGTTCTATCACCTTTTATGAACATCTGAAATTCAAAGAAAAGGATTATTACGTTTTGTCAAGGTAAGTAGCTTATCTGTCTAGGGAGCTGTGGATTTTTTCTTCTTTTCTTTAATAAATGTTGTTTATTAATTATACTCAGAAATTTTTCTACACATGGAATCTACGTGTATATGAGATCCATAAATTAAGGATATGTCAATCTGGGGATGGATGACTTGAATCAACTACTATTTTTCTAAAACAATGAAAGTAAACTGTGAGCAGCTGGCAAACTGTTAACTTCAGCTACCAGGATAGTTTGCATTTTTAGAAAATTGTCTAAAACGTTTTGTTGAAGGGTCACAGATTTTACAAAATACTGCTAGGTCACCTGATGATAACATACAGATGAGTCACATTTTTTCAAGTAATTTATTTCTATGCTGCTGTGTAGTAATGTGTTAATTAATTAAGCATTAATAATTTCTTTTAGTAGTTTGATTTTTTAATTAAAGATCTTTGGGGAAAATTTGTGTGAAGATCAGTCATAATTCAATACTAATAAAAGATGAATGCACATTTTTTGTGACTTGATAGAGCAACAGCTCTCAGAGTGGCATGGCATTTGCCCAAGGATTTAACTGAGGTGGATACAATTGTATCTAAATGTAGCTTATGGCCTGTAATTGGTTTTCGATACAGGAAAACCTCTCAATAAACACCTTTTCCAAGGCCAGAAAGTAACACTGACTTAAATTATTGCACTGTAGCCAGACTTGTTTTCTGACATTGTTAATCACACATTCTTTTATTGTACACCTAAAAACATATGATATCTCACTTTTAAAGTTGTCCTTTTTGCTATTGTGAAATCGGCTGTGTTGAAAGATTCATACATCTATACAAAGCCCATGAATTATTAAAACAAAATAGTTGTGTTACAGATTTTTAATTGTTGATTAAAAAAATGATTACAAACTTTGCACAATAGAATGTTTTTCTTTATTTTTCTAATTTAATAATAATGGTATTAGTTTTTAAGTATAAAGTTAAATTCAGAACTTATCATTTAGTAATGATATGCCTGGGACATCAGATGAAGTTACTACATTTTCCTTGCTTGCATATTTAAGTTTTTGAGACTTCCTGAGACTTAATTTTATATCTGCTACATTGGATCATTCTCTTTTGAAAATTAAAAAATTTTTTGTCATGTATTTTGGTGTTGGTAAAACAGTTCAATTAACATTAGCAATTTTAATGAATAGAAATAGAAAAAAAACGTAAAAGCTTAAAGTAGCAAATAATGACTTTGACTTATTTTCTCTCGTCTTTATTTGCAATTTTGATTCTGATGTGTGGTTGAATATTATAAATTATGCCAAAATGAAACTCCCTGTCTTGGAGAGAATTGCAAATATGTGCACAGATAGGTCACCTTTCAAGCACTTTCCATTCTTATTACCTTCACAAAGCTACCAGTAAGAATCTTAGTTGTTGTTCTTTTTTTTATCTTGCTGGTATCTGTCAGCTATTCAGTGGAGTGAATCCATTTTTTCACAGAAGTCATCAACTATCTATCAGATGGGGGTAACTTTTTTTTCCCTGCCAATCTGGACAGCTTTAAAGTGACAACCTGACAGATGTAAATATGATTATTTAGGGAAAGCCTAAGGCAGCTTATTTTTCTGCAGCTACTTAAAAGTAAAAAGCATAGCAATCAATGGAGCTTCAAAATGCCACTTATAATGCCAGATTTGAAAGAGAATAATAACTTTGTCTCATTGGAAGAAGGCTTTTCCTCCACATGAAAGAAAAATAGTGCAAATCAGAAAAAACACAGAGACCCCAAAACATTGATTGATGACAGTGTATGATGTGAGGCAGTAGCTGGAACGTACAGCCGTCACAGAACCACTGAGAGTGTTCGTTACCAAGCCTAGTGGGAGTTCAAATCAATACTGACTTCGGGCTTACGGGTTTATTTCTCTTTTATTTCTATATTAAGAAATGCAGTACTTCTGAAATGGATCAATCCTAGGAGTAGAAATTTTATAAGTAGATATTTAGGTGAATGTTTCAGCTTTCTGACATATGCTGCACGACCGAGAACATTTTGAAGTAAGAACAAAGAAAGAGTTGAGTGGGTTTTTTTATTCTGATCAGTGTTAACAGCCTACATGACACTGCTGTGTTTGCCATCTTCAGTCTCCAGCACAGCTGCAGAGGAAGGGGGATTTCCAGTTGACCAGGTGTGTCGCTGCCCTCCCTGACTGCCAACCCACTCCAGTTGCACGAGGAACTGAAATAATGAGACAAGCTTCAAATGTCATATGATGGAAGTTGTTAGCAGATGAGAAAGTCTGCTGGCAAACCTTGTTAACACTATTAATTCAAATTGGAAATGTGACTGACCTGTGTCCTCTGTCCTTTACACTCAGAATGAGTATAAAGTTTGCTCATGTATATTAATCCAACAAAATGTCAGTAAGAATGAGCAAAGAATTACCAAAAAGAGGATATAAAAACTTGAAAATGTATGCAATAACTAAATGAAATAAAACCAAAATCTCATATTTTCTTGTTTCAAAATGTAGTAGGATTACTAATAACTGATAAACTATATGAGAGTATGGCCTTGAATATATTATGGCATCAAATGTTAACAGATTGATCTATGAAGTTGCTGCCAATGTATTGATTTTGGCTTTATAATATTACATTTTAAAATTTATGTTCTAACACTTTCCTCCTTTATTTCCTCCTACATTTTTCCATGTCACTGTGCTATTGTAGATTCCTCTCCATGTTTATTCCTTTTTTCCCACCTATTGTTTTGTGCTGCACCCTTTCAGCTTCTTATCATGTTCTTCCATATGTATAATGCCTTGGTCTCTGTTCTATCCACTGTGAAAAGAGAGGTCTTGTTTTCTGTCTGTACCTAGACAAACTAATTCTTCATACCTTTAGCTTTGTAAGATGAATATCCAGACTCACCAGATGAATAACTACACACTGGGACACCAGTGTCCCTAAATGAAAAGGTAAAATTTATATTCTAGGAAAAAGGATGAGTAATGGAATATTTAAGTTTCACATGCTGTTAATTCAGTTTTGTGAAGAGTTTTGAAGTTTCTTTGTCCTTTTTTTTCAACTTTTACTTGATTTCTTTTGTGGAGATACTTTATTAGATTATTAGATTACATTAGATTACCGCTTTATATTATACAGGATAAACAGTTTGAAAGGATTGCTGACTAATTATTTTAAAGAGTCACTTAAGCAATTATAAACTTTATTTTACATCACATACCAGTCAGTATGAAAGACTTGAATTTTTACTGTGCTCCAAGATTTAACTGTTAAAAGTAGCATTAACTCTTGACCAAATATAAACCATTAATGATGATGTTTCACTTAATTCTATTTTTCCCTTTCCTCGCTATTTACCATTGCTCTGTGCTCACGTGGTCATTCTTCACTTCTGACCTCACATTTGTGTTTTCAAGAAGGTCTTATGGATTTTAAGGAGAAATTTTAATAGCTCTTTAATGAAAACCTAAAAAAAACATTGTTTCTGTTTCACTGCATAGCTGTGAGGAAGAATTTTTTTTTTTTTTTTTTTTTGGCAAAACTCTTAGCTGTCCTTTCCAGTCAATGAGCATATGTGTGAACAAGTAATTTTCTGAGTTAGAGGCATGGAAAATGCTGACAGCATGGCAGCAGCTTTGTGTTTTTCAATAAAATGATAACTACTTTTGTTCTGCTCCAGGAAACAACTAAAACACTACTCTGACTCTTGCTTTTAAGTGTCCTAGGAGCTCTAACTTTCCCTGTGTTTGCTATAATTTATATAACAAATGTGAAAATGGAATTACAAGGTCACAGAACACTTTGTGTAGTCTTGATAGTGAACTAAGTGGCTTTTCATCTGAACTAAGGTTTTTTTGTAAACTTGGAGATGAAGCTGCTTCTGGAATTTACAAAAACACTGCAAATTCAATCACTGAATATCATGCTCTGCAAGAAAAGGAGAAAGCAAAAGTAGATAAAATATTACTAGAGAAATCAATAGAACATCAGTATTTTTAACCTGAAACAACATAAATGGTCAATCAGAATACTAGAACACTTCTTCACAGGTACAAAATTTGTTGCCTTCCAGAGCTCTTGCTGTGTTTTGTTAATGAATAGTTGTAAATCATTTTAAGAACTTAAAGCTATTAGACCAGAAAAAAAGCATTTTATTATTGTTATTGTTCATTTGAAATGCTAATTAAAGGCATCTGAAGAAAATAATTTGCTTCAGTTTTCTGATCAAACTTCTATTGCATTAATCATTATAATAAAAGTATAATTTTACATGACAATACAGTGCTTTGCAGATGAGTTTTGCTGAGTTCACCTGGGTTGAAAATGACACTGAAAATCAAGCTTGGTTTCAGATTTTTGAAAGTTTCAGGAAATAAATCATATGCAAATCATAAAGTAAAACTTACTTGAACAAAGGAGCTTTCTGGCAAAACATTTCAAAGCTGGTATCTCTCATAAAAGTACTTCCTCAAGTTACTTTGCAACTCAAAAGGGAGGGATTCATCTTTTGCTTTGACATTCTGCCTCTATACTCGATGAAGTTGATTAACACCTAATTTGGGTACCTGATTTGACTCACCAGGATTTAATGTGTTTATTTTTCTTTACTGATTACAAAAGAAAACTTGCCTTGACCCTTGGCTGATCTGAGCTGGGCTTTGATCCTAATCCAAAATTCAAATGCATGAAATGTGTGATGCTTCTGAGGGTCCTGCAAAAGCTGTTTAACTGTACCGTTTATATGCAGCTTGAAATTGTAGCCTAGTGGATTACTGATGGTTTACATTGATGAAATATACAATTTGTAGGTAATTCTGGTTTGTATTTTTGAAGGTCAATTTGCACGTTTGTTGTTGTTAGCTCACATGCTGTAAAGAATATGCAAGTCTTTGCACTTAAGATACATCACAGTATTATTTCTTTATTATAAGACTGAGAAGTGTGTTGAATTAGCTTAGGTTGAATACAATGCAATGCCTTCATTGCACATAACACATCACTCAAGTGAATTTAGTTTGCAGTATGTTTTTGAAGTGAAATTCAGTTCAGGAACTGTCTACTCCTGAAGTATTTAATATCAACTTCCAGTAGAGATAGAAAAGAAACTAGAAAAAATACTAGACAAAGCCCTTTGGTAAACTATGTTGTGCTGTAAAAGTTTCTTGAAGTTTTTCTGGCTTCTTTTCTTACTTCTACGCAGTTTTGCCTATTTAGTAATCTGTTATTCTAGCAAAGTGTTTCTGAGGCATGCATTTCTTTCACTTAAAAAAGTAATGCTGAACTCCAGTGTAAAGTGTTTCTAGTTTCTTGTCAGAAAGCACTGGCAAACTCAAAAAAAGACCCCAGATCAGGTGTTTTCAGGACTAGCTTGAGTGAAAACCAAAAAGTATATTTTATTTACTCTTTTCAATGGGCACTTGTGTGTATCTTCAGCTAAGAAAGACAACAAGGATATAAATATTCTGCAGGATAACTTTCTATTAGGTTTTTTAAAAGTATAGCTTCAGCTTGGAATATGTTCAGATGCCACTGTTTACAGTGACTATAGACATATGGACTCATGATACTTGAGTGAAATTTTAGTGAAGATTTATGTTTTTTACTGAGAATATTACTTTGTTTGAAATTTAATCCTTAAGTGTGTTGTTCTTTATTCCATGTATGGTTAGTGTAACACTCTCAAGCTGGTTTATTGAAAAGTTGCTATGCTTTGACATCTTAGGTAGCACACCTGTGTTCTATTTGATTTGAGCACATATAAGAAAACATACCATAATATATTGACTAGAGTGTACAAGTCAAGCTTCTCTTCTTAACTCTATGTTCAACACGAGCCGTGGGTGGAAACAAGGCGAAGTTAACAGGAAAAATACAGCTTCCAGTGGAGCCATAGCTGAGTGTTTTGTGTTCATTTATGTAAACTCAGCTTAGACCACGCATCAGACTGTGACCTATACTGGTTTATCCTGAATGCATTGTCTGCAGCATTACCTGCTTCTAAAACCATGGCAGACAAAAGGTTTTCCAAGTACAGTTTGTGGCCTGAAGCCAGTTTGTGGGAACTGCATTATGAAAGTTCCTTTTTAAAAGTTTGTGTAAAATATAAAAATTGAAGTGTTTGTCTATTTAACAGCAAAGTTATACACCCCTTTTGTAGAATAAACATTTACGAGCATTGTGCGTTTTGAAAGCATTAGCCTAAATGAATAAATAGCAAGTCTCATTTTAGCCAAGCCATTATGTCTTGCGGTCCAAAACATTGGACTAGTTTATGCTTGCTCTTTCTGCCGTTACACAGTTCATATTTGTCACAAACATGAAAAAACAAAGAAGGTGACTTGATTTTCCCCAAAATTCAGCTATAACAGTTTTCCAGAACTCTTATGTGGTAGCTCTAAATCTTTTCTTTTTCCTTTTGTAAATGAAGTAAGGAAGAAAAAGATACAGCTATAGATGTATTTTGTAGATTTTCATCCTCTCGGTCACTGTTACCTTTCTGATGATTTATTCAGATCTGACACTGGCAATCTATGCTGATTGTGCTGAAATAAATATAGCTAAATGTAACATACATAGTTAAAACATATATGCAGACTTATGCCATGCTATATATATATATATATATATATATATATATATATAATTAAAAGAGTATAAAATCTAGATTACATGTAGAGGACATTCAAATTCTATAAAACCAATATATTTTAATCTGGTCAAACGGCATATCTGCTAATGAGTTATTTTACCACTACCTAAATATACTAATTCTAATGATCTTTGGGAATAAAGTCAACAGCCAGACTAGGGAAAACAAAAGTTTTTTTGCTAATGTTCGTGTCAAGACAGATACTAGCGTACAGTTTTTACAGCACAAATTTTAAGACAAGCAGTGAAAGGAAGAAGATGGGCTGCTTCTAATAATTCTAGATTATTGGTTAATATTTTTAAACCATAGCCCTGAGATCAACAGTGTGTTGTTTGTATTAGTTTTAATATTTTAAAAATTTATTTATTTATTTAAAATTTGGATCAGTACTGTGCTTTGAAATGAGTTTATGCAACATGTGCACTTACTATGCTCTGGTTCACACCAGTGCATGGTCTTGGCATACACAAGTTGTCTTCCTTTCAGATGAAACTGAATTGGAAAAGGCATTAGAGGAGTGTGGTGTGTGTGGTGATCAGCCTGCATATGGGACCAGTTTAGGGCTAGTTGAGGCACTAACCTTTTAAATTCTTGTATTGTACCCTGTCAAACTCTACTGTTCTGCTCTTAATGCATTGCAGTACTTACTAGCATGGTGTGAATTGAACAAATTTTTGTTTTGTCTTGTTTGAGACAGGACCTCTGCTTTTCTTCCAGATTTTGTCTTTTTCCTCTGCAGCATAGATTTCATGGGATTTTCAATTCAGGAACTCAGAACTTTATTAAAGCAAGAAAAATCAATGTAGGATGGAAGCACAGAAACAACTTTCTGAAGTATGAATATACTTGTTCTGACAGAAGACATTAAATCTAGCAAAACTTGATTTATTTTTTTTTCCAGGAAAGAACAGTAACAATTAGAAGACAGACTGTAGGAGGATTTGGATTAAGTATAAAGGTAGGGTGATTTTTTTTTTTTGTCTATTATTACATATTACCCAAAATGTGTTTTGTATATAGTCAATGTTACTTTTAATGAGTGCAAACTGTATTTAGAGAACTAGAAACAAGAAACATGTCTATCCTGTATGATAGATATTGTCAGAGTAGGCAACCAAAACTACATTGCCCTATGGAATGGAAGGTGATGGAAAGATCATTCCCTTAAGATTCAAGCTGACCAAGTCTGTAATAAGATTTGATAAAGTAGTTGAGAAGTGTTTTCAGCTGTATAGACTGTGTTTTTGTTCAACAGCACTCTAATTTAAATGGTTATTAATGAATGCTAAATTACAATGGCAGGCACATGGAGTAGCCAATAAGTTCATCATCAATCTCCTACAAAGAATATCACATTAATTCACTGCAATTCATTAGCTGGACAGAAAGTGTTATTGGTTGCTGGTATTGTTTATTTTCCTGTAGATCAAGCACAGACAGGAATTTATCATGTTACCGTGTTTTTGCTATCTTCAGTAAGATTGAAGAACATATATAAGTGTAGGGGATCCTTTCTAGGAGAGGGAGGAAGGCTTAATAATTTTTGTCATTGTAATCTATGATTTTGAAAACCTTAGCTTTGAGTCTGATTGTAGAAAACACAGAATTAATTTTATCTTCTTAACATAGCAATCCTCAGTCTCAAGATAACAATGGAAAAAATGAAGTGTACTTGACACGAATGCAAAGAGGCTTAAATTATGCATATAAAGTGAAAGTATAGATTTTCCTATGAACATCTGCTAGTGCTGACCTTATAAGTGACTCATGGAAAGGATTAATGTGCATTTGTGTTGTCATTGATAAGAATACTGCTGAATAGAAATATTCATTTTTAAATATGTCTTGGGGTGCTTGCTGTTATCTTGTTGACCCATTAAGACCTCTATTCAAGGAAAGCTAATTGTGGTTTTGTCACCAAAGTTTCACATCAGTGTGGTCAACAACACTCAAGGTTTTTTCCCTCCAGTATCATTATGGTTTACAGTTCACTGAATAATGGTGAAGTAATGCATGTCAGTGTAAAATCAAGTGTATGGGTAAATGAGATTTTATTGAGATGGTTTTATTTAACTGATTACAGTAAGGACTTTTGATGATTGGAGAGCAAGTCTCAAGGGTCACTAAACACGATTTTTACTTATACTTTATAATGGGTTATCATTTAGAATTAACATTGCTGACAATCTCAAGATCACGTTATTATGTATATTGTAGAAAATAAAATATCATTGAGAAATATAAATTAAATAGTGAATGTGCAGTGCTCTTGAATTAGTAGAGCAAGATATTTTAAAATCTTTAGAGCAAGATATTTTGATAAAAATTAACCTAAGTAATAGAAAGGTGAAGATACGTAAACTCAGGTGTGACTAGACATTTTTAATTTTTGAAATAACTGGCAATCAGGTGATGAAATCCCTTCAAAAATGTCGTTAAATACTAAAGAGATCTCTTTCAACAAGGAAGCTCAAACTTGCTTGGATGGCATAGATTAGATAACAAAAGTGATGAGTTGAACTCTATGGTCCAGGATGTTCTGTCGATGAGCATCAGATAGTATGATTTATTAGTTTTAAATTATTTATTTTTTAAACAATCAGTGAATGTGGGACTTTCTTTGCTAGATCCCTTCATTAGTAATCCTACATTCTCACAAAGAATGATGAACAAGCAGTTGGATAGCCAACACAATCTAAAACAAATAATATAATCTATTATTATATTTTAAGGTAGTTGTAAGAAGCAATTTAGAACTGGAACTTAATTTTCCTTTTTTAGTTCAGTAGGCAAACTTTATGAAGACTCACTGAAATGGACTTTCTGTTTATGACATGAACTATCATGTCAGTTCCAGATACTTTGAAAAGTGCCAGTTTTCTGTTTAAATTGTGTCATTAAATCATGGTATGCTTTTTCTTGAAGATGAATAAATATTTGCTACTTTGATTTGTAACATTCCTGAACTTTAATAAAGAACTTATATTTGTTCCTAGTTTTAAATAGAAGTGTAATTATTTTGAAATTGTGACTGAAAGTAGAGGTCTACAAGTCAACCTGCAGGAGTGAGGACTGAGGCCTGTCCTCCTTGTGTGTAACTCCTACAGCCCCATGAACTACTATAGCTTCTGTTGTCTTACTGCTCTTAGATTATTTAAATATAGGGGTGATTTGATAACTCTCTGGCTGTGGTGTGTATCAGAGGATGCAGTTTATCTGAGGTGTTAATTGCAGCAGTACAGTGATTAATGACCCTCACTTTAGAACACTTGCTTGTGCTTTGTTAGGAATTTTTCTAGTTTTGGTGATCAGGTCTGGGGCATTATCATGTCTTTTTATCTGCTAACTTAAAACACCCATTTGCTGTCTGAAATCTCACATGATAAACTCACCTTTTAACTTTATCTTGAGTAAATTTTGAAAGTATCTTATCCCACTGCAAGTGTTTTGGATCCTTGAAATTATTTTTTGTTTTGAAGAGCCGAGGACAAATTGTAAATAACTCCAAAATGAAACTAACTTTTTCTTTTTTTTAATTTGTCTGTGAGGGAAACTATCTTCTCTTATAACCTGGGTGTTCCACCTGTGTTTGTAAAAATCAGACATTCAGGTAATTGCTTAAAAAACCTGCTTGTAAGATTGACTTTTGTCCAAGATCCAAATTTCAGCCCTTTAAAAAATTGCTTATAATCCATTCATTTTAAAGTTTGAAAACCTTGTGTTTTGCTGTACTTCATTTAACTGAAGTTAATGGTGAAACTGTGGTTGAATTTGAAGCAGACCAGTTCTGTTCTACACTCTTCTGAAGGAATTATCTTCTCATTTCTGAAGCCTCCTGATAAATGTTTGTGTGTGAAGGAATAGCCATGGATATAGATTTAGAATTCGGTAAGTGTAGCATAGTATTTCAGTCATTTATCACTTCTCTGACAAGTCTGAGATGCAAAGCTTTGACAAAAGACACTAAGCGTATGACTTCTAAAAAATGTCATGCTTTTCAATAATTGGAGTGTGGTGTTCTTGCAGAAATAGGCAACAAAATTAATAGTTCATTAAACGAGTTAAGGTTTGTGGTTACAGTCTGACTCCTGGCTAGCAGGACTCAAGACAGTGCCATTTTCCTGCCTCTGCTTTGATAATTATTTTTTAAATGGTGAACAGCATCACAGATCTTCTGAGATTTCAGTTTGACTTTTTGATTTGACTGGATCACAAAAATCTAGTGGCCATAGACCTTAAAGCTATTTTCACGAGTGAAAATGCTGCCTTTCAGTATCAAGTAAAGAAGTCCCTTACATTGTCTAACTCTGATGATAGTAAAGTCCAACATTTGGTCTGATCTTTTATAACTTCTCTTTGCTTAGAAAATAAAAAGTAATTTCCTTTTTATAGTTAGAGACAAAAACCCCATCCTTTGTCAATAAAAGTTACTGGTATCAATTGCCCTATTTTTTATAGGCAGAAACTTCTGAAAAAAGCCCTCCCATAAAAACTGGGATAGGACAAAAGTCCTAGGAGTGTATCATGTGACACTTTGAAAGGAGGTGTGGGTGACCTCTCACCAGTAGTGGCCAACATCCAGGACAGTGACCTTCAAACAGCTGCCAGTGACTAGAGCTTCCTCTGCTTTTTCTAGCAGGACCACCTGTGCAGGTGGGCAGCTGCCATTATTCCAGTCTTATCCTTCTCTGCTTAAGGAAAAATGAAAAAGGAAACTTGTGTGACAAAGACCGATGTTAGAGTCTGGTAGAAGTCTGAGCCATGAGGTCTTCAGCTCCATTACTTGATGTATTTTTGTCCATCCTCTGGTCTGATGTCCATACTGGAGGGAGAGAAAATTTAAAACAGTGGAAAAGTTGCCTTTATTCCCAGAGGTTTCTTCAGAAGGATATCTCCTGAGTCTGTAAAACCAGAAGTTAGACATCCAGACACTTTTTTGTCTGCAGGACGGAGAATCAAGTATGGAGAATGCAGGATGAAAGGCTGCAGTATCAATCTGAAGTAGTATTCAACAAGACGTTGGATATATATAATTTGCTACAAATTGCTAACAGTGACTGGGTATAGATAGGTGGTCAACTATTTTCTGTTTTCCATTTTGATTTTTCCTTAGAATAGCAGAAACTGCCTCCTATGACTAATTTCGAAAGAAGTCTTCATACAGGTCAGACTGGGATGCAGAGAGGTGAGATAATTCTCTTCAGTAGGATGTTACTGAAAGCTTCTGCAAATCTGCAGTGTAAATGGATTTAGGTAGATTCAATAAGATGAGAGAGGAATAATTATGTTGTGTGCATTTCAGGCTGGCTTAGCAATAACGGTAATTTCCTGCTTTGGTGGAGACCTAAGTCTAAGGAGGCAGGGAGGCCATTTTAAACCCTGCGCTTCTTTGCTGGTCTTGAAATATCCCACATAGTGCAACATCTGTGTAACATTGGAAGCTTAGGAAGAAAATGACACAGTTATTTTTTCTGTTTGAAAAATTTCAAAAAAAATTAAATGTTAATGTGAGTAATAAATCTGGAGGGTATAAGTTAAAGATTAAAATTTTCGTAAGTTTGAAGTCATTGTCTTTAGGAAAGCCAACTTCTATTGCTTCGGTTCCTCTGGAGAAAACTACTGAAAGATATTCAGCAAGCTACAATGCTACAATTTAGTTAGTCTGAACACATCTCTCAGCCTAACTGAAATGTTGGTAGCCTCTGGTTTTGGGGAGTGAATACTCAGTCCGTGCTGCAAATACCAATATGTTCCATGCTTGTCAACACTCATCTTGTGCAATGCCAGAAGATCTTTTCCTGTAGATGTATAATTGTCGTATTATTACTGAGATCCCTATTAGCTCAGTGTTTTTAGGGCCACTATTGATAGTCACCAGCAGAAAGAGCATTAATCCTGTTTAACATTCTATGATTTCACAGGAAATTAATCTTTATTCCATGAAAGAAATAGGTGTTGAGTACAGGAGTGTGTTCAGTTTCAAATACTTGGTTATTGCATGAAGAAGGGATGTGTGCAGTTCCTTAGGCCTTCAAAATACCTATGTCAGTCCTTTTCAAACCTTGACACTGGATGCCTGGACCTAAAAAAGCTGTTGTTTCCAAAGCAAAATCTGCCTGCTGAAGAGCAAACAAATCCTTAACCAGGATTCCTAGGCAAAAATTCCCCGTGTGGCAGACAGTAGTTTCTGGTGACCTGAATTTGTACAGATTGCATTTGAGCTTACACTTTGATGCTCTCCACAGAGGAAAAAATGTTTGTGTCTCTCTGTGTATTTGCCTTTACCTTCCTTTGAATTTCCTTTTCATTTTAGGTTTATTTTTATTACTTTATTCTTAAGCACCATAAATGTTTCCAGTCCCAACAGGATAAAATGAATGAAGCAACAGCATTGAATTGTTGTCGAACTGTTGAAACTATCATCCAGGTTTCCTTTATTTCTCGCCATTTATTGAACTCCTACTGTTCCATTTCTTAATGTTTCTTTTTCTGTTCCTTGTTACTTATGCCACTGCTTTCCTCACTCTTTGTGCTTGTGTGACAGACAGAAACAAATGAAGGCTGCTTTTGAGATGAAAAGTCCAAACCTTTTTTCTTGTGCTTTTGTTTACCTCCTTCTTGCCAGCGTGAAAACTAAGTGATCACTGTGTGGTTGCCATTGTAGTCGGATGGCCATTCTACTTTTGCAGGACACAATTCATACACTAAGCTCTCCAGAATTCAGAGAAACCAATGTCCTTTTTCTTCAAGTTTTGTAGAGTTTTGAATTCACTTCCTGAGCTAATGATGCAATTGAGATCTTCATGAGAAACAATAAGGAATTGATCACAACCAAATATTCATTTAATAAAGAAGAAATGCAGAATCAGAGTTATTTTCTCAATCTCTCTAAAAACTGCATTTGGAGAAAGGGTAAAATATAATTTTAAGCAAAAAGATATCTTTAGTGACTGACAAGATTGTTATTCTGTTTTCAGGGTGGAGCAGAGCATAATATTCCAGTGGTCATTTCTAAGATTTCCAAAGAACAAAGAGGTGGGTATCAGCTATGTGCACCATGTTTGGATCTGCCCTTTAAATACAAACATATTCAATCTTGAGATTGTTCAGTCAGTGTTAAACAAACACTATTATTGTACCCTTTCTCTCCCATGTCTTTATGATCTCTCTGTTCCTCAGAAGCTTTCTCTGAAAAAGTACAGAATTGATATTTGTAATATTGTGTAAACTCTTCAACATTATTTTTTTTAAAGAAAGGTTCTTGTAAAACATTATGTCTAAGGAAAGAAATAGGAAGGTATTTTAACAAAAGGCAATGATTTTGTGGCTTTGACTTCCCAATAGTTATTTTCAGGCAGCTGTAGAAGATCAAATGCTTGACTCTTAAATCACGATAACTCAGGAGGAGAATGCATGACTTTTTAAACTGGTTAGTCAGGTAGTGTTGAGATGGGGGTGACAAATGGCAGAACCTTGATAATACACCTAGGTTATTTCCACGTTAGATGATGAGCTGTGTAAGTCTTGGCAGCAAGTCATATGTAGCAAAACCAGTATTGCATAAAGTCTTAACCATACTTACTTTTAATACAAACAGAGCTGGTGCTGAATCTCTATTGTTTTTAAGTGGCAATGTTTTGAAATTATTGGAATGATACTTGGGCTAGGAACAAGGATAATAGTTAAACAGCTCAAGATGTGCACAACTATGGGAGAGGAAGGTTGAGAATCATTACTAATATGGTGTACTTAATATCTCTGTTTTGTTTGTGTGTATTTGTGTACGTGCGTGTAAGGCCAGAAATGTCAACTTGGAAGCATTTTCTTCCATCTGTTATGCAATGATTCTAGGACTCTGCTTCTCCACAACTAAAATGTGCCAGCATAAAAAAAAGTCTCATATTCACCCACACAGATAAAGGGAGGTATAGAAGAATCAGCATATTGAGAGCCAAAAGCCAACCCTGAAAGGCAGATGTGAAAGTTGGATTTAGGGAGGCTAAGGAGTAGCATGGAATGAGACCCTAAGGAAGGCAATAAGATTAACCTTAAGAAGTTATACTTGTGACTGCGTTCTTTTCATTATACATATAAGTAATATATAAAAAGGTGGCATGTATTACATACAGTAGCTATTAAAATGCTATTAAGCACTGCAAGAAAAATCCAAAAGATATACTTAAGTTCAATTGAGCACACAGAAGTGCAGTTTTATTTTTGTCATTATTTTTTTGCTGCAGTAACTGATGCATTATTTCTAGCCTCAATACCTAGTTGTGACATAATCTTCATTACTGCTTTCAATGAAAATACTGCTGATTTTTAGAGAGCTAGTTTTGAGGGACGTCTCTTGTCTTGGAGGCTACTGTCTTGAGATGTAGGAAGTGCCATGCTGTGTGCCTGGACTAGGGAACTTTGATGCAGAAAATGCTCTTTGTCCCAAAGCCTATACCTCAAAATAAATCAGAATGTCTATCCTGCTATAATTTAAACATCCTTTGTAAAATATAGCTAATAGGACTGTTTCTTTTAAAAATGGACTTGAGTATCATAATTTATGTCATTATTGATTGCAGTTTTACTTTTCATGTAAATAAGTAAAAATTTTTTATCAAGTCCAGTTCTAGTCTTTTCCAGACAGTATCTTCTGTGATGATATGGAATGCTGTAGGTAAACAATCTCATGCAATCTGTTAACATTCCTTAGTTCTCATGTTGGGGATTATTAGTTTCTTTATAAATAAATAATCTTTGTTATATTTGTGATATGCTTGTAAGGTGTATTTTCATCATGTAGCTCTGAATCACAATACAGTGTTTAAAAATTGAAAGTGTAGAATTAGATTTTGTACATGTCTTTGTGATGCAGCTTTGTTTTAAAAACCAAATTCAGTTTGGCTGATGATTTTGTACAATATACTGATTTTCTAGCTTTTCAGCATATATAAGTGTTATCCAGCATTAACACTCCCTGTTATATATCAGAGTTTATCAAAGATGCAGGATCTAAAGGATCTTTTATCTTCGGTAAAAGCTTAGAAGTTAAATTTGTCATTAATAAGTAGCTCCGGAGTCTCCATGTTCTTTTTTCTGTTTGTAAGAAATGACCTCTCACAGGCAAATAAGACCTAGTCATGCAGTCATTTTCTATGCAGAAAAGTACGCCACACCTCACCAGAATGGCCTCAAAGGTGCTACTGACTGATGGACAATGTTTCATAGCCTCGTACTTGGGCTGGAGAGACTCTTATTGTAACACTGATATGACAGTATTTGAGGTTTAAAAAAGAAAATGCAGGTAATTTATTTGGAAGTTTTATGTTGGGGTTTTTCATAAGGTTTTTGTTTTAAGTGTTAAAAGATTATATGAAAGTATTAAAAAAGAATTAATGTACACAAAATGTAGGATGTTTTGTACAAAGTGAGTGAAAACTATGCTTTCTGTTTTCAGCGGAACTTTCAGGTTTGCTCTTTATAGGAGATGCAATTCTGCAGGTGAGTAAAACTGCAAATTATTTTGTCTGTATTTTTCTAGAAAAGTGAAATGAAACCTATGCTTATGAAATGTAGAGTAAGTCTTCTCTTTATCTTTTTAATAACAGATTAATGGAATTAATGTGAGAAAATGCAGGCATGAAGAAGTGGTGAGCTTTTCTGTTTTTTAGTCTACTTTTTGTCTTTTGTAGTTGCTGAAATGATAGTGTATGCTGATAGCAATGCAGTGGTATCAGCTGTTTTATTGTTATTCCTAAACAAATATGACTGTACCTTCTAACATGACAAGCAACAAATTCTTAGTGCAATCTCTTCTTCCTAAGTTTGTGTAATTGCTCTTCTCAGATAAGCTTTTCTATATTAAATGTGATTGTTTTATTATGAAGATTTGAGCTGTACATATTCCAGCATTTCTTCTTCTGGCTTATAGCTGTCAAATTTCAGCAGTGCTACACCTTTCTGGCTGTGTGAGGTCATTTTAATTTCAAAAGCTGTAATTTGCACTATGTTGGAGATTTGTTGTTTGGTTTTTTTAATCCTATTTAAAAAACGAGACAGAACTATCTGTCTACCTTTTGTCCTCTGGCTGCTCCTCATGAGGATGCTCTCCTGCTTTAGTTAAGCTGTTATCAATATGGGTTTGAAATAACAGTGTATTAAGGAGATTTCTTCTAAAGAAGCCTTGTGTATTTGAGAGGTCTGTAGTAGGCTGTTTCCGTCGGTGATTCATGGAATGTATCATGTGCTTTTGTTGTATTTGACTTTTTGACACTTCTTAAATACTCTCAGAAGAAGGAAACCCTATATTTCAGAAAATAATGCCAGAAATTAGAAGATTGACATAGAGATTATATTTAAAACCTGTGTAGCTCCATAGAATATGTACCTGTATTTAAAAAAGAATGTAGTACTCTTATATTTGAAAGCTTATCCTTCTAAATCTTATTTTGCCAATTCTGGGATTCTCTGTGTTTCATACACCATTCTGCTATATGCCAGATCATCCAATGTATCATATTCAGGTATAAAAAGCAAGAACTGATAAAGATGAAGTTCTGATGAATAAGTTAGTGCAGGTTGAAAGATTAGATCACTGCACTATTCTTCAGAGGGCTTTTGCACACTTATTTTCTTTCAGGAATCTCTTCTGCAAATCCTGCTGCATTCTTCACAGCTTTCATCATACCCCCTTTGGTATATACTGGCTAATAGTCATAATTACGTTGCTTTTAAGTTTTGTCTGTGCAACAGTGATCAGATTTTAAATATTTTATAAGTTTTCTGCAGTTGGTTTGTTTAATATGCATTGATATGGCAAATCCCTCAGTGGGATTTAAATGAATTGTTGGAATTACAAAACATGAGAAAAAGATATTACTAAAAGTGTAGCCTTGTACACTTGAATACATGCTGAACATTGGTAAGGACTGCAGGATTTTATTTTCTGTTTTCTGAGGCAATCTCTTAACCATTAAAATGATACATAAATCTGTTGGGTATTTTTGATAAGGTTGAAACATGTTCACAGAAGAAAAAGAGATTTTGGAAAAGCCGAAAGGGGGGATTGACATAGAGTAGCAAGTGTCATCATGTTAAGTTTTGATTTATACCTTGTTTATCCAACATAATCTGCTTCTCAAACTCCTTGTAGATAATTGTCTATGAATACAAAAAGAGTATCTTACCAGTTTTGAATGTGCATTTGCACATTTGCAAGTGGTTTAGAAGTTTAAGAAGCAAATACATTTCAAGTTAAATTCTTTTTAAAATTAAGAATGTCTTAATAATTAATAATAAATATTGAGCAATATTTAAATAGGCTAAAATGTCCATATGAAATTTTATAGACTAAAATATGCATAGGAGTTATAAATATATAATATAAATAAAAAAGCTAAAGAAAATGAACTCTGATAATATTTCTTTTTTTAAACATTCACTGTCATATACTATATATTTGTGGAGTAAATTTATTGTAAAGCCTGCTGCAGCAGTGATATATATATGGTTTTTCATTGTGCAGTAATATGTGGGTTTAGGCATAGCCCTCAGTAAAGGACAAGCACATCAAGTGGTGTGCCAGCAGGAATTACAGGCAGGGTGTTGTCTGCAGCATGTCCTTTGCAGCTTAAGTTGTTCTAGCACTTCTTCCTTGCAGGGTGTTTGTCAAGTACAGGATCTGTAGCTCAAATCTCAAGGTATACAGAGAAAATACTAAGTGTGTGGAGCATAGTTGCTCACAGCAGGGAGTTGAACAGGAGTTGAAACTTAATTTTCAATCCTTATTGCATTTAGGTACTTTTGAAATGGCTCTGCAAGACACATGAGCTCAGAGCTTTGTTTCTTTCTGATTTTTTCTATAACTAATTAAGGCTTAGCAGGTACAATGTTCTGTAAGGATATGTTAGTGTTTGGGTTGTCTTGATGTCTTAGAAAATTTTCATTGTAAGCCAGCATGAAATTTTTTTCAGTTTGTAATGCTGAAGATGGCTGTAGAAAATTCAGACTTTTATCTGCAGTGTGACTCTGATGAGTGTTCATTCTGCTTCTAGATACAAAACTTCTTCCTGCTTGCAGAAACTTTTTAAGCATATGTCATATCTTCATAGCTCTGCAATGAAAAAACTTGTGGCATAATCACTGCGGCCTGTTGTATTACACTGATGATTAGTTGGCCCTGGTATTTCACCTTGCTTTTCACTGAGTACTATGTATATAAAATTATTTGAATTTCAAAACTAGGTAGTTTAATCAAACTCTTGACATCTTTCATAGCAGGGACAATCCTCAATATATAGTGATCGTAGTTATCTTGATGCTTGTGGGCGCTTTGTTGTCTTTATTGTCTTTCATTGCTTTGGATACAGATGATAAACAGGTAGATAGATAGACTGATAGACTTTTATAAGACTAGATAGGTAGGTTTAATCACTTCTTAGTGTACCTTAATGGAAACCTTTACATGGTTCCTTTCTGATTCTTTTTTAGCTTTAGGTGAATCACTTAATCTTGAAATTAGTTTTTCGCTTGTAGAATGTGCAAATATTATTCATACCAAGAAGGAACATGGTCGGTTTCTATCAGAGCCTGACTGTCAGCTAGTTGTTTCTCTTGGTTTGTAAACACTCCCTCCTGAGTACAGCATAACATTACTTCAGTCTCAGTGCTCTCATATGGTAAGGTAAATACATGCTCTCTCTGGTGAAGTGTCAACATGGGAGAAGGTTGTGAAAAAAAAATAATCTAGCAATTTTCTTAAAAACTATGTCTCAGCATCACACTGGCAGTTTGAGCTCAATAAGTACTGTATGAATTTGTATCTAGAAGTAAGGAGAGTCCATTATATCTGTTAAAATACATGACATTTTGCTCTTTCTACTCAGGATTTATTAATTATTTGTTTAGCAGTAGGCTCTCCTTTACAATTTACAACAGGAGTTTTAAAAGGCTGAAATTAGGATTATTCACAGACAGACCTATGAGTTTAGGCTTTTGTCTAATTAATAAGGTCCAACAATGCATAGCTTGTTACACTTAGTGCGTGGATGGACATTAAGGGCTCATAATGGATACGATTATTCTTAAGGCTGGAAAGTACTTTATTTATAGTCTGGAAATGAATGTATTTCTAGCTTTTTTCCTCCATTTATTGTCCAAACATAAAGATAAATAGACAAGTGCCAACATAATGCTATTATCTGGACATTTTTGGTGGTTCTGGGTCTAACCACTAGCAATAGACAAGATTTTGGAAAAGAGTGGGAGACCCTTGAGCTACTACTGAGTGGCTTGGAGTAGGAGAGTTTGTCAACTCAGTTGCATGCTATCAAAAACCTGGTGTTGGATCAACACTTCAGGGTTACAGTGTACCAAACCATCTTGAGCCAATGGAGAAGGAAGAATTTCAGTCAAATGAAGGCTGGTATGTTTGAGATTGTTGTGAATAAAGAATCTCAGGTAGTATCAACAACTATGGTTATGTCTCTCTTTGGATCTTAGCATCTGTTTTTTCTCTTAGGAAACAGAAGAAATTAAAATGCTATTGATATTAAGCAATTTCTTATTTCTTGTATTTGGGGAAAATTCAGGGAATGTTTCTAATGAAAAATGATAGTTGCATGTGTCAGTTAATGTGGCATTTGAGCATTCCTTGAAAAGTAACAGGGAAAGCTCATGTAGTGGCAGATAGGTATAAAGACAGGTTTTGGTGGATTTTATGTAAAGGTACATGTTGTAACATGTAGCCCCGTGTTTCAGTTTTGCACAAGACATCTTTTTTCCAGCAGAATGACCTGATCTTGGATGTTAACGTGCACTGCCTTGTATCTTTTGCTTCCCCCGTTTCTCTGCATTCACAGCAGGGCTGTAACTGTGCTGGCGCCCCATGAGTCCATGTTACATGAAACTGACAGTATAGGGATTGTAGTTGCTTAACTACAATCATCTGCAGCTAATGAAGCTCTTACTCTGATTTTTCTGTTTTAAAATTATGGTTTCATTCAACTAATTTTTTAAACCTGTTATGAATAGTTTTGGCAATGTTTTTCGTAAATGTTTTTATGCAGAAGAATGAGCATATTGTATTTTTAAGACGGGACTGGAAAACCAAATGATCTGAAATCTCACTCCATCTTAACTTTGCAGATGTATCTTTTGGTAAATTAAGTTTTTATGTTATCTTGGTTTTCTCAACTGTGAACAGAGACCTAGACTATTATCAGGTTTAGCTCTCTGAATTTTATGAAGTACTTCCGAATCTGTTATAGAAAAGGATCTCTGCATTTATATTTTGCAGTTTCACGAAGTGATAACAGCAACCTGCGAACAAAGATTTCCACCTTCTTGTGTTGCAGAGGTCTTGTTCTGTATAACTCATGTCACAGCCATTTAATCCTTTCCCCTCTAGACAGAATGGCGACTTCAAATATTGAAGCTGCACAGTCGGTGCTTCTAAGACTATAATCAATCTGCAGTTTTTAACTTCTGAGTTTAAAAGTGGAATGTAAACTTTCTGGAAATCCAATATTTTTATTCTTTCCATAGAGCTGCTATTTTCTAGACTTGCTCTAGCTGCTATTACCTGAGACTTGAGTAATAATGATAATAATTTTAAAATACTGATGTCACCATAGCTACCCTGGCATAATTAATGAAAATACCTGTTACTGAACATCCTTATTGCTCATAAAATTTGGGAAAATAATAATCTGTCAAATATTTCAGCATTGATTTTAAATAGTGTCCATCAAGTGGAAAATAACCTAGCAGCTGTAAATAGTCTACTGTTTTCAGTTGTGTGGTGGAAATTCCTTGAATCTTGATATATCCTGTAGCAGTATTCTCAATATGTATTCAGCTGCTTTTCTAATCTTGTTTTAGCCATGTTTTTTAGTGTTTAAATAAATTTTTTGTGCCAAACTCAGTAAAAACTTGAATTTATTCAAGTAGTATGATATTAGACTTTTAAAATATGTTAATGTGTTGCTAGTCTTCCTAATTTATATTTTAATTTCTTTTTCTCAAGATACCTGTAGATATATTAGTCATTTTACTAAGATTTCATCTTTTAAAGCTACTCATCATTACTGCTGAGTTTTAATAGAAGGGAGTAGAACATGCTGTCATGGCTAATACCAAGTCTATGTGATTAATATTAGTTCCTTATTACATAGCAACAATCCTCAAAGGAAAAATCCTTTAGGGTTTAGTGGGATAGAGTGAAAGATTGAATCACCAGTTACAGCATAACAGCCTTCAAATAACTGCCCTTGGTTCCTCCTTTGTCATACAGGTCGATTAATTCTGAAAGCCTGAGCTGCAAAGAAAAGAAACGGTTGAGAAGTGGATTTAAAGTGTGCACCATCAGATATGCTTTGTTTGTGACCTTGTTTACATTGATATTTTACTGTAAAGACTCTGGTTTCTCTGCTTCCTTAGGAAGCCAAGAGAAATATTTTCATGTTTATGTGTACATACGTGTGCTTTACCCTCCAGAAAGCTCCCTGAAGTATTTAATTCTGCACTGCATCTTCCAGTTCGGGAGTTTGGTGCAGGGACTCAGTGTTTTCCTTGCTGGGCATAGCCTCCAAAAGACAGAGGAAATAAACATACAGAAGCACTCCAACTTAATGTAGGAAAAATGAAAACTCCTATGAGCATGAATATTATCTTCTCTGGTCACTATTAAAAAAATTTCCTTTACCCATAAGGGCTAAAAAATAATGTCCAACTGACAGCAGTTATATTTTCTTTAAACAGGTAGCAACCATGTGGTATAGACTGAAAGCAAATGTTCAGCTCTAAAATGCAAATTTTGTATTTCTAAGGGCTTGATGTGGACTTAAGAGAGCACACTGGACAGAATAGAGCAGGTGTACTCATTTAGCTAGCCAGAAGGAGTCATAAATCGAGATGTGCTCAAAGAAGTGCAAGTGTGCACACACATAGTCTTCTGACAGTTTTCCAGCAGTTACAATACCTGATTTCACTCTTCAGAAATGTCATTGTTCTGGCTATAGTAAAACCAAATGGATGCCAGAAAAAACCTTTTAATCCAGGGGTTTTCTAACACCTGCACATATTTTTAGGTCTTTTTTTCTCTACAATAGGTCTTTGTCTTTTGACAGTTTGTTCGATGGAGAAGGAAGAGGAAAGGAGAATGGACTATGTAATTTTTCAGTACTATCCAGTGTTGGCCTGTTCCAGCCAGATACATGGAGGTTTCCAGATGGCCCACCCCATACTTCTCAACCACTAGTATGGTACAGTATGGTACTGGTGTTTTGGTATCCGTTTGTCAGCACTGGGGCTATTTCTAGATGTATTTTTTTTCTTTTGCCCTGATAGTACTGATGTCTTTATACAAGTTCAGTTTTGTACTACCTGTTTCTTGTTAGCTTTTTTGCAAGACTGTGGCCAGTAAAAAAGCTTGCAGTAGTAAGAGCTTCGCAGGTCACAAGAAGAACTTTGGTGCAGGTGTGGTTACTGAGGGAAGAAACTCTTCAGTAAAAATTACAACAGTTATATGTTTTCTAGATTTTTGTGCAGAGACCTGCAGGAGTTGCTACCTCCCTGTGCTGTTAATGCTTTCCTGAGCAAAATGGGAAGTAGTCACTTCTCAGGCTGAATTGGCATTACCAGGACAATGGCATATATATTTAAATGTGGTCCAGCAAATACATAGCTCTATTCCACTTCATATGCCCTTGTCAAAGCAGTAGTTATTCAGATCATTTAAAAGATTCTAATTGTACTGACACATTAAAAGGAAAGTTCTAGGGAATGTTCTACATTGGAAAACTCTCATATTTAAACATTGGTTTGCAGTAAAAAGTACTGAGGATATTTTTAGATTTTCTGAAGTGCCATCCCTTATACTATTCTGGATATGATGTACTTACATATTAAGTGGATAGACAGGCATGTTTCACAAAATCTCCACCACTTCTCAGTTGTCTTAGGGTTATTTTGACATCTTTTGTTCAGTCATATTTACATGGGAAATCAAATACAAAATATAAGCAAAAGTCCTTGTGCCCTTCAGGTCATGTATGTAATGTATGATTTCTGAATCAGTGGTTACAGAGAGTAATATTGGTGAGAGCTAGAGTTTACCACAAAGAATGCTATTATGTAAAATGCTTTGTTTAAATATCTATCACCCTGAAAGTTTACAAGGTTTTACAAACTGCATAAAGCATCTTTCCATCAATTGATAAGTCAGGGTTTAGAGTAAAATGGTTCACCTGCACAACCATGGCAACAACAAATTGTTGTAATACAAAAAGTACATTTGTATTACAAATTTTGTAATACAAAAAGTATTATTTTTTTTCAAATTAAAACACTGGGAGTTTTGGAAATTGGAAGCACTAGGACATTTAAATTTTTAGTTTTACTTCTACAGCTGCAGTTTTTAATATCCCAGAATCTTTATATCTCAACAGGAGAGTGTTATCTAAAGGGGAGCATGCTTGGTTGAATCATTTCTCTATAGAATGTTCATTAGATATCATGCAGTAACATAACACCAGCAGTGTTTTTCTTCTTTTCTGAGATTTTATAGAAAATGAGAGCACAGAGAAAATTGTAAAACTAGAATAATTAAGGTTTGAGATGCCTGGACTTTGTAAAAGTGAGGCCTGTAGTTGTGCAATCATTTGTGATATTCTGGCATAGTCACCTAGCAGTAATATAACAGAATTATACAAATCATCCTGTTTTTCTTTTATTGTTGATGTTGCAAATTTTGTTTCAGAAAACACATTCACCCTGTATAATAGTCTATACGTTATTTGGTTTATAAGATTTTATATTCTCGAATTGTAATGAACTGCTGGCAAGAATGGATTTCTGTGGTATTATTGCTTAATTAAGAAAATATAAAAAGGTTAAATAAGGGTAGCAATGGGATAAGTAGCCTATTCAGTTTTGATTAGTATATCAGATTTATGCTTAATTTTGAAAGTCACGAAGACCTCATGCTATAAACTGACTAAACTTGTAATTCAGCACTTTTTCATCATTATGCTGAAATAAAAATTATATTTTTTACTTTTTGGAATTATATGCTAATCCCTTTTGTTTCCAAAATATGAGCAAATGTCCTCCAGTTAATTAAAATCCAGCATGAGTACCTCCAAACCCAGTTTTGCCAAGACCTTTAAAATTTAGAGGCTGATGAAAGTGATCTTAAAAATGTTGAGGCAGTATGATTTGTGAAATATTCAAATTACAGCATAATTATGTTGGATCTCAGTTCAGCAGAATGTGTATATATTTGCCTAAAATGATGAATTAACGTATTTTATTGTGGACTTTCTATTTTACAAATATTTTTGAAGAACAAAGTCATTTTCTCAACTTCAGCTAGATGCAGTACAATTGTTCTGCAGGCTGCTATTGCATTAAATGGCATGGAAGTATGTTCTTACGCATTTTCTCAGCCGAGAACTACTTTTGTTGAGCACATTCCCGAAAGTACTAAAATATCTTTCTCAGAGATTAGATTCTGAGCACCCAAGAAGCTTAGCAGAATTAACTGCATATATTGATCTAAAACATTACTTCAAATACAAATTTGTCCAAGAATTATTTTTTGTCATATTGAAGTTGATAACATTTAGAACTGAACAAATAGGAATAGGTTTGTACAGTAATATTTATTCAAATATAGAATTAAAATTTGATTTCAAACTCTTTAAGACCACTTTTTATTCATTTTTCATGAGCATTTATATTCCAGTGCTTGATTAGTGTGACTGTTCATGAAAACTAAGTGTTAAGGTCATGTTTGCCAACAGCACATTTTATATTGAATATGTAAATGTGAAATTTGCCACTAGCTGTGTGTTTGACCCCAGCCTTGCAATGGGATTAGTGTGAGCAAACTCTTGTTCTGGGAATGATCTTTCTTTCTCCCCCAGAACTGGAGCTCTGTGTAGTCAGGCAAAATATTCAAGTCATACAACACTTGTATTGTTTTCAACAAGCATAGACATATTGTCTGTTCATAAAAGATCTTAAAATTTAAGACTACTTCAAAATGCTGTGTCAACCAGATGATTTTCACTCTTCAAGCATTAGGAGTGGGAATAATTGGCATGTTATACAGTCTGGTAATGTGCATGCATTTTGTACAGTACTGATGATCCTTCAAAATTACAAACACAAAAAACTGTACTTGTTTAGTAACTGTCTTAGAAATTTCATGTAGAATTCAACTGGGAGAGCACTTTTTGCTGGTAAATTTGAATTGTGGAAACAATTTGACTGAAAGAGCAGGAGATTCTTATATATTTAATAGATTAACAAGCAGCTACATTGTTTTGTTAATAATAAGGGTTAGAAAACTTGAACCATTCAAGTTTATTACTATAATAAGAAAAAATGAATGATGAAATGGAAGAACTCCAAATCCTTGAAATGAATATTTTCATTAGAATTATTTCCTCCTATTGAGAAGCATACATTACCTGCAAAATTTGGAGACCTTAATTCCAAGGTGTTGTCCAGTTTCTGTTACAGATTCCTAGAAAAAAACATTTCCACTTTCTACCTTTTGATTTTAACTCTTACTCAAAAATAAAAAAAGTTGAAAAAAGCAAAAACCTTTGTCTGAATATTTTTTTTAAGCATAATATCTTCCAGCAGAAGAAAAATGCATATCCATTCGTAAGAGGGTTTCTAGTGATCTTTATGCTTAGCAATTTTTATCCCAATTTGAGGTGGGTAACTCTATGAATCATGCAGATAAATGGAAAATTTTGCTTTATTCTGTACATATTGCTGATAATTTTTCAGTATGTAACATGGATAATGTCTTTAGCCTTTTGCTATATTTTGTATTTTATGCGAGTGTTGTATAGTGGGTGGAGAGTCCTAAGTGTCTTCATTATTCTTCTAAGGTTTTCCTGGCTAATTGCTGAAATATGGCTGTTGGTTTTGAGAAATGATATGCATGACCTTCTTCAGTTCAGCTCGTGATCAAGTGCTGGATTCTGTTGTGTTGTCTTACACTGTTGGATAGATCATGCAGTATACACTAGTTGTTTCTAGAATAGTGAATATGTTATCATGCACTGTATGCCATAGTACCTGCAGGCCGCAAGCAAGATCATAATATTCGGCATAATAGGTATTGATATTATTACCTGTTGTATTGGTTTTCACATTTCATTTATTAGTAATTTCATGACTGAAGCTCTGGCCTGTATACGGCTCAGAGTTTGTTTGTTTGTGGTAGCAAACTGGTATTTCTATCATGTTCAGTGTTGTTAAGAGATTTGCCTTGTTCCTCTTAGCCAGTTGTTTTGGAAGTCAGTAAGTATGTAATTCAAAAATATGTGTTCTTGAATATGCCTGAAAAGAGAGTAGGGACCCAGCGGCCAAATACATAATCACATTTAAAATGTGGAACATCTGTAAACATTTAAAGTAGAGGACTTCATAAAACTGTAGAACTACGAAGTTCATTTAGTGTAGCTGAATAATCCTGGAGAAGCAGAGCCATTCATGGAGTAGATACTTTGAAAACAAATAGAGGTAGTTCTGAATTTTGCAATATACTGACTGTAGATAGATACACTGATAAATCTTATAAAGGCTGGGAAGAGTTTGGCTTGAAGTCTTCTAGTTCTTTGATTTTTTAAATGTTTGTTTGGTTTGGGTTTTTTTGTTTTTTTTTTTTTTTTAGTTTTCATAGGTATTTTCTTGTCATGGATAGCTGCCTGTCCTGTAGAGCTGAATGGCTATTAAATGCATCTTTGCATATTTATTTATTCTATGAACCACAGTCCTGGACCAATAGTAGTCCATGGAATATAGGTTGAGAATCATTAATAGAACCCATTATTTGGAATTAAAATAAACATTTGCGTTAGAATCAACAGGCTGAAACTCAGCTGGGATGAGACAAAGATGATACTGGTATCATGGTAAATAATGTATTATAGTTAGAATCTGTTTAAGGAATTCATATTTTTCATTTTTCAGAATATGATATGAAATGTTTCAGCTCAAGGACCTATGGTGTCCCCTATGACCTCTGAGTCATGAATGCCAGGATGTGCTCTCAATTTTGGAAGACATAACATTTTAAAAAGTTCTAATTCCTTGCTTTTCATAGTTTCTGTATTGGAGTAATGGCCTTCTAATTATTTCATATTAACTGTGATGAGCAGTACAAGTAGTCTTTAGTGAAAGAAAAGTCAAAATTAGGGTGCATGACTTAAAAATGCAAATTAAGCACTTACTGTATGGTGATATTATTGATGCTAAGGTTAATGAAAGAAGAACACGAAAATGCTGCAGACTTTTCTTTTAATATTTTTTTTCCTTAGGTGTTTTCATTGGTATCTTTTGCTGAGGCACTCTTCTATTACTTTGCAAAAGATAAACATGCAACTAAGCAATAATTGCAGCCTACTGCTATTCTGATTGAAAGAATAATAAACTTTTTAGTGTTAATTGTGTAGCATAAGAAAGGCTAAAGATTTCCAGAAAGTTGTGTCAGACCTTTAAGACAAACTTGGAAGTACTCCATTTCACAAGTGTTAGACTTAAAAGTTTAAAACCATATTCTTTTTCCCAAGTTGACTGTGAATAGGTTACTGAAGAAACAGTAGTATCTTTTTCTCTTGGAAATGCATTGGAGAAAGAACTGACAGGAGTCTATGTCCTCTGTGTGATCTATATTTGGTCTTCTATTGCCTGGTGGATTTTTTTTTGGTAGGTTAATTATCTTTTCAATAAATTATTTATTAAATTAATCTCTTTCTCCTACCTCCTCATTACAGTTATTCATGTTGCTTGCATCTGATTATTTTAGTCATTCCTGTGAAGGAAACTCTGAACATATCTCTTAGTGTTAGCCATTATAAGTGGCCTACTTGGCATGTAGGCTTGAAACATGATGAAATCTATTTTTAAAGGAGGATCACTTAGTTTTCTACTAATGCTTTATACATATATAGCCTCGTTCTTGAGGTTGCATGTTCTGGTACCTCTGTGACTAAAGCCCATGAGCCTGTGAAAACAGGTAGAGCAAGGATCAATGAAGGAAGCCTGAATATAGCTATAAGATGACTGGTATGATGTTGTACATCTGAGAAAGCACCTAATGGTCTAGCTTAAACAAGTGCTGTCACTTGGAATCAAGAATAATTTTCTTTTTAAGTAGCCAGTCTGATAGGACTTGTCGAAAAGCATCAAACCCTGAATATCTGTGTATGTTACTCTGAAATGATCTTTTGTATAGTGCCTTAATAGCTGGAGCATTCACTAAGTGCTGCTTCAATTCTATCGCTGTGTCATCTTGTGAATCCATAAACCTCTATCTGCATTTTTCAGAATAATTTCTTAGTGGTGGGCACTGGAGGGTATCTTTACTGTAAGTACTTATCTTACTGCATTCCCCTGTACTTTTTAAGACAGTGCTACTAGCAGGATACAAGTGGAAGAAGGTTCAGAATAGAAGGGCATGTCTTCCTGAGTCCTTGGCAAGTGCCCCATTCTGTCCTGCAGCTCCTTTTGCCTTGTTTGAGATAGGCCCCAGTTCTCGTGCACAGCCCTTTGAGTTTGTATCTAAATAGCTAACACAGGTTTGGGAACCAGACAGGAAAAAATTAAAACCTAAGACTATGTTGGTGTCAAACTATGGTCTGAAGTAAACTTTGAGTTGTGCAGCCTGAGTAGGAACTTCTGTCACAAAATGGTGTTCTAATTTGCTGTGTATATTGGGAAGAGAAATTTTCTGAAGGAAAAAAGCTTTGATAGCTGTTGATATTATATTTGTTGATTCACTTCTTTTGTTGGCAAATACTGTGATAAATATTAAACCATAGGAATTAAAAACTCACCATGCAATGATGTGCTCTTAATGCTTATATTCTGTATTAACTATACGGCTTTTACTAAATAATTCAAGACAGTTTTCTGCATGAAGCTTTGTAGCTTTTACATGATTGTATCAAAATGCGTGTAGTGGTATCTGCTGATGGACTTGATACTTGTGCATTGTGTAACTGTACAGTGGCTAGAAAGGTGTCTTCTACTTTTTTTTTAAATTTTTTTTTTCCAATGTTTATAATTCAAGCTATTCACCAATGAACTGAATTTTTCTTTAAAGACTGAGGAGTGAAATTTGCTGCAGTTCAAGAGAACACAGATCTTGGCATCTAAATAAGTCTACTGTTTTAAATCCTTACCACTTCGTTGCTGGTTAAATTTCACTGGTAATTTAAGAGAGGATTTACAGTCTTATTTAGGAAAGAATCCTTACTGAAGTCAGAGGGACTTCACGCTTCATTGCGTTCCTGAATATATTGAGAGAGACTTCAGCATATGCTCAAATGTTTTCTTGAACTGGGAATTTAAAAGGGCATATAAAATTAAAAGGCAATATCATTGTAGACATTATTAAAAATTCAGACTGGTGTTGTTATTATGTAGAGATTTTATTCAGCAGTATCACACATCATCCTAAAACTTACTTCTTCAAATGGCCCCCTTACAGTCATTACAGTAATTGCATAGAGATATAGGCACTGTTGCTCCAGAAACACTGACTCTTTTAATTTCACTATTTCACACAGCGACTGGTTCATACATGCACAACTGGGTTTGTTGCCTGACTCACGTCATTCATGAACATCCTAACTTATATAGGGCAGTTTGTGGTAGTAGTAATTTAATTCTTGATCCCACTGGTAGTAAGGTTATGCTTTGCATAAGGAAGTTCATTGACAATACTTAATGTTTCTGTTTGTGTAGTTCTTTCCATGTGAACTCATTCTGCATTAAATATATATATATATAGAGAGAGAGAGATATAGATATATATATGATTTTTAAAACAGCTAGAAGAATTTAATATATATATAGCCATAATGTTGATAAGGAAATGTTAAGATTTTTCAATGTCATGGCTGCTTCCTGTTACAGGGATGACTTCAGTACACCCTGCACACCAACAAATCAATAGCTAATATTATTCACTAGCTGAAATTAAAAAATAAATCTAAATCAAGCAGTAAAAACAATACTAAATAGCTTTTCATTATTGAATCCATACAACATCTATATCAACATATTAAGTGTTACTACTATTCATTTTTAACTAGTAAATTAAAACTTGATATAGTTAGATGAATTTCTATGCCTCAAATCTAAGTCTTTGTAGAATGCCTCAAAAATATTAAAAATCAAGGGGTTTATAGAAAAAAACCCAATGCATCTTGCTTGAATAGTCAGTATAGCCTCTGGAAATAAAGCAGATCATTACCTTTCAATGATAGAGACAATAGGCAAATCTTTTTAATGGTGACTGGTCATGCATTTTCTGCAATTTAGGCTGCAGTGCTTTAGAAATTGTCAGATCTTTTCTGAAGGGTGTTTCTCCATGTCATACAGTGGGCATATATAACCTAGTTAGACTTTGGAAATGTTAAGTCTACTACTGAGTTAAGTTTTTGTCATACAGGTATTCCCTGGATTTAGCTCTGTGAATTTATCTCACCTTCACCAAACTCTTCATATATGATAAAAATCATCTTTGGAAGTTGCTGCAATACTGTTTTGAAATTTTAGAAAATATGTTTTTTTAATTTAATCAAAATTAGTATTCCTTCAAAATATGTTTCATTTTCACTTTGTGAAAGTTATGTCCATTTACATCTTCTCACATACTAGGGCAACTCATAGAATCATAGAATATGCTGAATTGGAAGGGACCCACAAGGATCATCGAGTCCAACTCCTGGCTCTGCACAGCACCACCTCCAAGAGTCACACCATGTGCAAGAGCATTGGCCAAACAGTTCTTGAACTCTGTCAGGCTTCGTGCTGTGACCACTTCCCTGGGGAGCCTGTTCCAGTGCCTCTGAGTGAAGAACGCTTTTCTGATATGCAGCCTTACACCCCCTGACTCAGCTTGATGCCATTCCCTCGGGTCCTGTCACTGGTCACCACAGAGAAGAGCTCAGGGTCTGCCCCTCCTCTTCCCCTCACAAGGAAGTTGTAACTGCGATGAGGTCTCCCCTCAGTCTCCTTTTCTCCAGGTTGAACAGAGCAAGTGACCTCAGACAATCCTCATAAGGCTTCTCCTCCAGACCCTTCAGTATCCTCGTGGCCCTCCTTTGGACACTCTCTAATAGCTTTGTGTCTTTTATTACTTTGTGGTGCCCAAAACTGCCCCCAGCACTGGAGGTGAGGCCGCCCCAGTGCAGAGCAGAGCAGGACAATCCCTCCCTTGCCCGGCTGGCGATGCTGTGCCTGATGCCCCCCAGCACGTGGCTGGCCCTCCTGGCTGCCAGGGCACTGCTGACTCATGTTCAGCTTGCCATCAATCACGACACCAAAATGTTTTAAATATTTTCATTTGGTGCAAATTCAGAGGCCTTCTCTATTAGTAGTAATGAACTGAAAATCTCTTAGTTATATAGCTACATTTCAGTAATATTGAATTTTTTTAATCATTTATACACAGTGGGAATGAGGCTCTAATTTAAATTCAGTACTAATACAGACTGTTATTTGTGGCTAGCATTATCTGTAGTACTTTGATTGTACAAATATTATGGGAGCACTGTTTCTCTAAAATAATCGCTTCATGTTTTAAAAGAAAACAATTGTGAGTGAGTCACTCATCAAGTAAATAACTACTTTTAACAAAACTAAAAATGCTATTTGTATTCTACTCCTTGTTGGAATATTTTTACAAGTGATGGGATCATTATGGAAATCAGTGATCAATCAGCAACTGTATGAAGTATCACTAGCAAAATTTATTTTTCAAAGGTCCTGGCACAGTTGAATGGAATAAGAAGGCAGGATGCAATAAAATTAACTTTCTTTTTCCAGTGACCTGATATTTTTTTAATCTACTGAAAAATATGGTACCACTTTAATGCCACTGTTCAACTGTCAATGAATCAAGTTCTCTCCAGTTCTCTATTTTTGCCATTTTAAACACACTTTACACCTGTGGATGTTGGGGGGGACACACCAGAAAGCAATTAAAACAAACAAACAAACAAAACCAGACAAGCCCCCACCTTTTTCTCATTTTTGGACTAACATATATGACTATATCAAAATATGGAAGAAGACCTCTGTGACTAAAGCCCATGAGCCTGTGAAAACAGGTAGAGCAAGGATCAATGAAGGAAGCCTGAATATAGCTATAAGATGACTGGTATGATGTTGTACATCTGAGAAAGCACCTAATGGTGCTTAAACAAGTGCTGTCACTTGGAATCAAGAATAATTTTCTTTGCATTGAAGAATTCTCATTGCAAACTGAGAGGACTTCTGAAAGTTTTCTAAATGACTGCAAATTCCTACGAGAGTTTCATTGTTTGCAAGAACTAGTAGGTAGTGCCTATCTTTTTAGTCTGATGCTGTGAAAAAAATCTGAAGCTAGTTCCTGTGGTCAACCTAGCTCTAACTTTTCCTTATAAATCAGAAACTGTGCTGTGACTGAAAAATATATTTGAAGTATTTTGATAGTATACTTCCCTCTTTTGTTTCAATGTAACCTTGACATTTTTCTAGAATTATCACTTCTGGAAATAACAAACACTTTTGTTGTCAATGATAGTGCTTGATTGACAAGTTATTGACAAGGTATTGACAATATGTAAACAATAAATGTGAGGGAGCTTTTTTCCAAGTAAGAGAGCAGGATGGCTGGTTACATATCTATCTGTTTCTTTATCTAAAAATTATATCATGATTGACAACTGATTTTTCTATGTGTTCATGAGTTGATTTCAGTGGTAAAAGTCATTGCTGCTTAGTTGGTGGAATGTGCTACCAATTCTTCATGTCCACATGGATATACTTGTGCAGATAAGTTCATTTTTTGTGAATATACATGAAACAAGCAACACATTTACATTCACACTGTCCTCATATTAACTCTGTAAAGTTTTGAGCTAAACTGATGTTTTACAATGAGGAAGAGGGAAGATATAATCAGTATGCCAGTATATCTGACTGTTGGTAGAATTCCACTCATATTTGTAAAACTCTAGAAATTCTGACTGTATATAGAAATTCTAACTGTATTGTCTCTTCCAGACAAACTGTTTGACTCCCTGTGTTTTAAGTATTGCTTTTTTTGTTTTTTTTAATAAACAATACTCCCCATAACAATCACATTACTTTTGGCTGTTACTTCTTTTTTTTTTTTGGTAAAAGGTATCAACTTTCCATTAATGAACATGAGCTGTTCTGGTGTACCACTAAAACTATTTGTCAGGAAGAGCAGATTTCCCACTGTACCTCCTTCTCTTTCTGCACAAAAGAATGACAGTATGACATGGTGTACATGGTGCATGAGGACACAAAATGAGTGGATCTTGTAAGGCATACTTGATTTGAAACAGTTCAATAAATGTTCATTTCTTATGTAAAGTAAGGACAAAGAATGTAAAACAACAGCAAAGCTTTCAACTGAAAGCTAGAAAAAGACAATAAAGTAATTAAAATTCCCATTTTCTTCAACTAACCTTATTTCCCAGAATGGATTTCTTAATGACTAGAAAGTAAGCAAAGTGGGATCGATAACTCATCTGCTCTTTGTTGTAATCATTACCTAGTAGTTTTCTCTTTCAATCTTTCATCTCTCTTTCGTCTTTATTCTGCATATCAAAGTCTAGTCTCTTTCTGGACTATATGATTCATACACTCTGAAATACACTTCACTGATACAAGTATTGCTGATTTCAACTGAAATGTGTTCCAGCTTGAAGTTTTCATCCTATGAGATAAAGAACTTTTAGAGAGAGAAAAGTTAGAGGAAAAGGCTACAGTAGACTACTTATGGCATCTTACAGGCTTTATAGGGCAATATATTATCAAGTGAAATCATGTAGACTCATGGCTTGTTTTATTCTTGAAAGAAGAATGATTAAGGGTGGTTTACTGTGTCAGCTTCTTTCACAGATGATATCCACTTATTCTTAGGTTTCTTAAAAGGTGACTTTATAAATTAAGGTTGGTAATGCTGTAACTTCTCCACTTCTTCCCTCTTCCTGAGTAAAAGGAAATATATTTTTTTTTTAAAGCAGAGGATAGCTGTATTTTCCTACACTTTGTCTATCCACATCTGTTGTGTCAATAGAGAATAAATACCTGTAAGTTTCTGCTTTGGCTCTGACTATTCTGAACTGTGTGACCACTACATAAGAGGAGAAGGATGCATTTTGTATGGAGGCTGAGGATACAGCACGGTTTCTCTGATCGAATTCAGGACTTCAGTCTTGAGCTACTTTTCTGCACATTGCAAGTCATCTTTCTATGAAATAAATGCGTACTTACACATTTTAAGATATAAAATGTATCAATTTGGAAGTGCTTATCAAAGAGACTCACGTTTCAATGTAAATGATTCTATGATTCTTTGTTACAGATGAGGTTTTTGAAATGCAGTACAAGTTAATGAAATCTGTTGTGATGTTTGTTTGTTTGCACACATACATATAAATGTATACTACACTGCAAAATGGACGTAGATAACCACTGTGCTGTTTTAAACAATCAAGAGCCTAACATTTCAGATACTGAACCAAATATTTTGTCATCATATTGTTGCTTCTCTGTGGCAACCAACATGGAGTAGAAAGTATTGTGTTTCAAGGCAAAATCAACATTTTTTCCTGAAGAATTGCTTGAAGTTAACAACATAATGCAGTGATTCCATGTGAAAGCATTCCAAAATGTAGTTATACGCATGCATGTTGGGTAGGTTATTGACAGATATAATTAAATAATAGCAATGCTTCATAAATTATTTACACGGCTTTCTCACAAGCAGTAACACAACAGAAGGGTTACCTGCGAGTTATCCAGATGCACAGCAGAAAGGGAGCAGATATGTGCTGGTTTAAAATGTTTGCCTAATGTCTCACTGTGTAGCAGCTCTCTGAACATGGCTCCTATGAGCTGGCTCTCTGCACAGTAACACAGTCACTCAGAGAGAGGCATGGTGCAATCTTCTGTCATTGTAAGCCCAAATTAATGCAGCCCTTGAAGAGTTTTGAAGTTCTAGAGCCAGAACAGGAAATGTTTGTTCTCTGAAACAGAGTTGTGTGACCTGATTCTTCTTGTCTCTTGTTATAAGCTGATTCAAATGTTCCTCGTCCACTGTAAAGTATAGCATTTTGCTTAGTTGCTTTTGTGCCTCCTTTCTGCCACTCTCGGGAGGTGCCTGGAGTTCCCTTGCTCTGCTGTGTGCTTGGAGTGTCTACAGCCAAAGGAGCAACTGTGGGAGAGTACAGGAAGGCTAAAAGTGTTTTCAGCTGGATAGGTGCTTTACACATTTCTATGTCCAAAATACAAGCTGCCCTTTGGCAAAACCTAAGCTTGTGCTTATCTAAGATTTAAGCCTTAAAATAGGTACTTTTCCGCTGTGTCTGTGATGAAGATTAGGTCTCTCATCCATGCAGGAGCGCTTCTGACTGTTTGAAAGACTTACAGGATTATGGCACAGCTGTGGAAACTACTGCTGTTGTTTTGGTTGAGGATTTATAAGACAACTTTGCAAAGTGAAAATATATATATTTTTTTTTAGTACATACATCTTAGAGTGGATGATGCCAGATATGAAAGAAGAAGTTGCACAGCTGAACAGTCTCAGGGAGCAAGTTGTACAGTAGCACAGGTGAAAGCCACAAGCACATAGCAAGCTTTATGTCTTGCTTTCTTCTTCAACAAATGTAATTGCAATAAATTGCTAAGTAGTTATATTATGGTATGTGAAAGCAGTGTGGTGTTGCTTACATTTGCTAATGCATTTCGGTCATACATTTTTTTCAAGGTGTTTGTCTGTATTTCTTTTCCAGGTTCAGGTCCTTCGCAATGCAGGGGAAGAAGTGACCCTAACTGTGTCCTTTCTGAAAAGAGCACCTGCTTTTCTCAAACTGCCATTGAATGAAGATTGTGCATGTAAGCCTTTTTACTTAGCCAAAATAACCCTGAATTCAATACTCATGAACACTTGCAGCTTCCAAAACTACTGTGCATTGAGGGTGATTGACAGCAGCTTTTACAATCAGCATTACTGCCTGAATATTAGCTACTCCTATTGCCAGGTCAATGTTAACATTGACCTCAAGAAAAAAAGTTACTGTCTTGGGTTGAAAACCAGATAACCAGGCGTTTGGCTGCTGTGAATCAGCAAAGTTGCAGGTAAAACAGTAGAATTACATTAGTTTGCAGTAGCTCACATCCTGATGCAGTGTTTAAAATCAGTTTTTCAAACAGCATTAGATAGTGTTTTAGGCTCAGAGAGTTTTTTTCTTGTAAATGTGAACATGAGATTGTGTGTGTATATTTAGAGGATTTAACATTGCTGTTTAAAATTCAGAGCCTTTGGTGGAGGTGTCTGTCTACCTAAGAATAAATTAGTCTGGGATGATAAGTATTTTGTGTAAGTACAACTGAGTTTTAGTCAACTAGCCCCATGAGAATCATATGGAGAAAACTGTCTTCCTTTAATTATATTAAATTTTAAGTGTGGATGCATAATTACAGACATTTGCAGTATATCTAAGCATATTTATGTATCAGCCTGTGCCTTTTGCCACCTCTGCTTTCCTTCTGCTTTTTGCTTCCTAAGAGAGTAAAATTAATTACTTAATTTTTAAGCAACAAAACAATAAATATTTTATTTCCATATTTTCGGCCTTTGATTTTAAGTTAGTAGGAATTAAATAAACTACATTATGAAATAGCATTTTATGCAAATGTTTGTTGTAATACTGTCTTTTTCTTTTGCCTCTGTATTAAATTTAAGTGAAACAAGAAAAAATTTGGAACACTGTATTCTTAAATAAAAATGTATCCCAGTACCTTTGTTCCTTTTATGAAAGATTGTGGTACCGCAGAGCAGCCTGAGTGAGGCACAGGAATGTGCATTTGCATGGATCCTATCTTGTCACTTTTGAGTTGTAGCACTGTAATTTCCTAAACCTGTACAAGAACATTTAGAACTGTAACTCCAGTGCCAGGTAACAACAGGGTTACCTGACGAGTTCCTTCAAGTAAAAACCAAGAGAGAAGGTACACACTGCCCTTTTGCTGTCAAATTTGAAAGAAACTTTGGGTGTTTTTTTTTCTTACCAAGCAGATATTAACTTTTTTTAAGCAAAGCACCAGGGGAGGCTTTCCCGAGCCTCCATTTAGCTTACAAAGACATTCCACTCAAGCCAGAAGACTGATACTGGCTGAATGGAGAAAGTAACTGAATGTTATATATGACAGAAGTCATTTGGGAGTGGGGAGAATGCATACATACATACACAAATTGGAATTACGGCATCATAGATTAATGAAGAATTTTTTGTGAATTCACATTTGTATTAGGTGCCCCCAGTGACCAAAGCAGTGGCACATCCTCTCCCCTGTGTGACAGTGGTTTGCATCTCAACTACCACCCCAACAACACGGTAAGAGCTTGTATCTCCTTGATGGAATCACAAGGAAAAATAATTAAGCTGTAATAGCTAAGTGGAAGTGCTAATAAAGGACAGTAACACGGGAGAAGCTCTAGTTAACATTGGAGGTATACAGTTCCAAAGAGGGAAAAAAGAGTTGCCAGACGTTATGGCTGGAAATTAAACTATGACAAATTTTTACAGCTGAGATTGTGCCTTCATAGATGTGATTACTGTTTTTACTTGGGCAATAAAAATTTTACAAAACTTTTTTCTTCTACCTTATTTTCTCTGCAGAGGAATTCAAATTCTTAAAATGAAAATATATCTGTTTATAAGAAAGCAAGAAAACCTTTTCAGAATATTTTTCCATTACTTATATTGCATGCATTATCTAAAGCTTTTGGCAAAAAGATTATTTAGGTGAATGTTTTTGCCTATTTTTAAGATGAGAGTGTTTTACTTCTAGTAATATACGTTAAACTTCTACTGAAAAGTGATAGCATTATGAAGCAAAGTCTCGCTGGGATAAAATGCTACCTATGTCTGATCAAATTTTTACTAAAAGATGCCAACAGTGGACTTTGAACAATTTTCTTAGCCAGGAAATGCAAAATTTCCATTATTTTATATAGTTCTGAAGGTGTTTTTGCTGAGTATTTGGCCATGTGATAGGTGAAAATATGAAAAGCATGGAATAAATAAACCTCTATAGATCATAATTATTAAAAAAATACTTTTAAAACCTGAAGTGCAAGCCTTGCTGAGTAGCCTTTTCTAATTTCCACCTTGTTTTATTGTACTTTCATACTTTACTATGAAATGTTTTAAACAGCAGCAGCCCAGAGATTTAAACATCAATACCACAGATTTAAACCTGATTATAATCTGGAAAACCTTTAGGAATTATACAAGTTTTAGGAGCTTAAATTTATAAATGGATAATACCAATAAAACTGATATCAAATAATAATAAAAATATATGTAACTAGTGCAGCAACAACATAAGCAGACTTGTCTCAGCAGTCTATATAGGTATGTATGTATGCAAAAAGGTAGCAGCTCCTAAATTTATTCTGCTAGCCACTTCAATTCTAATCTTGCTTTTATGATAAAAAACATGCTTTCATTTGTGAATTATTTTTCTGCAGCTGTCGAAACTGATCTAAATTAGCTATAGTTCCTATTTGAACTGATAATAATTTACTAAAACCAAGTGTTTTTCTTTCAGTTTAAATAACATAATCTGATATAATGAGTCTGTAATTCACCCTAAATTAAAATCTTCTAGTGAAGACCAGGATGTGGAACTTACCTCAGATGTCCCCTTGTCATGGGAAAAGAGTTCTTTGTAAAACCAAATGAAACCTCTGTATGAATTCCTAAATTATGTACAACTCTTATGCCACAATTCTTCCTTTCTCTGAGAATATTTTCTAGAATTATGACAGCTGGATAAACACATGTAATGGGTGAGCAGCTGGCTCGTGTTGTACACAAAGAGTTATAGGGACCAGGGATACGTCAGGCTGGTGACTGATCACTACTGGCGTTCTTCAAGGCTACATCTTAGGCCCAGTGCTCTTCAACATTTTCATCAACTACTTGGGTGCAAGACTCAAAGGAATACTAAGTAAGTTTGCAGATTATATAAAACTGGGAGGAACTGTTGACTCCCTAGATGGCAGAGATGCCCTGCAGAGAGACCTTGACAAATGAGAGGACTGGGCAAAAACAAGGGCAAGAGCTGGATTCTGCACTTGGGAGGGACAACCCTGGATGTACAGACAGACTGGGGAATGAGACTCTGGAAAGCAGGACCACGGAAAGGAACCTAGGGGTCCTGGTCAATGGAAAGTTGAACATGAGCCAGCAGTGCTCTGGCAGCCAGGAGGGCTAACCATGTCCTGGGGGGCATCAGGCACAGCATCGCCAGCCGGGCAAGGGAGGGATTGTCCTGCTCTGCTCTGCTCTGGGGCAGCCTCACCTTGAACATCGTGTGCAGTTTTGGGCACCACAGTATAAGAAAGATGTGAAGGTATTAGTGTCCAAAGGAGAACTGTGAAGATGGTGAAGGGTCTGGAGTGGAAGCTGCATGAGGAGTGGCTGAGGTCACTTGGTCTGTTCAGCCTGGAGAAGGCTGAGGGGAGACCTCATAGCAGTTACATCTTCCTCGTGAGCGGAAGAGGAGGGGCAGACCCTGATGTCTTCTGTGTGGTGACCAGTGACAGGATGTGAGGGAATGGCCTCAAGTTGTGTCAGGGGAGGTTTAGGTTGGGTATTAGAAAAAGGTGCTTCACCCAGAGGGTGATTGGGCACTGGAACAGGTTCCCCAGAGAAGTGGTCACAGCACCACGCCTGACAGAGCTCAAGAAGAGTTTGAACAATACTCTCAGGCACATTGTGGGATTGTTGGGTCTGTCCTATGCAAGGCCAGGAGTTGGACTTTGATGATCCTTGTGGGTGCCTTCCAACTCAGAAATTCTCTGATTTTGTGACTTGCAGCCATAGTCTTGTTTCTTAATTCATAGTCCTGGTTATTGACAAGAAGGAGACTTTTGACTCAGAACTTGGAGTAGACGAGACTGGTTTGGTCGTTTGTCAACAGTTGAAAGAATTATGCAGGCTAAAGGTAGGGTTAATATTTCTGTTGCAGTCATATCTAGGCCTACAGTTTGTATGTGAACTTCTACTGCATTTCATCTTTTTCCTCAAGTTCAATTGCAGGTGAAGAAAGGTTCCCAAAAGCAGGCAGAAAGCATTAAAAATTCAAGATGTTCAAAACAACGTCCTAGCTTAGTCCTCCTAGCCAATCATATATTTATTTTTATTGAATCTATGGAATGTTTCACCAGAGATTCAATGTTTTAAATAAATGAACTGCCTAAGAAAACCTGCTCAGATAACATGATATTTATAGTGATAATTTGTGTCACATACATAAAAGATATATGAACAATTATATAAAAATAAAATTCAAATTGGCAAAGCTTTATAATTCCATTGATCTTACACAGAAATCACACTCTGAAGAAATAGGTATACTTAATTTTTGTAATATTTATGTTATAGAAGGTACCAGTAAGAAAAAGTATGAAGTCTGAGATTAGAAAAAAAGTAAATGATGCAGAATCAGCAGGTACAGTTTTACTGATACTTTAATATGCTGTCACTTGTTACCTGGGAGAAGAGCCTGACCCTCACCTGGCTACAACCTCTTTTCAGGCAGTTGTAGAGAGTGATAAAGTCTCTCCTGACTCTGCTTTTCTCCAGGCTAAACAACTCCAGCTCCCTCAGCCACTCCTCATAGGACTTGTGCTCCAGACCCTTCACCAGCTCTGTTGCCCTTCTCTGGATGTGCTCCAGCACGTCATTGTCATTCTTCCAGTGAGGGGCCCAGGACTGGACACAGGATTTGAGGTGTGACGTCACCAGTGCCAAGTACAGGGGGACAATCACTGCCCTGATCCTGTTGGCCACACAATTCTGATACAGGCCAGGATGCCATTGGCCTTCTTGTGTCACCTGGGCACATGCTGGCTCACGTTCAATTGCTGTTGACCAACACCCCCAGGATCTTTCTCATTGGGCAGCTTTCCAGCCACTCTTCCCCAAGCCTGTAGCACTATTGGGGGTTGTTGGGACCCAAGTGCAGGACCCAGCGCTTCATCTTGTGAACCTCATACGATTTGCCTCAGTCCATTGATCTGGTCTATCCAGACCCCTCTGCAGAGCCTCCCTGCCCTCCAGCAGATCAACACTCCCACCCAACTTGGTGTCAACTGTGAACTGAGGGTGCACTCGATCCTCTCTTCCAGCTCATTGATAAAAATATTAAACAGTGCTGGCCCCAACACTGAGACCTGGAGAACACCAGTCATGACTGGCCACCAAATGGATGTATCTCCATTCACCACCACTCTCTGGGCCTGGCCAAACAGCCAGTTTTTTACCCAGTGAACTGTGCACGTGTCTAAGCCATGAGCAGACAATTTCTCCAGGAGAATGCTGTGAGAGACAGTGACAAAGGCTTTACTAAAGTCCAGGCTGAAAACATCCACAGGCTTTCCCTCATCCAGTAGATTGGTGACCTGGTCATAAAAGGAGATCAGGCTGGTCAGGCAGGACCTGCCTTACATAAACTTGTCCTGGCTGGACCTGATCCGTGGTTGTCCTGTACATGCTGTGGGATGGCACTCAAGATGATCTGCTGCATGGCCTTCCCCAGGTCAAGCTCACAGGTCTGTAGTTCCCCAGATCCTTCTTCTGGCCCTTACTGTAGATAGGCATCATATTTGCCAACTTCCAGTCAACTGGGACCTTTCTGTTTAGCCAGAACTGCCGGTAAATGAAGGAAGTGACTCTCTGAGCACCTGTGCCAACTCCCTCACTATCCTTGGGTGGATCCCATCCAGATACATAGACCATTTCCCCTTGCTTTATGGTGGCTTCACTCTGCTTCACATCCCTGTCTTCCGGCTCAGAAGTTTGGTACCAGGCAAATGACTGGTCTTACTATTAAAGACTGTAGTAAAGAAGGCATTAAATACCTCATCCTTTGTCACTATGAGAAGGCACTTTGAAGAATCATTCTTTTTCACAAAAATAGCATAATCACTAGCACTATTTTATAAAGCATTTTATAAAGAAAGAAAGGGGTGTTGTATTTTAAAAAATAGATGTTGATAAGATCACTTTTTATAAACATTTCTCATGGGAATCTCTATTCTTTAAAAATACCGGTCAAATTAGACTGTAGATATTTCAATACTCATTCTTGTAGATATGATGATAAACATTATAAAGTTTAATTTTTATATCAGCAATGTCTTGTGTAAGTAGGTAAAATTAATATATTAATCACAAGCAAGTAGTTTTGGTAATTTTGACAATTTTTGTTACATGTTAAATCCCATTCCAAATTATCAGGTTTTGATATTATATCATTAGAATAGATATGTATGTAAATGTGTAAACAGCCACAGGAAACAACTGAATTATGGTTATATAGTGAATAATTTAGAGTACCCCTTTATTCAGGGTACAGATACAAAACTACTAGCTGATGATGTGTTTCTTAGTAAACGCTTTTTTCATAACTAGTAATTTCAAAAAAAAAATGGCCTCTGTTTTCCTCAGGTTTTTAGAATACTGTTCCTCACACTTTCTCTAGTCATATTGATGTTGAGGTTTATATAGATTTTTTTTATTTATGACAAGAAGTTCATCATCTTTCCAGTTCTCACTTAAACTGATGACAGGTGATTTGAGGAAAGTGGAACACTGCCAAATGAAATATAAAGTCTTTGAAGTCTTCCTCTTTCTTTCCAAATCTGCTGAGTACTTTTAATGAAGTTCAAAACTGAGAAGGACCTTTTCATATTTTTCAGGATACATTATCATGTTCCTCATGGCCAGCATCCCCAGGACTTAGGTGGGAAAAAAGGTGGTGTGATCTTCGATTAATTCCACTTCTTCATTCACGATTTTCCCAGTACCTTCCAGGATCAGATTTGTGCAGGTAAAGAAGTTCAGAAAGTTGAAACTTGTCTTCTTGATTACTTGTCTTCCTCATGCCTTAGGGAGTTGCCTTGTTAGAGAAATGGCATTATTAGTTCTACCGCAGCTGTCAGAGACAGAACACAGGAGCTTTCACAAAGGTCTGTCTAGGTTCACCTTGGCTCGTATTCTCCTCTGACATCAGCTGGGACCAGATACGTGGGGAGATGATGGGTGATCCTCCTACTTGCACCTAGTGGTCAGCACCTTTAGCTGTTTGAGATGGCACATAGGTCATCATATTTAATAACTGCTAATGTTCCTGTCCTCAAAAGCTTCTTTCTAAGTTGCTTTTTTTGATGCCTTTGATTTTTGCAATGCATTATGGAATTGAGCTCTGCAATGTAATTACATTTTTAAAATGTGTTTCCTTCTGTTTGTGTTAAATATTTCATCTGATAACTACTTTGGGTGAAATAATCTTGTTTGGGAGCAGCAAGGGTTGGCTGCTCCATGGCGAAGATGACCCAAGAGAGAAGGTGATAGTGAGCCTGGACGAGGCATTGTCCATGCAGACAAAGACCCTATGCCACTGCTCCCCATGAAGAAGCAGAGAAGGCTTAGGGGTAGTCTTCAGAGGAGTCCATCATGGTCAGGTGGGGCTCAGTTTAGTCTGGGAAGTTGGCCTACAGGTCAGGTCCAAATCAGTGGCACATATGTCCAGGCACAGGAGTAGCTGCAGCCATGCTCAGGTGAGGACCACGAGCAAGTGCCTGAGCTGACAAGCAGCTTCCAAGTGAAGGGGTGGACAGGCCTCCCACTCAAGCTGTGCCACAGCTGCTTGATCCCACATCCCACAACCTCGCCATGGCACAACTGACCTCAAGCACAGGCCACCTTTAGGGGCAAGAGGGTGGACTTTGGGCCCTGACTCTTGTATCAAGGGGAATGCCAAATGCCTTGATTTACATTTCTATAAGTTCAGGTGACTGTCTTCTATTTTCCAATGTGATGGATTACAGTTATCTCCTTTTCTGGAAACTCTTCTACAACTCTAACTATCCCTGTTTTTCTCTGGGTTTTTTTCATAATTGTAATATGTCATTTATATTTCAAGGTGATCAGGATTGCAAGGAGGAACCCTCCCAGTTTATATTAAGGCATAATGACATTTTACGTTTTTTTGTCTTATCTAACACTTTGTGATAACTTTACTTTGTGATTGTCACTGAGTACTAAGGTGATGGTATTTAGATAAACATTTGTTGTAACTCTTGTTTCAACAAGAGTTGTAACTTCTGTGCTTCATGTTTATAGCTACAGTAGGTGGTTTTTTGTTTCCATATAGATAAGGTTATTTTTTCCCATGTTTTATTTTGTATGTGTTAACATTTAATTTCATTGCCAATTTGTCTCATGATCACTGGGGAAGCTGTCCAAAACTCATAGTAAGGTTTAAATTTATGGCATCATTGTGGTGGGCTGACCATGGCTCAAAGATCAGCTAGTANCATGGCTGGATGCCAGGTGTGAACCAAGCTTCTCTATCAATCCCATCCTCAACAGGACAAGAGGGAAAAAAATAAGGTGGAAATAATCTGGTGAGTCAAGATAAAAGCAGTTTAGTAAAGCAAAATCAAAGACCACACATGGAAGCAAAACCCCAAAATATTTATTCTCTACTTTCCATCTGCAGGTGATGTTCAGCCACATCCTGGGAAGTAGGGCTTCAGTATGCATAGTAGTTGCTCTGGAAGACAAATGTAATAATTAATTAATGCCCTTCTTCCTCTTCATTTCTCCTAGCTTTCATTGCTAGCAAATGTTATATGGTGTAGAATATCCCTTTGGTCAGTTTAGGTCAGCTGTCCTGCTTATTTCCCCTCCCAAGATCTTGTGCCCCCCAGCCTGTTGGTGAGGAGGGAATGTTGGAAAGGAAGTGCTCATGCTGTGCCAACACTGCTCAGCAGTAGCCAAAACACTGTTGTGTAATCAATACCTTTCTAGCTGCCAATACAAAGCACAACACTATGAGAGCTGCTGTGGGGAAAATTAAATTCATCTCAGCAAGACCCAATACAGATCTAGAACTTGTTATCGCTTAATTTAATATTATCCTAATAAGTCAGAAGAAATTAAAAGGAAGACAACAATATTCTGTAGTTAATAATTTTTCCAGTATAAAACAATGAAATAGAAGTGAAAGTAGCTACAAAATCCAACAAGGCAAGTATACAAGATCATGCTTGTTAAAAGTTTTAAATACCTAGTTTTATATACCTAGGTATTGTATGGATTCATTTGTCACCTGTATATACAAGAATGAAGTTCTTACACTGAAATATTTCTGTGATCTCCAGAGTGTAAAGTCATTAACTGGAAAAAAGCTGTGTACAGGTACTGAACATGTTATTCCATAATTTCTTCTAATAAAGCACCCAGGAGTGGATTATGAAACTCCTCAGAAACTGGGAAAAGATAAGTCTTTTTCAATCTGTTTGAGGGTGTTGTGGGGTTAATTTTATTGTTTCTCACTTCACCCTGCTTCCTTCTCATTGGTACTCAGTAAACATTTGAAAGTTGCACAAAAGCCTTCCATCGCCTCAGTTGGTTCTTAGGGCTGTTGTTTCTTAGAATTACCATGCCTAGGTCTGCCAGCTATGTTTCCTATTCACGGAGCTGAAATTAAAGCAGGTTAGGTAGTAGTTGTTTGTTGTGGTTTGAGCCTGGCCAGAGGCCAGGTGCCCATGGAAACTACCCAGGCTCACCCCCCTCACTCGCAGCTGTACAGAGGAGAGAAAAAAACATTCAAAGAGTTCATGAGGTTTGTGATAAGAATTCAAGAGAGGCTTCAATTTAAGAGATATGAAAGTAAATTTATTATACTAAAACTAACAGATACAGACCAGGATAATGAGAAGTGAAATGAGCTTTGGGAGAACACCTTCTTTCCCCCCAGTCCCTCCTCCCAGCTCTACCTCCTACCCAAATGGTGCAGGGAGACAGAGAATGAGGTTTGGTTTTGGTTTTTGGGTTTTTTTTTTTTTTGTCAGTTCTTCATCTGGGGCTTCTTCCTGCTGCAGAACTGGAGCTATTTTCCCCTGCTGCTTCTGTGGGGGTCCCCTCTGGGAGACAGTTCTCAGGAACTACTCCCTTTAGAAAGTCCATCTCACAAGCAACCATCTTCTGCTAATTGTTGCAACACAAGTCCATCCCATGGGCAACAGCGGCCCTCAAACTGCTGCGGTGTGGGTCACACAGNCAAACTGCTGTGGGTCACACAGGCTGCAGTCCTTTTCAAGCATCCACCTGCTCCAGCGTTTGCAGGTGTGTCTCTGCACTCCTGTGGTTCTCCATGGGCTGCAGGGGGGACATCCCGCTTCACCACGGTCTCACCACCAGCTGCAGAGAATCTTGGCTGCAGCTCCTGTACCTCCTCCCACGCCTTCCAAACTGACCTTGGTGCCTCCATGTTGTATTCTACTCACATCTTCTCACTCACTCCCGTCTTCGCTGGCTGGAATTAAAACTGTGCCACCGGGATTGTTTTGAGTTCCTTCTTAAATCTGTTATCACAGAGGCGTTACCACTTTTAATTGGCTAAACGGCATGTCCATCTTTGCAGCCAGCCAGACATTGGCCCTGCAGGACATGGTGGTGGGGCTTCTAGCACCTTCTCACAGGAGCCACCCCTGTATGCCCCCCCGCTACCAAAAACCAGGTTTTGTGAAACAACAGTGTTGTAGATCATTGTGAAGCTAAAACCAGCTTGCAGCTTTTGACGGTTAATAGCAGAATCATACTTACTTGGCTGCAGGAACCTTGGTCTGTTGAGGAGCAATGTCTGGCCCAGGGAGTCAAGGTGTAAACCAAAAGCTGCAATGGCTTATTGGATGAACAGAACTGGAACAGGATAAAGTCACCATAGAGGCAGGAGGTGTTTTACTAAATTCTATGAAAGTCTTCAGCTCAATGTTTAACAATGAAGTATAAAGTGCCCAAAATCAAAAGAGTCAAATCTGAGATCTATTCTATTGTATACTTCAGATGAAGTATTGAATTGAATAGAACTACTCACACGGAAAATTAGCATGTATTCAGCTGTTAATAGATCTAGAGTTTAAAATTTAGTCTTCTGCATCAATAAAAAGCAAGTTTGATGTGCATGTTATAGAACTTGTACATTACAGAGGAAGTTTCTCAGGTGGTAATAATATTTCTGAGATTTCAATTTCTAGAAAATAAATGTAAAAGCTTACTAATATGAAACAAAATACCTGAACTCAAACCTTGAATAACTTCTCTGATAATTTTCTCCTTGTGTCCTTCTATTCTGCCTAACATGAGGAAGTAAGAGTACTTAAAAGAAACAAAAATGCAAGACACATATGAGAGTGGGTTTTTCTTAAAGCATAGAACCAACATTTTATGTTACTAGCAAGACAGTTTATAAGACTGTTTTAAATTGCAGTAAACATTTTTAAATGTTACTCCTTCTCAGAATTTGTTCGTGAGGGAAAGCTAGACACTTTTTAAAACAGACTATTATAAACAGCAATATAAAAAAAGGATATTAAAAATCATATAAGGAAGCAACATGAAATGAAAGCTAATTCATTAATTTTTCAGTAGTTAATGTTTACAAGGCTGTTTTCACTATGCAAAGCCTAATAACTTCTTATATTTCAGAGTTTGATATGGAAATATGTCGTTATTACATGTAATATTAAACCTCATAATAATATTCTAGCTCTTCCAGTGGGATACTTGAGACACATGAATTCTGGAGGGTATGCATACAGAATTCTAGAACACATTCAGGTTCATTTTGGAAAGCTTATTAATTTCAAATATAACTTTTGAGTTCTAGAAGGTGCAGAACCTGAAATGTGTAGTTGTGTAACTGTTTCTCTGATCTCAGGTTTTTTGTGTATTTTAAAGTGATTAATCTACTATTTGTTCCATTTAGTACAAAACATGTATTTGATGTTTTCAGGATTGTGTGATATTATGGACTGGGCTGGTAGACTCATTCAACAAAATACTATTACAGTAATCTAAGGCGAAGTAGATCTACTGCCAAGACACATTCAGAAGTAATTTATTAGGTAACCATGTATCATACTGTCTGTGCTTATTGATACTTTGATAATAATATTATGGATTAATGGTTTTGTATCTGCACAGATCAAATTCCTAGGAACAGTACGAACAGTCTGATGCCCCAAATTTTTTTAGTGTAAGGGAAATTTGTGCATCAGGATTGGACCTGGAACATGTTGGGGATTTTGTGCTTGTGTTGCTGTCACACATTAATAGATTTTTTGGATCCCTGCTTTGACGTACAATGGACTGAGTAGAAAATAGGCGAGGCCTGAAACTAGTGCTATTTTTCTTGAAAGACATAATGAACAATTTTGAGTCCTTAGTGTGGTCTTTATGTAAGGACTTAGAAATTTATTCTGGAAAAATTTGCTATTTATATTTATAGCCATTTAAAATAAATGATAGAACGAATAAATTCTAGCAACATTACCTAAAGATTCTTTAAATAAATCTCCCTCAAAACTTGAGCAGAATTATTGTGAAAATGTGTCACTGAAAGAAGTCTGTCTCAGTTTGTATCTTTGGGAATTTAAAGAAAAATCACTGCCTGTGTGAAAGACAACTAAACTGATAAGTTAGGTGATGGATTTAGATAAACCACAGATCCCTGCATGATCGTGTTAGGATATATAAGCCTTATGCCCCTGCAAAAACTGCTTCTCATGATAGAACTCTTAAAGCAAAGGCATGGCTCTAGTTCGTTTTTTTTTTTTTGCTTCTCCCAAGTGAAGAAAAAGCCTGCACTTAATACTCACTTTGCTTGAACCATTCTCAAAGAATCTGAATGGTGTACTTAATCTTAAACCATGAATTGATCATTAGCAGTTGGGTTTGTAGAAGGCTGTCAGCAGTGGAATTTGGTAATCTCTGTATGTTTAGTAATCTCTGGGATATGAATTGATATTGAGGTTTTATGGTTCTGAAGTCAGAGACCTGTGAGCCTTCCAAGGACTTTTAGCAAAGAAGGCTGTTTTCTGAAGAAATTAGGTCTGTTACGGCTTTAGTATCTGACAATTTTCTCTTGTTCTGTAATTACTCAGTGCCTGGCAGTGGAAAATCAGTCTATAATGAATGACAGATTTTTGTATATGTGCCCAGATTGGTGCTGGGGTAGAGGCAGAGGTAGGAGTGTATTTTGGTAATGTTCCTTTATTCAGAAATGCAATTGGAAAAATCATTAATGCTACCTGATCAATTTTGAGTTCTCCAACTTTTCAATAAGTAATTTAGAAGACGAACAAAATTCTATAAGCAAGAGCAGCCGACAAGAGGCATCCAGACAACATCCTGTGTTTAAACATTGCATTATAAAAATTAAGCAAAAGTGTTGAGAAAAAGATACTGGTATTCTCTGAATTTCACAAATTGTTACCTGTGATTTCCAATGCACACTTTCCTTCGCTGTGGTCTGCTGTATTAAAGTATTCAGTCTTATGTGTGCATCAGCTGTTCCACTTGTTTAGCTTCTGAAGTCATGCAGTCTGCTGGTCGAGGTTCTGTGGAGCTAGTCCATGGAATTTTTTATAGCCTTATGGAAGCTTAATATTGTCTGAGTTGACCTTTTAGCATGATGATTTCAATATGTCAGGTATTCATAAACAGGAAAACCAGCATTTTATCAGTGTTCAGTGGTTGACCTTCGTTATAGTTGAAAGGAAAGCATTTCTACAAGTATTGTTAAGATGATATGCTAGGATAGATGAAATTTTCTTCTGACCTGATGTGTTATGATATGTCTATAGGCAAAATGCGTTCCAAGTAATTGCTGTGGATGGGGTTTGCAGTGGAATAATTCAGTGTCTCTCTGCTGAAGACTGTATTGACTGGCTACAAGCAATAGCAAGTAACATTTCCAACCTCACAAAGCACAATGTAAGTATGGATCCAAGTAAGCCAGAAGGTTTCCCAATCATATTTGATTATAACTGTCATAAAAGCCTAATGGGTTCACACAGAGAATTATCTGCATATAAATAATGCTTGAGGCTGTCTGAGAGAAGTCAACTCAAGTTTGTCATCAAATCAGACTTTGTAAGAAATCACTGAATGGGAAAATACTCTTTCCTGCAGTCATACTTCATCGCTATCAGAGTTATTCTCTTCTTAGCAATGCCAATTAGGACTAGAAACAAAGACCAGACACACAAGAGGAAGCCAGGTGTGATACATGAACACATACAAAATTTAAAAAACCTGTACTTTCTTCATGGTTTGAGAAAGCACATCTATATAGAAACTGGTATAACAGGATCTGAATTAGATTTTAGGTCTGTTTAGGTATAATTTAACATGACGAGAAAGGCAAGGTGCTTCTGTGGTATAAATGCAGATGTTCATTATCAGCAATGATTAAATGCATTTGTGCTTCATGCACTGCACTCTTATGATCTGATCTTGTGGGATAGATCTCTTTTTATTGAAGCAGGAATAAATGATATCCAAAAATTTTGCCAAACTACTAAATTGGATTGAGAGATCTTCTGGACCTGGCTGGGATGTATTTTGCATTTAATGGCGAACATGTCGTTCTCCCTGTAGAAGTCTGTATGATACATTTCCTGATTTTCCTCAAAAATAGAGAACACATGGGGAAGTCCATTATTTTGAATTGAGTTATAACAAGGAAACCCTTGAGGATTTAATTTATATTCCCTCAGATTTCCGTAAATCTGCTCTAGCTTCCCAAATCTGTCTCTAAATTTGCTTTTGTTTCAAATATAGGGAACACATTGAAGGAAGTTGTATTTCTTAGAGATTTATAATCAAGATGCAAAACTGTGTTCCATCTGGCAGCAATATGTAAAAGTCATTGTATTATAAAAACGTGACAGACATGGATTCATCTGCCATCTGCAAGCTTCCATGCAGTACCAGCGAACTTTATGGCTGCTTATTCATCCTTAAAATGCTGTTGCTATATAGAACCTTTCTTGTCTCACTAGGCATCACGATAATTGAGGCTTCTGGGGTTTTTTTCTCTTGCCATCTTCAGTCTACTAATGGCTCTTCCTACCTAAATCAGTGTATTTGTTTGCTTATAACAATAGACAGAGGCATGTAAGTTTTACAGGTGTTTTTAAACACCTTAGCTCTAATGAGACTGTAATTATGGTTGCTTAGTGTAACTTGAGTTTCGGCAGTGCAATGTTATGACATGTTTTTTTTTTTTTGTGTACAGTTTAAAATTCTACATTAGTTTCCATAAAATACAGAAAGAATTATCTAATGTTTCATAAGAGGTAAATAGTAAATTATGCAACTGTTATGCCAATCTTTGTACTTAACTCCATCCCAAAGACATCCTGTAAAGATGTCTCTAAAAAACTGTGAGACTTGTGGTAATTATCCATGAATCTATTTTTAGAGCTGTCTTATTTGTTCATAGCCCTTATAAATTTATGGAAAACAATTGCATTCTGTTTCCTGTAGTACACTTTTCTTTTAAATTGTCAGTTGCCAGAAAGAATTAGTTATTTGACAGCATGTGGGATAAGTGAACATAAGAAACATTAGGAACACAGAGGGGAAAAATCCCAAACTGTTGCATAGAAGAATGATTAGATGTGATTAGAGGTCCCTTTGTTTCCTTTCTTTACAAGATGGTTATTGACATACACATACTGTTGTTGTTAGCATTTTTTCCTCTGAGAGAGGCATTTACTCACAGTCATTCTCCCTTACTGTGTCATCCACTGCCAAAGAACCAAAGAGAGTAAAGGAATTTATTCAAATTTTTGGACAAATTGACTGATTTTTAGTTTCAATTAACTTCTTATTTCTATCTAGGTGTTACATAAAATAATCTGTTTCATTTAAATACCATGTAGCTCATGGAAATGTTAATTTACATACTCTTTCTCACATTTATCTGCCTTTTGAAAAAGAAGGACATGGAAATAAAGCAGAAAAAAGGACTATAACAACTACATTGTTTCTGAAAGAATTTCCTTTATCAATGTATCAAGTTTGATCTCTGTAGATTTTGGTGAGATTTCTCTTGCCTAACTTTAGATGCCTTAAAGCAGAATGTCCAAAGAATGAATCTTATTATTTACTTTTGAGGTCTATTTTCTAATGCAATCAATTCCCTCAGGTCATGTCTGTCTTTCCTTTGACTGGTAAGGGACCCTAGGGTGGTGAGTTCATACTTGATACCTAAGGAGGTATATATATATGCTGTCACTGGTGTCTTTGAGGGACCAAAGCCAGTTTCTCAGAATAAATCTACCAAAGAAATGCCTGAATATTTTTGACCAAAAAAAAAGCATACTAGTCTCAGTATGAAAATCTGACTTATTTTACCTTTTCACACACAGTCTGAAAAACAATTATCTCATGGTTCAAACCCCCCAAAAATGTGAGTGAATAACATGGCCTGTGTTCCCACATGTACCTAACAGTTGTGAAATATGGGTCCTTGTCTCCAAAATACCTTGTTGAACCCATAGCTCAGTGCAATTTTTGTAAGGATAATGTCAAAAACTCTTCTTTCGTCGTCTAGTATGTCCACATCTGACACAAAGGTGGTATGACTCAATGGCAGGATCCTCAGTGTAGCCATTGTCTACCAGAGAGCAAGAAGATAACAAAAATGCAGGAGTAGAAGGAAAACTAAAATGCCCTGACATCATCATCATCATCATCATCATCATCATCATCATCATCATCATCTTTGAAAGGCAGTGTTGCTAACTGAATGGAGGCTGGAAGATAGTGTCTGCAAGCAAACACATTTTTCCTGCAGCGGTTAGACTACCAATCATTGTATAATATGAGATAGAACCTGTATTATTATGCAACAAGATAGTTAAAATTCTAATGCAGAGATACAGAAAATTATATTTTGAGTATTAAGAATAGATTTAAAAGAATACATATACTGACTGATGCAGTTCATTTCAGATTTTCATCAAAAGACAGACCTCAGGTATGCACTCTTCTGAGTAGTCAGGAGATTAGCACTAGTGTCTTCCAGTGTTTTAAGAATACTGAGAGTAATACTGCTAATTTTAATTTCTTTGGCTCCCAAGGAGCACTTTCTCATATGAAATGAAATACGTTAAAATTACAGAACATGAATGGACTTGTATATTGGTATGCAACCCAAATGCTTACTACATAAATGCACTGTTGGAAGTGACTTAATATCGCACTGTAATTGATGAGGTGATGAATCCATAATGATCATTCCTTTCAGAAGATGTATTCCTCTCTGACTTGAGTCACTTGAGTTGCAGCTGTGTTAAAAATTCACCAGTTTCATCAATAGACTAAAAAAACAGAGGGTTATGTTAAAGTTTAGTCTAAACAATCCTGATGCTGAAGTTCATATTATGAAATCTGAATATGTTAAATTTAACCTGGGCTTGGGAGCTCTAATTTCTCTATGAACTCATGAGGGTCTACATCTTTTTGTTGCCAATTTGGATGGCTGGCCAAAGCCAATTAAAAAGGGAACAAGCTGCTGCTTCTACCTTTTCTTGCTAATGCTCCAAGTAGGAATTTTCAATTCAGTTGTTCCAATTCAGTTACGAACTATTTGCCTTTCCATGAACTTTTAAACTGTATTATTTTCTGTGGTAGTTTATACTGATTTCTAGTCTTTAGCATCTCTTTTGTTAAAGAACTATAGGATGACAGTATCCAATTGGTCATGCAGCTTTTAAAGAAATTACATGTTGGAAGAGTCTAATACTCCAAAACCATGTGCTCTATAAAGAACCACCAGTTGCCAATGCATCCTTAATTCATGTGCTGCAATTTTCAAGGAACTTAAAGGCAAATTTTTTGATGGCTTCAGTACAGTAAAAGTCAGACAGTTTAGGTCTTTGTAGCAAAAGAATAATTAAAAAAATCCGTTTGCATTTGCAGCTTCTAGGATATAGCTTCATCTTTGGGAATTTCTCCTCCCAACTCAGTATTTGTCACTCTGTGGCAGATTTTTCTATAGCGAGGGCAAAAATATTTCTTTTCCCTTTCCTCTTCCATCTTTTCTGTGAGAGGCACTGCAACAGTTATGTTTCTTACCTTGAAGCTAGCTCTTGACAACAAAGAAACAACATGAACTTCATCATACAGAATGGACGGGCAGCTGAGGTAAAGTTGCTAAGGAGGTGGCAAAAACTTTTAAGATTATCTTGAGAATGCCCACAAGATCTTACAGGATTTAGTTCACAGTAACTTCTCTTTATATCATCATGGTACATTTTTCTGGGTAAAATAACGTATCTGTGAAATTAATGAGGCACACACAGTTGATGGTAGAAGCATAGCATTAGCATGAAAGCAGTGGGATTAACAAGTCTACAAACTTGTATTGTCACAATGTATGTGTTTTCCAGAATGTAAGCCTTCATTTTGAACGAAGTTTAAAAGTTCAATTGAAATCATGGCTTTAATTGTATGCTTGAAATGTAGTGCCTAATGAAAGAAACTGCTGCTAGGAGGGCAAATATATTTGTTTCACTTTCACTGGAAAAAAGAAAACAGTAACACCTTACCTTTATAGTGCTGAAGTTTGGGTACAGGGATTCTTTAAGTCACTAGGTAGAAGGAGAGACAAAGAGTACAAAACAGGAGAAAAAAAAAACCTAATTAGAGTAGTACAATCTGTTCCACTCATAGCAAGAATAAAATATCACAGGACTACATTAAGTATTAGTAAGTTATTGAAATAAATTAGGAGTACATGTCTCATTTTTCTGATGTGTGCTACCACTAGTAGGAACATACTGTGGAATCTTATATTACACAGATAAATCAATGTCACTCACAGATTTCACGTTTTAATTTTTTAGTTAAAATACAATGGCAAGCCATCAGAAAGCTCTAATGATGTTAGTAATCTTGGAGTTTTCAGTGATTATAAGTTCTTAGATGCCCTTAGATGCAGCATGTTGGAAGCAAATCCAAAATATCAGCATTAGTATCAAACCTCTTACAATGGTATATTCTGTAGTAGTGTGAATACTGTCAGTAATTTAGAAGTTGAAAGCATTATAAAATGAAGGCCAAAATGAGAGAATTATAGGATGTCTATAAAGTATTACGAATAGAATATTTTTACATGCCTGGTTTACCTTTCCCGAGACACAAATACTCAGATAAATGGGGCATTATTAAATAAATATACATTCAAGACTTCTTAAAACAGTATTAGCCATTCAGGTGTTCACAGAGTTCTGACACTTCGAGGTTCTACATTCCATTCTTCACCTTATAAAGGAAAGCAGATACAGGTATTCATTCCAGTACTGATACTGAGGTCTCCCTAGGAAAATTTAAAACACGGAACTTGATACACTTGTAACACACTGCTGCCAGGCTTTTTTCCATATATGATTCTCTTAAGGCATGTAGATCTACATGAATAAATGTAGTCAGTGCAGCATCAGAATTACATAATTTAAATCACTCCTGTTTTTCCTCACTTTTTTTTAATGCAGGCTGTTATCAGCTGCACATTTAAAAACACATCTGTTCCTATGTCACTTTTATCAAGTGTTACATATAGCCTTGTCTAATATTTATTTCTATTTTTGGCAATTTGAGGCTTTTTACTTGTACCTGGTTTTAAAGAACTGTGGGTAACTTTATATCCTCTTGGATCTACTCATTTAGCTGCCAAGAAAGTTAAGTCTTGCCAAACTGCATTGCTATTCCTCCAGTTTGTGTCATCTGCACTTCTATAACATACCTGAGTCTAAAAGACAATGTGGCAGGTAGAAAAACAGTGCAAGAAAAAAATATTTCCTTGAGAAATATTTTTTCAAGAATATTTATTCCAAAATAGCCACATTATCTGGGAAATTTGTAGCAATAAACTTCTGTCTTCCTAGTTGGAGCATTTGTTATGACACATGCTGATTATGATGACAGCACTCATCATAATGACATGCAGTCTTGCAGTTTTGATTTGGAATATACAGCATAAACTTCAAGTAGTCATGAGAGGTTTTCAAAATAAATTAACTTTTCTTTCTGTGGTTCTCCCAAATGTTCATCCATTCATGCTATTTTTAATAATATCTTTCATTTTTTGCTGTATACAAGTACACAACTTTTGCAGTGGTCAGTAATATCTAATAAAAATATTAACATCTGTATTAGTGTTATATACAACTCTAAAATACAATTTAAGAGAAACAATGTCCCTAGAAACAATAAAATCAAAAGCCCTTCTTTTTAAATTTACCTGTTTGATGTAAACCTTTAAAAGAAAAAAAGCAACATTCTTGCAGAGAGAATATTTTTGCAGTTTTATATATGATGTTCTCACCTAGTAAAGAATCCCTGCGCTTTGATTCATCCAATTTTATGTGGAGTCAAATTAAAGTTTAGCCTTGCACTAGTATTTAAATCAAAGCAAAACATCAATATTCAATATGTTCTTTAATCTCTGCAGGATTTATATTAAGCTCTGAGGCTCTTTCTCTTCCCTCATTCTGTTATTATTGAAGGCTTAAGTTAACACATTATAATAAAAACTATGATCTCTTGAGTTACAAGACACTTAGGAGGAATGTCACACTTGCTCTCAACATTCCACCCTGATGAAAGGTGGCAAGGAGTCTGTCATTTAGGGGAAAAAACCCCAAGCCAAACAACACCTCTGGATTGATTTTAAGTGGCAAAGAAATAATGACAAGAATAAAGGAAATAGAAGCAGTCTAACTGGGAATACAGGTAAACCATTTGGGGGTTTAAAGAGAGGTAACACATGGAAGAAGAAAGGACCCATTATAAGTTGCCCTTTTGTGCCAAAATGCCAAGCTGCCCTTTCAGTAGCAGCTGGAGACTTTCAGCTACTGTAATCTAGTTTTTGTTGTGCAGTAAAATGGTCAATATTCCACAACTGGTTTATTTTCAGTGAGAACGTGTTAAAAGTGGCTGTTGAATCACAAACTGCTGTTGATAAAATAGCAACTGGGAAGTGGGAGACTAGGCAATAATAACCTTTCTTTTTGTATCCCTTCTCTTTGCTATGTTAAAAAACCACAACAAAAACACAAATATAATTATTTGTATTTAAAGCAGTGTTATCTTGTTTTGACATCCCTTTCTTCTTACTCACTTCTGAAATATATTTCTAAAAGGCAGCTACATAAAAAGTTCTGCCTTTCTTCCACAACCAGAGACTTAAAAGATAAAAAGAGTTTAAAAAATTGAAATGCACTCAAAAAACTATAAAACACCTTAGGGTATACATTATTAGCAGCCTAATGTGTTGAAAGCACTTTCTGCATTTGGTTGTCTTGCTTCATAAAGTGCCATAGACAGCAAGCGCATTCAAGTAGTGCACTGATATTTGCCTGAGGAAGAGTCAGAGGAATAGGCAGAGGTGTGGGGGAGAAGAGAGGAATTCCAGCCATTCCAGGACACTTTTAAGAGGCTAGGGCAAACGAGCTCCAATAGGCAAAACAACAAATGATCACTAAGCTGCAGAGGAAATGAGCCCCAAACTGGAAACTGGCCATTTCTCTGCTAACAAAAGGCATTATCAAACTCTGTGATAAGTTTCTTATGTTCTAAAAATACCTGAGGTAGTTAAGTGGCAAACATCTGCGGGGAAGGTCTGAAATGTCTGAAATTATAGCTGTGCTGATCATCTGTGTGGGCACCAACATGATTGAAGGGTTGTTTTGTGGGGTTTTTCACCCGTTTGTTTATTTCAGAGAAGAGGTAATTACATCCAAAACTTGTTTCAAAGACTTATCATTGAGGTCATGAAGTCAAACTTGAAAAACTGAGGATGAAGCACCTTGTTTCATTTTCATTTCCCAGGGCATGGTAATCTCTGACTTACTGCACTGAAAAACTGTTAATTCCCTTTGAGAATTATTACCTTTTTGAACTGTTTATAATGACTTCATGAGAGGTTTCTGCTTTTCTCCTTTTTTTAAAATTGTTTATACATTTTTTTAACAATTTTGCAGGATTAAAGAGGGCGTTTTCCTAATTGTACGAATTGGGAACTGTAGTACAGTGAATCAAAGGAAATTTTTCTTTACTGCATTTATGAAATCACTTGATACAACTTTTGGCCTAAATCTATAAAAATTGTATAAAAATTTTTTTTGTTGTTCCATCTCTTTCTGAACTCAAACCTGCAATCCTGTACTGTATGGAATAATGTCTCAGAAGGTATTTATCACATATATTTGATAGATATTAAAATGAATATACATTTTTATATTTGATGCATGTAATCATGTAATTCTTACTCCCCAGTTTTGCTTTTTTATGAACCAGTTACCAGTTATGCTTGGGTAGTTTTTCAAGAGAGCACTTTGTATGCTAAGGAGTATGTAATGGGATCCTAAATTCTACTTTGATATGAGACCTCCTCTGATAGGAAAGGTAGTCACTAATTCTTAGATACAGAGAATGAAGAAATCATAATATACTACTGGAAAGGAGACAACGAGGTAGTTAAAGAATGCCTGTTCATCTCACCTGTGACTACTTAATGGTTCAGTGTCATAAAATACAACATAAAATGCAACTGAGGAAGAACTTGATTTGTGTTAATCCTTACACTACTTTTACCTGTCTTAGCAGAAGGGTGACATAAGGTCAATGCAGATGTATTAGCTCTTTAACATGATAATTCCAATTTTATTCATAAGGCTACTTTTTAAAAGTCATAAGGCAAACCTTATTTATATCTCTGTTTACAGACAGACATTCTACATCTCTTTCAGTGTGATGCATTGAAGCCACACAGATCAGTAAAAAGGGTTCTTGGAGCCCATTTTGCCCATTATACACTGACCATTTAAATAATAGGATAAAGTGATTATTTTCCTTTACATCACACTGGTCACAGGTAGATTTGAATATGTGCAACTAATCTATGTAGATGTGATTTATTTGCATGTTTCACAGGTTTCCTGTTTGTACAGATGATGAATCTTAATAAAAAACCAGAATAAAATAGTATATGCCCAAATTCCAAAAATGTTTAGAAGTCTGTTGGTGAACAAACACACACGTCTATGGCTGTTTACTCCAGGAAAAAATCTGTTACCTGCCTAGCAGAAAATATTGTTTTCACTGTGTTTATTTCCTAAAGCAATTTTTTAAGGTAATAAAAAGGATGAAGAACTTCCTGTGTGTGTCAGCATGCTGGGGCTGCTCACATAATTCAGCTTATTTAACATTGTCAAAGGAGTTCCAGCAGTTCTTCTTCTCTGGTATCTGATTGCCAAGGAACTAAACTTCTCTTTTTATACCTACTTTCTAATTTACCTAAACTAAGTAATCTCACAGAAATGGTAGCTGTTTGTCCCTGAAAAACCCACCACTCCACCCAAACTCCCTACGTAATAGATACTAAAAAATGGCTTTAAGACTTGAAGAAAGTGAACTCATCCTTCTAACACAGGCAGTTACTCCTGTCCCATTAACTATGTAAAGAATGCAGATATCTCCAGAGGGTAATTCCATCTCCTTGAATTAAGTACCTACCTCTCCCACTTCTAATAGGAAGTGGCAAGAGGGTACTTTAGCATAATAGCCTACAGGTTGGTAGAGTCACCCTGGCAGGAGGGACAGGAGCTCTCCATGCTTCTCAGCCTGCAGCCTGATGCCATCTGCCTTGCTGCTGGCCAGAGGATCTCCAGGGACAGCGCAGGGCTGAGACTCTGCTGCCCCTTCCAGAGACTGTTCTCTGTGCTATCCAGAGAGACACGTGTAAAATTCATGCCAATGCCGTTGAGAGCAGACAGGGGTCTCATCCATCCTATCTGCTCATCCAGCAGGACTATTGCTTCAGTGCAGCAGATAAATACTTAATCTCCTGCAGCATGAGTACTGTATCTCCCATATCTTGGGTGGGTGCCCTGGTATTAACCCTACCATGACCAAATTGAACACAGACACTTCACTCCCTATGTACACCCCCCAGTGTAGCTTTTATTTTTGCAGATTTTTTAACCCAGCTTAGTTCACTAATTTTGTAAACAGTGCAATTCCATGAACAGTTGCTTTAGCACAACTGAGAGTCTGGGAACATACGGTGGATATACTAGCTGGATGAGAAAAGTCTGCATAAATTTCCACAGCCAAGTTTTCCATGAAAGAGAAAAATCAGCAAAAACAGGCCTCATGTAGATGTCTTTAACATAGCAGCTGGGGATTTTCTGTGTTTGTGAATGTTGTAGTCAGAGAAGCCTTCTTTACCCTTTTCCCTTCTTCTGTCTTCCTTTGCAATTCCCAGAAGTTTTAAAAACTAATGAGAATGTCTCTCAGGTTTTGAGATAAAATTGAAATCCATGCTTCTTGAGATGCTCTTCCCTTATAGGAAGTGTTCTGCACCATTTTGGAGTGCTGAGACTTCTTAACTTGTGGCATAATTTGTGTGAGAAAAATTGCTTTGAGGAAGTCAGATTGATGCAAAATGTTTTGGTCTGCATGAGCAATGGACTCAATCATTGCTGAATAAAGGGTGTAAATAAAAATATTTGTCACTTTTCCTGTTTGCTTTCCTATTCATTGTGGCTGCTCTTTTCCCTTCCCAGGTGCAGATGTACCTGGGGAAAATTATAACCTTTTTATGGCTTTAGTATTGTATAGGGAAAATGCAAGTTTTACTGGATCTTTCTAGACATATATTTGCTTAATATTTCTTCACTGGAATACCAGCCTAGATGTGCTGTGTAGATTTAGAAGAACTCCTAACATCCATTGCGTTGCTTTGCTATTTGTTCAGAAAGAAGAAAATGTTACTTCTCTCTTACCTGCACTATGAAAAAGAATAAACTGAGGGTTCCAATTCGTGGAGAGGAGAGTAATCAAAACATTGTGGAAACAAAATGTTTGAAAAACCTAAACACTTTCTAGAAGGGAAAAAAGAATGTAAAGTTTAATCCTCAAAACCTCTAGTAAGGATGATTTTATTAGCAAATGTCCACAGAACTGTGAATATCATTTTAATCAGGACCATTCACAAAGAAAGATTCTGCCAAATAGACAAAAAGACCTGACATTCAGATACCTGTTTTACTGTTTCATATCCCTTTTCCTGTATTAATGTTACTAGTCACTTCCATGAAGTGTTCTGAGGTGCTGAAAAGATTTTTCTCATGAGTTTTCCTGAGATACTCCAGATGTCTGCAAAGAAAGTAATGAAGTTTTTTATTGTAAGAGGAGTCATGCAAGTGCAAATATGAAGGAAATCTTTAAGGACCTTTGCCTTATATTTATTAAATTATGTAAAAGTGACCAATGACTCCCTACACTGATGTTTGGGCTTTCATATCTGCATATTTTTATATGAACCAGTTGTTAGAGGGAATGAATATATTATTTTTACCACTTGGTTTGTTCTATTTGAGGCAGAAGAACACAGACAGCTACTCAAACTTACATTTTAGTAGTATATGCATTCAATTTCAATGTTTGTCTCCTTTTGTAACAGTAGCAATACTAATTCTAAATGGTTTCCTTTTTTTACATCATAAATAGAGTGTTTCACAAGAAGAAATATGTCCTTAAGCTGACATAACCCCTATAGATTTGTGGAGCTAGCATTCTTTTCCAATTATTCTTTAAATAATTGATAAATTACAGTGTGCATGCATGTTTGATATCAGAATTATTTCCTTTTGCACCAGATTAACATAAATGGATATATTGCTGTATAAACATAAAATATATTTTAAAATATTATAGCAAGCCAAATCCTAAGAGGCTGTTGACAAGCTGTTTTAAACAGATTATCTTTAAAGTTATGTGCTTAACGAGACAGTCAGTATACCTCACCAGACTATTTAGCAACCTGAACCTTAATTAAGCTAGCTACTCTTGCTGCAGCAGTATGGATATTAGCTCATTCATTTACCAAACAGTAACCATAAACAGCATTTTAATCTCAAAAATATAATAAGCAGCAGTCAAGAAAATAGAGTACGCAATTTGAATAAAAAATCCCAATAGCCCTTGTTCAAATAGCAACTAGAACTCTCTAGAACACCTAGGCTTGCAGATGGCGTCAACAGTAAATTGCTTTTCCATTTACATGGCTGGATAGGTTACACACCAAACCTAGCTTAAAGCAATTATACCTACCTGACCTCTGTTTAGTCTCCTGATCCAAAACCCACTTCTCTTAACCTTTGCAAAGTCTTGGACCAAACCACAACAAATCACATCTTAAGTGTTTTATGCTTACATGTTTTAAAAACCCTAGGAATAGACTCATGGGAACTTCCTGCTTGCTCCTGGTTATATCACTCGGTCTTTGCCATGGGATGACTTAGAAGGCAGTTTGCATCTTGACCAGGTCACTAGCAAATAATAAAATTCAACTTCTCGCATTGCTGGTCTGTGTAAGCTTCACTGGTCCTACCGGTTTTATGTTGTCAAACTACAACTCTGAGGCATGCTTTTTTTGCTTTAGATTTGAATAGACAAAAAAAAACCCCTTTAACTCCAGAAATGTTGCACTTTCAGCTTAGAAAAATCTTGCATTTTTTTTGCATGTTGGCATCTTCTATCCCAAGCATTTAAAGGTTAGAAAAGTTCATATTAATAGAGGTATTATTTTCAACAGTGCCAATCTTTTTGTCAGTCTGTAATCAGCTTCTTGGTAGCTCTTGATATAGTTTGCCTCTGTCACTGTGTTTACTACTGTATTTCAGTAGTATTTCGTGTAGAGCAAAGGAACTCTACCAACACAGTGTTACCAGTGCTAAATAACTTCTTTGACATTTTCATATATGAATACTTTTATAGCCAAAAATCAATAGATAGCCATATTTTCTGTAAGATGCATACAGTACTAGTTCACTGGAAAGAAAAGGAAGTGCAAGAAGAGAAATGTCTAAATGGTGAACTCTTTAGTATGCCAAAACAGAGGAAATCAATAGCACAGTAGAATTTGTAAATACGAGTGGGCTTGGGAAGTATCCCTTGACTATGCAGAACCAGAAACACAGTAGGACAAGATGAGATTTCCTCAGCTGGGAAGCAGTAAGAGTGAAAATAGTTTCGACATATACCAGTGATAACAGAGAGGCCAAGAAAAAGGTTGGTTGACTGCATACTGAAATGAAAATTATTGGCAGACAGTGACAAGAAAGTCAAGGTATTGAATGCTTTTTGAGATCAGAATTTACTCAAAAGGTCAGTTGTAAACAGATGATTGTCACCATTCATAAGTGTGACACAATTTTGCATAATGCAAGTCAGAACATCTTAGAAACCAGAGAGGGTATTAGGTAAACATTAACAAGAAGCATTTTAGATATACACATTCTCTATAACTCCAACTATGTCCTAATTACATAACTTAAAACCTACAAAAGATTTGGCTTCTGTTCTAAATCCATTTGCTGAGTACAGGAAGTTTCTAGATGAAATAAATAGCAGTAAAGTAGAAGTTATAAATTTTAGGTGGCATAGAACAACTGGTGCATGTGGTTTCAGAGTAAAAACTGTCTTCATATAGCTTTATTTCATTATTGTTTTATTTCAGTTGTGACCAGCTCAAAAGTAAATCTTTTGCAAATTGTGATGTATGTGTTAACATCCACCTAATTACTGCTAAGAACAGTTAGTACTCATAGTGAAAGAGGAATTCTGTATTGATGGAATTGCTGCCTTCATTCATCTTCTTCTTGGGCTTTGAGCTTATGCTCTCACAGCAGTCTATGCTTTATGAGTAGGCGTGATATTATTCAGATACTTAGTTGCTTTTTCAGTTCTAATTTCTTAAAATAATACACCATTTATATATGTATTACTATTTTAAGTGTTATTATAATATTGTTAGTTAATACAGTTAATTTCCACATGGTGACATTACATAATAATGTAACCACATATAATTTTACTCATTATTCAGCATCTCTTTTTGTTACAGCTTGACATATGCATTTCACTTGTAAGTTATATCATTTATGTTCTTCTACTTATGCCATTGTCTTTATCATTATACCTTTGTTGAATAATTTGTTTCCTGATTTTCCTTTTAACTGTAGTGCTGGAGTAATTTTCTGAGAAAGTGTGTGCATGCCTTTTTCTTTCAGGAAAGATAATGTCCATGATAGATGACTAGAACTTCACTAGAGTAATGAGAGAGAAGATGTTGTGAAAAAAAATGAAAATTGTTTTAATTGATTCCAGTAATTTGTGTCATGAGGATGATTCTTCTGTTGATATTGCTTTTATTGTTGCAACTTAGAGAAACTCACACATGTTGGTACCTTGAAAATATGGAATACTATTATTTGCATTCATTAGTTTATGACATCATAGAATCTTAGAATACCAGGTTGGAAGGGGACCTCGAGGATCATCTGGTCCAGCCTTTCCTGGCAAAGGCAGAGTCTAGACAAGACGCCTAGAACCCTACTCAGGAGACTCTTAAAAATGTCCAAAGTTGGGGAATCCACTGCTTCCCTGGGGAGGTTATTCTAATGACTAATTGTCTCACTGTGAAAAAATTTCCTCTTGTATTTAATCGGAATCTCCATGGGAGTATCCTGTACTCATTACCTCTGTCTTTTCCCTGTGACTCCCTGTAAAAAGGAAGTCTCCGTCTTCTTTGTAGTCATCTTTTAAATACTGGAACATGGTAATAAGATCTCCCCTAACTCTTCTTTTTTCAAGGCTGAACAATCCCAGTTCTTCTAGCCTTTCCTCATAGGGCAGGCTTCCCAGTCCTTTAATTGTCTTTGTGGCCCTTCTATGGATACTCTAAATCATGTTTGAACTATAAGAACTACTGATATAGCAAAAATCTATGCTTTTGACTAAACAATCTCCTTTACTGCTGAAATGCAATTAGACAGGGAGTTGCTGTTCTGAAATCTGTCCAAAACACACACTAAAGAAAAAGTCGTCTTTAAATTTACTTGTAATATCTTCAGTGCCTGTCTTAGCCATTCTTCATGCCAATAAATTGGCAATTTATGAGAGGTTGAAGAAAAGTCTGTTGATTCTTAATTATTATAACCTCTTCCTGTTTAAGAATTACAGGATAATATCCAAAGCAAGAAAAATATACCATCCATTACTACTATGTCAGTTTAACAATATTGTTAAAATTAAATAGTGCTCAAATGTAATTCAGTATATAACACACTTAAAGAAGAGAAGGAAGAAAAAAGTGTCTGAGCTTGAAAATTAATTGGTTTGTGCAAAAAATTGTACCTTACTCTTTTTTCTTCCTTGAGTTCTTCCTTCTACCGCTTGGCCTGCCTTGCAGCCAGGTCCCACTGATGCACAGGACTTTACACTTGTATATGACCATAATGATCATTATTTGAGCATTCCTTTTCAGAAATACCAGAAGTTACTTGAGAAAACCCACATTTACAGGGATTTTTGCATACTATTTTATGAAGAATTCTTAGTTATGAGGTGAAATTGGAGATCAATAGAGAGAACTGTATTCTTCAGAAGGGAAGGAAACTCAAGACTTTTTAAGGTAATGGCTCAGCAGCTTGTTAAGAGAAAGAAGGTTAAGGAGAGCCCAATAGCTCCTATTTACGGCAATGTGGGAGCTTTATTGCAAAAGAGCTTCTCATTAAAAATCAGCTCAGAGTATAACTGAATACAGTGCTAGAGTGCATCCATGATTAATCTGAATGCAGAGGGTAGTGAGGCCCATTCTGTATAAGGAGGAGGGGCCAGATGTATTTTCTAAAATATGAGGACATCACTTTTAAATATACAAGCACTACAAAGTCATTTTGTAGTGTTTCAAGAGAAATTTAAAATTATCAGTTCTACAGATGAATGTGAAGCTTCCAGCAGAAACAGGTACTGGAAAACAGGGTTTTATACCTATCTTACAGTGACATACAATGTTTTTTAATATCAAATTTTACAATTGTGTTAATACTAAGTTCATTATCATGTGAACCTAATGTCTCAACAGCTATTTCATATTATGTCAAGCAAATTGTTTAACTAATGTATACTAGGTGATTTTTTTAGCTTATAAGCTATTTGTTATCTAGTGCTGTCAGCCAAATTGTCTCATAAATATTGCTGTTATTCCTGAGAGCTTCAAGAGAATAGAAGTGTGTAATTCTTTCAGACAGAAGAAATGAGATGTGACACAATACAACAAAGACAAGGTTTTTTCTACAATTTTATTTTTAATCCACTCAAACTACAGTAGATGAATGGGTTGATTTTGGGGTAGTGGAAGATACAATACCTGTAAAGACTACAGAAAGCCTCTTTAGCTTCATTGCCTCAGGTAAAGGTATTTGTCCATGTCACTGGCAACTGGCCAATTTAATGAATTCTGCTAGCAGGAATACATTTAGTATTATACACGATGGTATGCTGTGGTGTAAGTATTACATGTATTTTAAAAACCACTGGCTACATTTCTGTTAGGTTCTGTCCAGAGGGTTGTCTCATGTCTTGTATATAATTGTATATAATATAATTGTATAAAATTCCTCATTTCTTCTGCCATTTTGCTACCCCTTTTGTCATATTAAATGCTAGAGTGTGAACTGTGAATGTTGTTATATGTACTAAAGTGAGGAGTCCTGAATTAAAGCAAACTTGGCAAACTGTGAGCTCTTCATGTGCAAGATCAGAAGCCTGCTGGTAGACTGAGGGCACAGGTACAAAATAGGTTTAGTTGCAGTGTTCAACAAACTGCCTTATTCTGTTTCAGCCCAGTCAGGGTGCAAAGACAAGATTGCAGAGAGGGAACTAAAAGGCAAGGAGCCATTTAACTGGGTAAAGAACTGGCTCAAAAGCTGTAGATAGGACTTTTAGGGGAAAGGAACACAAGGAGAGTAAATAATTTCAACAAATATATACAGAACAAACGTATGATGAAAATATAAATTGTGTTATGAGGCATTTTTCGTCCAATACTTGCTAACAGTTCCAGTGGAAACTTTAAATGGGAAGCAGAACTTTAGATGTGTAAATCCAAATCTTAAACTGAATTTGTAGGAGTTACAGTTTGCAGTTCCCTTCCCAAAGAAGGCTGAGGAGGGAGGAAGATGCTTCAGCTGGAGTGTACCTGGTATGCCTGGTGGAGAAATTACATGAGAAAGCTGTCAAAGAAAGCGAAATCTGAATCAGGGGGTGTGGAGAAGATGACTGGCAACAAGCCAGAAAGATCCACAATAGCACCTGCTGTGAATGAGAAAAACCTAGCTAACAGGACACTTCAAGTCATGGGTCTTCTTCACAGGGAAATGATCCCTTCTCAGTCAGTGATGCAGTACAATGCTGCCTGCAGGAGCTGAAGTTTCAAGCCTAATGACAGAGTGGATTAAAATTAAAACGAAAGCCTGGCAGGCTGGAAAAGCTGTGAGATTAATGATCATCCTTTCCATGAGATAGAGATGTTTTGGTTGGTCATGAGTGACTCACTCCTGTGTGTGATGAAAACTTTGGATCTAATGTTGTGGGAAGTCTTCTGTCTCCCAGCAGCTTAAATCTGAGGGATATTGCCAAAGCCATCTAGTCAGATGACAGTTATCTGGGACTGCTCATTCATGCAGGCATGACTAATTTCAGTGTCACTCTAAGCAGATAAAAAGTGACTGCAAGACTCTTGGAGGAAGGCTGAGGGGGTCAGAGCTGTTGTAATGTGCTAGTCAGTCCTCCTGGTCGTTCAGGAAAAATGTGTCCTACAGTGCCCAGATGCAGAAGTAGCGTCACCAAAGTAGGATCTGGCTGCTTTGACAACAGCATGAACTTGCAGGTAAATACAGGGTGAAATGGAACTGGCTAAGCCTGAAGCAAAGAACAATGTTTCAACTTTAGAAAAACTGCACAAAGGGCAGGCAGTTTCCTCTTTGGTTCTGTGACAGATTACATGAGAAGCAATGGGATTAAACTGTAACTGGAAAGAATCTGGTTCAACATAAGGAGAACTTCCAATGCTAAATAGAGCTGTGTTTGTGCTAATAGATTGACTTATAAGGCGTTAAGAGAGTCATCATGGCAGGAGTGTACAAATGGGTTCGACAAACAGCTTTGATCTATTGAGTTGCTTTTTAGCCATATGTTTCTGTTCTTTTGCATTATCATAGAATAAACAAATTCATATCAGTGCTTGCAACTGCATTCAGAGATACCAGGATAAGACAAACTATGGCTAGCATTAGATTAAAGTTTTTCCAGTTTCTTTGTCATTCTGTGAGAAATTCTGTAAGTAAATACTATGTACTAGATATGTCTAAATATTATGCTGTAGTGAAATTGTAAGTGAAAAGTAAAATTGAAATTGGACTTATCCATACTATTTAATTCCCTTGAAAAATCAAGAAGTATGAAATCTGGTGTTTTAAACCAGTAGAGATGTATAGATCATTTTTTAACAGTTTAATAGTCTGGTTTCTGCTGGAAAAATGACATGGGTTCCTTACTCTGTAGTAACAAGTAACACCAGTTTTTTTCACTCTGACTGTGATTGATACTGCAGTGATCATACTCCAGTGAGCAACTACTACTATGATATAAAGCACAATTATCCAGTTGCATTTCATTATCTGAAGCAATGATTCCGGTGTCGCCTTCTGGGTCAGGTTTTTTTTCATATCTTTTCAATTCTTACTGTTCACAGTCCTTCTAATACATCTTCAGTACAGATACATAGGTTTCTTACTTTCATATGGCACCACAATAGCTTCTTAAGCCACTGGCTTTAATTTGTTTTCAGTGTCTTTAATAATGATCATGTAGCTGCTGGTATTTTATTTATGGAGCTTCACTGTTATAAAACTGTGTTTGTAACACATGTATCTTCTTTAGAGGCACAATAGCAATATTAACGCCCAATTTTAGGAATGAGTGTTAAACATTGCAGGATTAAATGAAGCCTTTCATCTGTTAGGTAGAAAAAAACCACAACACCTTTTTAAATTTATTTTTTAATCTGAGTAAAATTAATTGCAGCTCTATTATTGCAACATCACAGATGTGTGAAGACTCAGTTTTGCGCTTTTGTCCTTAGGGCTCCCACTATACTTTTATCTAGTAGGCACAAATCTGGCATTTCTTTCTGATATCCATCCATTACTGCTGTGTCTGCAGTGTTCAATGTATGACCTCATCCTTTTGAGTGAGAAAGGAATTAAAGGTTTGATAGTATGCAGGTTTGTGATCACAGTTCATATGGCCATTTGTGGTTTGATAGTGCTTTTACCTGCCCTAAATTGATAAGAACTCTCAATATGCAAATGTTTTCTTTCTATATCTCAGTTTAACACCTCTCTTAGGAATTATTTGTATTCATCTGCTTTGGTTTTTGGGAGAATGTTCCTGAGTTTTACTAGCCATATTTTGTTGTCTCCAAAAGTATTTGTCAAATATCTGCATGTATTGTAACTCACCAAAACATGTAAGCTCTCATTATATTTTGTACAACTGGCTAATACAAAGGCAGTCAGTAGAATTTAAAAGGAAACTTTTAAAATTCTGCTTTCCAAATGAGACCTCAAGGCTAACACAGGCCTCTCTTCCTCTACTTATATGTAGGATTCAAAGCTAGCATTTTAGTTTCCATATGGATTAAGATGATCCATGAGAATGTTAAGTACCGATACTGCGCCAGAGTAAAGATCCATCTAGTCCTGTGTCTGGTGATAGCAAAAGAATAGTTATATTTCCTTTTGTCTTTCCAGCCATCTGCTACTTTAGGACTTCTTCAGACAGCTGATTAGAGACTTCCTGAATTATGTCTTCTGTGTCCTAATTGTCTATAAACTTGAAAAGTATTTGATCTCTTTTTGTAATTTTTTTGTCTACTAAGAGAGATTTTATAACATTGATTATATAAGCTGAAACGTATCATCTTGGTTCTCACTTTTGTTCTCTTCTAGGAACCAGAGTCAGAATGATTCTGCCTGCAGGTATCTATAGGAACAGTCTCGAAAGCCGAGGTCATGCTTATGCCTATGCATTATTCAGTGTTGAATCAAGCCTCTCCTCTGTATAACTATTCATATACTCTGGGTTTTTTCCCTTTTTTCCTTCAAGGAACTTGATGCTGAGTTCCTTCAGGCTGAGTGTATTTGGTCTTGAGAAAAATCCAAGTAGGATGTGAAAATGCTAGAAATTATGGTAGTAATCCCAATCTTTCTACCCTTTGAACCTATTCAGCAGGCAAAATGTGATCAACACATCATGCCTGGTAGGTCAGGAAGCAGATATGAATGTTGCATTAAATATTTCCAATGCTCCTGTATATTCCAAAACATATGGATTGATCATTTTGAATATCATATCTTATATGGATTTTTAGCCTAAACTCTAAAATCTACTACTTGTAAAACCAGCATCAAGAATTGCTATATTCAGTCTACAGGCAATTATACATATATATATGAATGCATTCACCAATAGGTGATGTATTTTTTGTGAACTGTTGCATGTTTCTTTCAAATCTTCTCTGATTCCCTTCTTCTTTCAATGCACATATACTCTTGAATAACAAAATTTCACAACCTTACCACAACTTACCTATTGCACTGAGCAAACAAAAGCCTAGCATGTATTCATGTTTTCTTCCAAATTGTAGTGATACTGCTTCCTTTTTGGAATCACTTAAGATCCCAATGGCACAAACTGTATTGTCACTTGTCTTCATCTCAGTGCATGAGATGAAGATCTATCTAATGAATTTACATTCTTATCAAGCTATTATATTTTAATTAACTGTTAATGAATGCAAATCAGCAGTTGTGTAATGCAAACAATTGATGAAGAAGGCTACAGAGTCTAAAGTGTTTGGGGAAATCCATATATGGCTAGCATAAATTAAAATAATGAAGGGTTCTTTTTTAACTGGAAAATTCCTAAAACAAAGTGACATGATATCTACAGACTGCAGGAAAATGAGAGCTCAGATCATATATGTAAGTGTGGGAGAATGTTATTTACTGCCTAAGGCAGCAAAATACTGAGTGGGAACGGGTGCCCACTCATTCCATGTGTTGTCCTTCAGTCTTGACTGTTCCTGTAGGTACTACAAAAGAATGATCTTTGTCAGGAACTCTGTCCTAAAAACCAACACCTATTATATTATTGTTTCTTGCAGAGGACCAGCTGAGACTCACACTGTCTTTTAATCATATTTCCCATTATTAGAACTGTCAGTCTCATTTACAATACAGTTTATCATGAAATAGGATTAAAGCAAGTGTGGTACATGTAGAGTTTTCAAACATCTGATTGCTTCTATTTAAATTTTTAAGAATTGGAGAAGCATAGAATCTCTTGATCTTATTAATCTTAAGAGTCCTTAGTGCTCATTGAAAGACACATTTCCTCATCATCTCATGGGCATCCTGTGATTAAATTGGAATAGCATATTTCATTAATATAAATAGGTAAGAAAGGTCAAACAAACCTCTAATAAATAGTAGTTTTCAAATTACACTTTAAAATCCTCTTATGGAAACTGGAAATAGTTATTACTGCGCTATATGCTGAAAGGTCTGAAATAGTCTCTCTCAGAGGAGTGAACAATTCAGTTCAGTTTTAACTGAATGTGAAAGTTTAAAACCAAGCTTCTATGAGCTTAATCAGCTGCATTTCAGCAAAGGGCAACAATAATAGGCTACAATTCATACAAAAAGATAATAGTATGGAACAGTATTCTGCATTACTGCTTCTCTGGCATGAAGACTTTTAAGTAATAAAATTTAGAAACCCACAAACGTTTGTAATGATTGTGGACACATGAAGCCAAAGCCTGCTCATTTGTGTACCTGCTGAGAAGTGCTATGTTCCAAGTTCTTGTTTGTTTCTTCTGCAGAGAAGGCATGGCCATCACTGTGGAAACTATCCATCTGTGGCTGCAATATCTAGTGCAGAAAACTGTGGTGTTCTACTCCATATCATCTCCCTGCCCAGTATTCTTCATGTCTATGATGTCCAAACATATTGTTCAGATGAATTTTTAGACCACATCTAGTCAAATGTGTTTGTACCATTAATAATAAGTTATGCTTCAAACCAGTCTTCTCTGATACTTTTCACATGTTCAAAGCCAGGCTGGAAGGAGCACTAAGCAACCTGGTCTAGGGAAGGGTGTCCCCGCCTATAGCAGAGGGTTGGAACTAGACGATCTTTAATGTCCCTTCCAACCCAAACCGTTCTGTGATTCCATTATTCCATTATTGGTCTCATGTCAACATCATTTGCCTATTTGCAGATGCCAGGTACTCCAGAGTCCTTAATTTTGACTCCTTTTTCCTGCTTCCACATTGAAGCGATCATCAGATCCTAAATTACTTTATCTATGGAGTTCTTACAGTTTTTTTCCTAATTTGGATGCATGGAAGTTGAACCAGAATAGTGTATCACCCCTCAGCACCTGGTTTTTGAGCATGAAGTAGAATCAGGTAGTTCTTGCTAACTTCAAAACAGCCTTCATAATGCTTTCTCTGTCTTCACTTTCAGAACAGTTTTTCTAGCTTTTTCTTCTGTCTCCTTTCATGCCATTCCTGATTTGTAATTGCGCTGTATAAACACATCTTTCTAAAGAATATTCCCAGAATGCCTGCCTTTTTTTCTTTTTTTTTTTTTTTTAATGTAGTATCTGCTGGTGTGTTTTATTTTAAAATATTCATAGCATTCATATATGTTTGCAGTGTGTTGTACTGATGTCCTCTGACGAAGACAAATGTTATTTATTTGCATCAGTTACATAGTGCTGTGCACTGTGATTGTGCCTAATAACTCACAGTATTACAGTGAGTTCAGTAAAGTTATGGAAGACTGAAGAGACATTTCTCTTTTAAATAACCTGTAAAGTAACAAGATTTTTTTCTCTTTTCATTTGTGGAAAATGTTTACATTTAGATTTTAATTACTAAGGATTGTAGATCTGGAGATTAATTTTACTCAATGTACATTGTACCATGCTGGGAAGAACAAATGTGTGCTGCCTAGTTTTAGAACTTTTTTTTCTGTGATGTCCAATATTTATACATGTGGATGATAAACATTTAGGTGTGCCTAAAACTAATCACAACAATTTTTAGTTCAAGGTAGACCTGAGCAACTATAATGCCGTTTGCAAACTGTAACGGAATTTAAAATAATGCATTTCAAGAAATCATCACCATATTACCTGAAAGATAAACATAGTTGTTTTAATTAACCAAAATAGCAACAGTTAAAACAACCATGTAGTGTAGGTGCTTAGATCGCACTTTAGAAATTTAGCTGGAAATTTTGAATGAGAAAATGATGTTTCAGTTATGCATTTACATTTCACAGGAACTGTCAAAGTACACAGTGCACCTAAAGTACTTGGTATGTGTTGGAAAAAATTTAATCTCTATGTAAGAAGTAAACAACCTCCTAGATTGTTATGTAGCTGTAACTTGCCACTAAATAGATATTTTCAGTATTTTGTTTAGAAAAGTAAAATCTCTATTTATTGACAATGTTCCTTCATAACTTAAAATTTTCACGATATTGGCTGTAGTCTCTGCTTAAACTAGATGAGAATACACAGTTTTGACAAGGACTTTAATGACGCAAACAGGGATTGATCACACTTAATAAGTACTTAATATTTGATTTAGGAATAAATTCTAAAGTCTTCAAATCTTTTATGTCAAAAAAATGTGGATTTTGTCCACCTGTTCTTTTAAAAAATCATGTAAGATAGTTGGTATCTTGTATGGATTAATTTTATACTATTTCTTTTTCCACTGTGTGTCCTAGCTACTCTAATTCTTCCCTTAACTAACAGTGAAGACAGGAGGAAGCTGAGGCTGATGTACTTGCAAGAAGTAAGAGTAGAAATGTTCTTCTGACACTTTTGATGCAGGATACATTTGAAAACCAACTAAAAGTACTTGCCAGCGTGTTCTTGACAGTGAGAATTATCCTTTGATAGCGAAACTGTGGGATGTCAGTGCAGACTTGCTCTGTATTTGCATGAGGAATGCAAAGAGCTTACCACTGCAACAAGCTCAGTCTGGTTTTGAAGACTGCAAAACACAGGGCTGCTCACATCTCTGCGTATAGTTGTTTAGGGACAATGTTGTAAACACTGGAGGAAATTCAGTGGAGATTCTTCTTTTCTTCTAAAAAGATATTACACCTTTGTTGAAGCAGTTTAATGTTATGCTGTGGTTTCAGAGCTTTTCAGATTATTCAGATACATCAAATAGATACCTACAGTATACAGTCAAGATGCAATGTCTTAATTTAAATATGTGTTTTAGTCATTTGCCCATAGTGACAAAAAAAAAAAAAAAATCTTGAGACGTTAATGCAGGAGAGCAAAACATAGATTTTGGATATTGAGTATCTGTCATGAATGCACATTTTGCACATGAATACACAGATTTACCAGATTTGTTCAGGGCTTATGCTTACATTAAAAAAGAACATTTTTGTTCTAGTAACGGTAGGAATGGGTGTGTTCCACAAATAATTCTCTTCATATTGTTGTATTGGACACTTCTGTGTCTAAAAGCTGGCAGTGTTTATTTAGGTGAAGTCCATGAACTGCAGGGCTAAATAGAAACTCATAATGAATTCGTTATCTCAGACTGTTTTTTTCTTTACTTTTTACCTAGGGATATTGTTGAATGTTTTAAGAGAAAAATTACTTGAATGATTATCACAACTGATTTTGCACCTAGGATAAAAGTTAGAGTAAGGGATGTTTCCAAGGCTGTTCCAGCCCAAATTTTCATCATTCCTTACAGAAAGGAGTTTTCTTAAATCTTGATGACTTTGGTGGTTGGCAGTAACTTGCTGTGAATTAGTTTTATTTAGCATTGAATACTCTAGTTTATTTTATATCTTCTAGTCAGAAAAAAAGAAAGGACACAGTGTTGTAGAATTGAGGAATAATTTTGCATGTATTTGCCTCTCCTGTATTCTGAACAGCAGAATCAACCACAAAGTGACTGCAGAAATATCCCATTATTCAAGTGAGCTTGTCAAAGGTTTCAGTCCCTTTAGTGCAGGAGATTTTATTTTCACTTTTGCATGCATAATTTGGAAGGGAAAGTCTGATAAATGTGTCTAAAATCCAGTGGTTCATTTTTTTTATTTTGTTTTTTCTTCTAGTAACTGAGTATTAATCTATTTCTTTATTCATTTTTATAGATTAAAAAAATCAACAGGAATTTTCCCGTAAACCAGCAGGTAAGAAAAAGAAAATTTGGGGTTGTTTGATTTATAATTCTAATTCTCATTTGAATTATCTTTAATTGTGTGGTAGCTATGTATTATTGTAATTGATGAATTCTCAGTAGATTTTCTTTAGAGAGTACCTTGCTGTTTTTGTTTTCTGAAGTCAAAGGGAATTGTTTTCTCAAAGTAAGAATATACCTAATTTTTTCAAATTAACATATTTGATGCAGATCTATAGTTTTCTTCAAATTGTGTCTTACCAATTTTTCTACAAAGGGGCAAATGGGACTGTTGTGCTTTACAGAATTGCCCAGTATCCATCAGTGTTCCAAAATTCTAGAAATGTGTGGTCATTTGGTGGGTTTTTTTTTTTGCCTATTAACAAATGAAGGTATAAAAAATTAATATTTGCACTTCATTATGGAGCAGGCCAGTAGCAGAATTTGAAACAAACAGAATCTGACTGTCTCCAAGTTCATCCATTGGCAGTCTCACATTACTGGAAGGAACTGGAATGTCTTTAAAAAAGAGAGTAAGATTCCTTGAATAGGGATGGTTTCTTGCAAAATATATCACGAGCACAATTGGTGGTATTCTCTACAGCTCTATATCAGGTGATGGGAACCTTGGGGTTAAGGGATATATATCTTTTTTTCCTTGAAAAATCTGTTCTTCCCCCAATTATTTTTTAAAGAAGCAAATTAACAGGCCACTTGAAGTTCAAATCTGAAATCGTGAGTTTCTAATTGCTAGGGACCATAGTAAGAACGGACAACAACCACACCTCCTCAAAAGGATCAACATATCCTTTAGAAAACTATGTAAACACAGCATAAATAAAAATTATCAGGGTAAAGCTCATTACGCTGTAAAGTGAAGTAAATATGCAAATGTTGTGTAGGACAACTATTATGTCATGGTGATTTCCTTTTAAGAAACATGTGATAAGAAGAAACAGAGGAATCTGTTTCATAAGAAGGAAAAAAATACTTCCTTGTAGAAGGAGAAGTATATGTACAGGACTGAGCTGTAAACTTCCCTTCAAGAGGACAGATTTGAGTAAGAAAGGTGAAAGCACCTCCCTTACACCACATCTTCAGTTAGCCAACATATTTCTCCGTTCCCTATCTCTGGTCCAACTTTATTTATGTGGAATTGTGCTAAGTGTAACTCACAAAAGAGGGAGATATTACTGTTTTGATTTCTGTTTGCTTCATGAGAAGGTCAACAAATCGTAACAAATTCTTGACAATAACAATAATACTGATAGTACTATTAACAATAATAACACCTACATGAATAAGTATAAGTGAAGCTACAATAAATGAAGTTAACACTTGCATTTGGGCATTTTCTTAATAGTTTCTATAACATCAGATGCAGACAGTGGCAAAGAAATGCTCCTAGCTCAAAAGAAGGAAGAAAACAATGCCTTGAAAACAACAAGCAGTTAACTAGCTCCATTTTCACTCAGGATTTACCCTGAACTTACCTCTTTGCTTTTATTCCTGTTTAAAATTTAAAAAAAAGACAGTAGAAATATGAACAACAGCTATAATATCCCACCAGTCTAACATATAATTCAGGAATCTCTGCTGTTCTGGAACCCTTGACGTGTGAGGTCAGTAAGGCATTTTCGTCTTCATCAGAATTCCAGTGGAAAAGGACAAATAACTTTCTTGGCTTTAACAGCTTTTTGGTCGTGTTACCTGTTAGGGCAGCCTGCAATTATAATGCATTCTCTCATTGGCACCAATCATTATATTCCAAAGGAATTACCATGGAGCACTTCAAGAAACTCAGCCAAAAGGTCAGACTGAAAATAGAGGCTGATTTGATGGGCAGTGAGACTGGTAAGATCTCTCTGCCCATCAAACACTGGAGAAGAAAAAGAGTTACTGATCTGGGGATGTCTGAATTTTAGGGAGTATTGCATTCAAAACCAGATTCCCTTTTGGGCTTACCTTATGCAAAGAGGGTTGCAGTTTTTTATTGTAGAAGGAGCTAGGAAATACTACCTAATTTAAGTTAAATAGTTAAATAGTATTTTTGAGTAGAGTCAGAAAAGGCTGCATAGATGGAAGATTAATTTCTATCTTCATATACAGTAAATATAAACATGATATGCAGGGAAAGAACAGGACTTTTTACTTGTTATATCAACACATAATTTATCTAAAAATTAAATTACCATCTAGTCATCTTGACTTTTTTAAAATGAAACCCATTTTTGTCTAAGAGGCTGAACAGCTAGTTTTAACTTCTTCCTGAAAGCACATCATGAACTTGATAACTCTCTTCATCCTATTATGCTTTAAAAAAAAAAGTGTGCAAGTTTAATTTCACTTAACAAATACCCACGGGTTTTTTAATGAGCACTAGCAGGGTAATTGAAGGTTATTTTCACTTACAATTTTTATACATATATATATATATATGTGGACTTTAATTAGTTAGGTAAAGAGGGAAGGCAGTTGTCAAACCTGAGTCAAGGAACTAACACTTAGAATTCCTTCAGGAAAATATTCTTGATATGGAGAAGACAATAGGAGCACAGACAGAGCCATTAACATTACAATGAGGAAACAAATGTACCTGCATCGGTGTGAAAGACACTGTAACTCCAGCTGTGTTATCCAAATGTCTCAATGTGGCAGTAAGTTAAAAAGATAAAAGAAAAAGTAATTAGAAAAGACTTGTTGAGTGCACATAATATGGCAGCTTTCCTTTAATGCAGTAATTGTGAAAGTAGGTTTGTCTGGAAAATTATTAGAAAGATAAGATACATTAATTAAAATTAAAAGATCAAAGATGATGGGTATTGATACGAAAGTGGTAATTATTTGGGCAGCATGAAGCAATAATGAATTCTGAGAATGGTGTTAATACATTTAATACTGGTGGAAAGATGATACAAATACTGCTGGAAGAGGAGTACACAAACAAAATATTTTTGAAGAAGATTGTGGGAGAAGAGGGAAGTAAAGTTCCCCTTCTCTGAGCTGACAGTGATGAAAAGAACACTTGATCAGCATAATAATTAGAAAATTGGCTGTGTTTTCTATATTGGTACTATATGCATGGGCTATTTATAGTAACTTCTAAGAGTATAACAGCAATTAGTTGAGAAAAAAAAAGTTATACTCAAAATATATTGCACATTTCAAATATGCACTAAAAATAATATGGTGTCCTAGACAAAATTTCCATAAATTCAGAGTAAAAATCATATAGACCACATAGCAGAGAGGCACAAAGAATGGGATATTCCAAGGCTTCAGCCAGAGGGTTGTCTATTTGATCAGGCAAGATGGGAGCAGAAACACGGGCATGTTTCCTTTTCCTGGAACTCTCCTCACCTCTGTTCAGCTTTACACTGATTACAGCAAATGTCAGCTCCTGCGAGAGCTGTCATTAGGCAGGTGAGTTCTGAAAGGTGGCATCGACTCCCTGCTAATGCTTTCCAAATGACAGGAAAATGCGCCCTAAATCAGTAAACTGCGGTAGGGTAATGAGGACAAGCACTGCCCATTCCTTTTCAATTCCCAATCTTTGCCTTATCCACCATGAGTTTGTGAATGTGGTGATCTTGGCTGAAAAATGACTTGATAGCATCTAGAGAAATCAACATTAGATAGTCTTTCCTGTAAAATCTTCTGATCCTTCTCAGGGTGGGAAACCAAACGTATTGCCTCCATCTACTAGAGATTTTACTACACATTATAACTCTCATTTGCTATTTGGATTTCATTGGAATTTGGTTTTTACTGGTTGCCATAGCAGGAGGATGAATTGGTTACATCTGGCTTAAGTACACAGTGGAATTCAAGGTTTAGATCTAAATCTTAGTCTGGCCTTCAGTTCACCTCTTTCCTGTCCCTGTGTGTACAAATAAGTACCACATTCATAAATTGCAGTTGGGAAATCATAACTTTCTGATTCCTATTTTAACTTATTTCACTCAACAGCTAGCAGTACAAAGCAGATTCAGCACCTGTCATACTCAGGGAGTTGGTTTTTTGTTTTACTGACTATGGCTATGTTCACAAGCATGTTCACAAATGTAATAAATAGACTCTTGCTTCTCTACTACATGGACAGCAGTCAAATCTCAAGGTTTCACATGAAACAGAAATTAAAATAACATGGGAGAGCAGTGTATTTAAATATTTTTTCCCCATGCTGCATATCTCATCTCTATTATGATGAATTCAAAGTCCATAACCCTCCAGCTTTCATCTGTGTTGAATTCACAAAGAGTATAATGGGGAAGAATGCTATAAACCTTCTAGTTGAACACCAGTTCTCTTCTATCCACAGGCATCATGACAATTTTTAAAAGACTTGTCTTGTCTTTACAGAAGATAAGAAATTTTCATTAAATTATTTTAATTTTTAAGGGTAATGTGTCCCTCTAGAATTTCCTTCTTTTATGGGAACAAAAATTGGTGGCTGTTCTATTCAAAGTTAACGGTTTATAATGAGAATCACGTTAGAATGAGAGTGTTTAATTGTGTTTAACTGTGTTTTAAAACATCATGGCATAATGAACTGATGCCACACTAAGGCCAGAAACTGGGGTATAATTGTGCATGTCAGATTCCACAGCACTCAGTTGTCACAAATCCCATTGTTTTGCAGACATTTTACATTCTTCATGACATTCACAAATATACATGATAACGGCCATTTTCTCTTGCTTTTTATATAATTTAACAAAAAACAACTATATGGAGCTGTACCAGGTCACCTACGCAATATCACCTCATATTCTGGTTTAATAGGGTGTTGTTCAGTTTTATGAATGTTCTACAGTTAGAACAATTTCATTTAAAGTCAATTCTAAAAGTTTGACTCAGTGAATTTATTTAATAAAACCCAAATTTTATGTGCTCTTTGAAGTGAATACACACAAATGTCATGATGACTGTCTTGCCTGTCAATCAAGCCAATGTCCTTTGCTGCAGATGTGTTGCATCTCTATTGCATTTTAAACAGTGGCTTCCTTTGCTCAGGCAGACTGATAGGACTGATAGGACAACATCTGTTCTAGTGATAAAACACCTGCATGAAACACAACACATTCCTTTCTTTTTTTATTATTAATTGCAGAGTAATAGCCTCCATTGCTATTGTATTGATATTTTTAAACTGCAGTGATTAAACAGAGTGTTCTACTGAAAGATGACTTGTCCTCAAAATAAATCTAGTCTGTTCTAGAAGTACATTTAGAGCTGTACTTTTGTTCCCTCTCCTTAAGTGTATTGTGTCTTCTTTTTCCTTTTCGTCCTGATTTACATGACTGTTGAATTAATTATTTTCCAATATGCTGTTGCTGTGGTACCTCAGAGCAGCCATCCTGCAGCTCTTGACTGACGGTTACTGAACTTTCAGGTCCAGTGATACATCTGCTCTATCACCATCTGTTGTCACAGTAAGGATTTGATCAGGTTTATTTTGAAGGAAAATCTCTGGAATGAAGCTTCTATTGTTAAATGATTATAGAAACACACAGGGGAAGCTGAGTGCTTGCTGCTAAATTAAGCAGAAGTGCACAATAGGGTGTAAATTGTGTTGGGCTAATTCCCTGTGTTGTATTGTCAGCCATCTATGGCACTCAGCATGGATTATTGCTGCATAACATATACCCTTGAAAGGCTTACATTGCCTATTGATACTTTATTGAGCTTTCTATAAACTGAATGTATATATATATATACATATATGTACACAAACATTTCTATGGTTGGCATGAAATGCTTTTCCCTGAGCAGTTTCTGTACTTGTTTTAGGTGCTTCTGAGGCAGTCTCTGTTACAAAACCTCTGCTTCTTGTGGCAAAGAGATTTTCCTTCCCTTTACATTGTAGTCTAGAGTAGTTTTTGAACTTCAGGACATAAAAAATTTTAGAAGGGCAATGCACACCGTAGATCGTTAAAGATTTTAGGCTGAGGAAACCATGATGACTTTTGAGAGGAAGGTCAAACAGCTTCCTAAAGCTAGTCGATTACCTGATGGGCTAGATAACATTCATGTTGTGAGTCACTTGAAGCAGTTATTGGATAGCAATGCTTATGTCCTAGGGCTGCATACCTTATAGCTCATGAGAGGATGGAAGTAATTGGGACACCTGCTGGAAATTTAGATGATACAAAAGAGTGATTAGATCAAGTTCTTATTTAAGTCTCAAACTATAAGTCTCAAGCTGTGTACCAAATCATTTCTGCATGTCCAGCAAATTCAATTTTGCCTCAAGTATAATTTCATCCTCATTTACATACTTTTCTCATTTATTTTCTCATATTTTTTTCCTAGTACTAACTCATTAGTATAGCAATTATTTGCTTTTTTTCCCCCCTTTGCAATATTAATGTCTTTCCCTGAAAATTCCTTTCAGTAAGGGTAGTTTTTCCTGACCAAATTTGCTGACAACATCTGTGTTAGCTCTGTGTTCATATTTTAGTCAATATAGGGGTGAATGTACTGTGTTCTCCACTAAAGGCTTATATTGGACAGATGAATGAGGGGATTCTAAAAGCCTTGCTCTACTGTAGACCTTTCAAAATGAGTGAAATAAACAGACATGTCCCACAGCTAGATGCTGTGATGCTAAATTGATAAATAGATGAACAAATGTTACTTATTTTTGGGTTCTGGAAGAAGAGTTACGAGTTGTTGTGCATTAATTGTACTAGTTATTGTAGTTATTGTTACTGTTCTAAATGTATAAACAGACAAATATATAAATAAATAAATACATGTATATTAAAAAATAATATATATATGCCTATTTTTGGGTGAAAGTCGTGGCTTAAATTTATTCAACTACAAGTGGACAGCCTGATCTACTGCTTTTGAGATTAAGGTACTCCTACCAGATCCTGCACCTCGTTGGTACACTCCTCATGTGTGAAATCGGGGTCTTTCTGACCCCACAAGTCTTCTGTGTCTTTCTGCATCGCACCATAGCTTCGAGAGGAGTCGTGCACCTCAGCTTTTAGCTTGGTGGTTAGTTCAGAGGATGAAAGACACAGGTTTGACACACTGACTTGGTAAGTGCTGTAATTGCTATGTTACCATAATAAGGGCTTCCCTTCAGCTGCTACTTTTTGCAACAGCATGATCTTAACATCTTAATAAACTTGATCCAGCCTGTATTCATCCAGAGTTGTTATGAATCAGAACCCCCCAGCAGATTTAATCAGACGAATAATTGCTTCCTGTTTTGTCATAGCAGTATGACATGAACAAATACTTGTTCTTCCCAGAAGCATAATTCGGTATCTACGATGAGGTCAGAGAGTGAGAAACCACTGAGTTTAAATAGCAATCAAAGGCATTGCTTTTATCACATCATTTTATTCCTGTGTTCTATTTATATGCATGATATGATTAAATCCCACTTTGACCACATTTGGATCTGATAATTTGCCATTTACACAAGAAATGAAATATGTAACATAAATGGGACAGGAAAGGGATGCCTGCAGTTTAAAAGACAGATTTTCTGCAGGAGTTGGATATTTATGATGACTGAGACTGGAAACGAGTAGCAAACATTAAACAAAGAAGGGGCCTTTTAAAAAGATTCTAATAGAATGAATGTTTTCATCTTTCTCATGTCTCTTTTTGTTGGAAGGGATTTTTAGCTACTATCCAAACAGGCCAACAAAGCAGGAGGACAGGAAAAAAATTCAGCATTCTTGATTGGAAATAGATGTCTTCAATGATTCATATGTCCTATACAAGTTCCTGAAAGACAGTAGCAAAGAGAGAAAATTAGAAGAGGTGAGAAACAGAGTCACTGTCTCAGTCAACCTGTCTGAGTTCAAGAAACATTTGGACAATGCTGTCAGCCACATAATGCTAGTCTTGGGGTGTCCTGTGCAGGGACAGGGATTGGACTTGAGGATTCTGATGGGTCCCTTCCAGCTCAGCATATTCTATGATATCCACAAATAAATAGATTTTTTTTTAATTACAGTTATACTTAGAAAAATTAAGTATGGGGGAAACTTTTTTCCTCTAGCCTCACCTTAAATAAGGAATTGTTAATATCCACAGCTTACCACATATGAATTTGTTCTCTCTGACCATATTGTAATTTTTATTGGAGGCTGAGGCTAGAAATAAAATGGTTGCAATGCTTTCTTTTAATGTCTCTTTTATTGCATCAAGTGAGTGTAAAAGTTCCCAAGAACAACATTAATTTAATATACTAGAAGGAAGGTGTTCAGTAAGCCTATACACACATTATTCCTTGGGGAATTGTATCATCTAAAGAAATTAATTGGACTCAATGAAGCATACACTTTAACTATAGATTTTCTATTGGAGGAGCACATGGGACTCAAAAGGCATAAATAAAGTATTTTTAATTACAGTTTACTTCAATAGGAGAGGTGAATAAGCATTTCTTTTTTCTCATTCGCTTATTTAACATCTGTGTGGATGATTGGTGCTTCATATCATACACCATGAAAGGAAAAATATCTATTCTCTTGGGCTTCTAAGAACACTGGTTAAACAGAATTCTGTGGACCACAAAAGGTCATTTATCATTTCTCTTTCATCACAGTAATAGTCAATGGGACCAGTGCAAGAGCTGCTACCTGAATTTTAGAAAATGGTTGATGTGTAAAATAGTACAAAGCAATCGACAATTTATGGGTTACCTATAAATGAAGGATGAAAAAAAACCCGCAAAATTATTTATCACTGAAAATGTATGAAGGAAAACTGATCATAAAATCAATGAACAATGTAAAAAAATGTACCTAATTGCAAATGCAGAAACATACCCTAGAAATGTGTAATATTACAACACATTTTTGTCTTTTCAAAGAGTTGTATTTCCTGGTAAGGAGACACTGTTTAGTGAGCAATATCTGTTATATATTCAGCACATTAGAGAATATTTTCTTTCGCTATTACTACTTTTGGAAGCAAAACTAAGTAAGTCTGTCACATTTAATTACACAGCAAATAGAGATTTAGCAATGTTAAGTTGAAAAACTATTCTCAGAGGCTGACAATGGAAAAAGATATGCATGTATTTATTTATTTATTTAATATGAAACATTTTCCTGGTTGGAATATCTCTCAGCAATGTCGGGTTTAAAACAAACAAACAAACAAGTCTATCTGTACTTATGAAGAATTATACTGGAAAATGGTGCAGGTCTGAAGATGTGTAAGTAGGTAGGCAATTCTGTATCTGTGCTTCTTGCCCTAAAACAGGCTCTGGTAAAACCTGATGGCTCTGGTAGTGTGTGAGTGCTGAGTGACCAGGGCCCCCCGAACCACCTGGCGCACTCAGAGTACCACAAAGTCCAGCAGGATCAAGACACAGTAGTGTACAGTTTCTAACTGCTTTCTTCAAAAATACATCCGGAAGTCCTGCTGTTTCCCATTATTTGTTTAACAGCCTACTGTTTGTAGTACTTGCTTAGTAGCAGCAGTAGTCACTCATCACTCCAACCTATTGCTCCCACGCGCCCGCCCTGATGGCAGTAGGCAGTATGGTGCAGCAGCCCCTCTTTCCCCTCCTGCTGAAGTAGGCTGCTGTTCAAAACCAAACCCAGGCAGTGGGAAAGAAGAGGATCTGATCCTATTATGCAAATAGCATCAAGACCTCTGAGACTATGCAAAAAAAGCTTTAATAAAAAGATGCTCTCTGTGAGAAGAGGGACTTCTGGCTAACTATTAATTATGAGTTTACATCCATCAATTGTTAAATATTGTTCTTGTAGGTCACTGCTCTTCACATGGCCTTGAATTATTGCATCATGATCTCTTCTTCAATCAGACAGATGGCACCCTCAGAGGAATTTTTATGTTATCTTTCCACTGGTTGAAGGAGCCTGCCTTCCCTCTGTAGAACTCTGTGGATATAGAGCCTCAACATCTTACACTGAAATTTGAGCTTCATTCAGGACCCAATCTTAATTTTATGGGTTGCATCCCTCCATTGCTCATGATAGTGGGACACTTTGTGTTAAAAAAAATTACCTGAGTGGAAGAAAGCTCTGATACTGCAAAATGAGTGTTAATTGGTACTTTTTAAAGACTGGTTTTTTCCAATGAAACTGCAAAATTAATGGAAATGCTGAGATTCTAGAGACAAATAACTATTGACAGGCATCACCTCACTGTCAAAAACTAGTTAAGTGCAGCATGAGTCCAGTAACTGTTACGAACACTACTACTAACTCCCTGCCACAGGCTATTGGCATATGACCAGCAATAGAACCTTCAGCATAGCCTAGGTTCCATCTAAACACCGTGAAAATGAAAACTGGCTTTATTCTAACAAAGCAAAAAAATCATTTTGTTAAAAAATAAATAATGAAGAGAAGTGTGAAAATGTTATTATGTAGAACATAATGAATATCATGTTCTTCATCTAGTAATCCCCCAAGGTTTTTCTTAGCTTCTGAAGGAGGTATTTTAGCAGTACTTTTCCTCCACCTTGCTCTTTCAGAATGGGACTACATTCTGGTTCTCTTTCTCAACACAATTATATTTGAATACCACTGTTTGAAAACTGATGTTTAAAGTGATTGTGGAGTAGCCTCACTTCTTCTTTCTTAGTAATCCAAGAAGATTTTTCTTTTCTTTAAGAATGTGTAAGAACACAAGTTATATATCATCACTTTAGTCTTTTACTAGCAACTTTGTTCTTGTCTCATCTGACTTCTCACCCCCTCTTTCCCTTCCTCCTCAGTCTCTATAGGATATCAGGGTCTTTCACAAATCATAACCTTTTCTCCTCCCCGTTAAGAATAGAGAAGGGGTGACAGGATACATCTTTCATTGCTGCTTGTGAGCAATGTCTTCAATCTCAAGGGTACCTTACCACAAGCAATCTGTACTAAAAATTCCTTTACAGAGTGTATTTTAAGGATGAAATCTCCAGTGAGAAACTTGATACACTGCCCCTCTGAAAATCAGGGTAGATAAAAAATGGGAATATTTAGAAAATCCTGGGCAGCTACAGATGGATTATGAAATGTGAACTACCACATTTGGTATGTAATGCTGTGTGTGCTACCAAAAGATAATGTAGACTTGTAATAAAAACAATGCTGGAACTGTTTTGCTAAGAGCAATACATCAGGACTACTTTAAAACAGATTCCAAGACATATATGGCTGCTTTGAGATCAAAGACTCACAGAATAATTTAGATTGGATGAGTTTTTGTGGGTCATCTGGTCAGAATCCTGTTCAGAGAATGGCTTACATAAATCCAATTGCTCAGGACTTCTCCCCATCAAGTTCTGACTGTCTTTAAGAATGGATATTTCATAACATCTATTTCCAAGAGAAACAATTGAGTATTTTAAAAATACTAAAAGACATCATGTTCTCTCTATTCAGCTATAGTGGAATATCTTTAGGACTAGTTTGTTTAAATACAGGTTTTATCTATTCAGCTGTTATTTTTTTCAAGCATACTCTTCATGCCTTCTATATATAGATTTGAAATACATTTTGACTTAAAGGAAGATTAGGGGATAAGTGTTGTCTGATTTTTCTGATTAAAAAGGATTCCTTATGTTATCTATATATTTTAAATTTATGGATTAATTTGCAATGTCTTATTCCATGATGTGATTTGAATCAAAATATAAACTGAAGTTTTACTGCATTGTTCATTTTTTATAAACCAAGTAGAATTTTTATCATTTTGTGTTTAGAAATTAAGCTTAATTAGACCTATTGCTTAATGAACTTGAAAACTGTGAAATCATTAGCCAAAAGATTATTTGCTATAGCTAATAAAAGATAAACTTACCTTAGGGAGTATTCTTTATTGATTTGATTAAAATTTTATACCACCTCTTTGTTTTTTTCCCCTGTTAGTAACTGGCAATAGTAATGCAGTTTCTCCAAAGGCATTGTGCAGATACAGCAAAACTTCTCATCTGTAGGTTTTCATGTTATGTAGGACAGCTGTGTGGCCTTCAGTTTTTTCTGACTAACCCACCACTAGATAGACTTATTTCCCTTCTCTCGGTAAACTTTGCTTCTGTACTCTGATTGCTGGAGATACTGATGACCAGGAAGTTAAGTAAGTAAATTCAACAATTAACTTTGCTTAAAAGAGACATCTGTTCCCATTAACAGTTGTAAATACTGACTACACCGTACCCAAGAGTGCCATGTATCACTTGCCATCATGTTTCTGATTGCAGCAGCCATTAATCATTGAAGGACTCTGTGATATTATTAATTTTGAATTGACTCTACTAATTGCTTCATTATGTGCATTTCTGTTAATGTGAAACTTGGGTTCAGGCAATTGTTTAATTTGTTGTAATATTGCAGTCCTTCCCTTGATAGTATGAGTTCTTAGAAATTAGCAGCTTTTCTTGAACCTGTATATACTTTTTTTCATTATAAAAAAATGATTACCTGACCACCAGTTGGCTTTTCTTAGACCTTCTTTCTAACAGCAAAATCGGGTTGCTGGTAAGGAAGAAAATAAAACCCATGTCTACTTCTTCAGTCACACTCTCTTTATTCAAAATACATCATTAACTGAACATGGATTATGAAACCCGAAAACCAGTGGATTGATGCATAAAACTGATTGTACTTTTGAAAATAAAATTTCACCGCATGATGACTTTTACTTCTTTCAGGTGCATGCATTGAGTGCTAAAAAAAATTGTTTTATTGCTGAAAGGCAATGTAATACTAGTCTAAAATTTTTCAAATATTTTTTGAGATTTTATTTATTTTTATTATTCTAGAAATTTATAAGTAGTAATTGTGTTCTTTGACAGCCCTGAGAAGGACTTAAGGACAGTTTCAATGCAGAAGTCTTTTTATTTTGTTAATTAGATAGGACTGAAAATAATTGTTCAGTAGAAATAGTCAAAGAAATGTTGCAAACATTAGTAACTGTTTTCTTCAGTTTGTAAGTATTGCCTTTTAAATTACTGAGAATGGAAATTAAAACAAGTAGCCCTGAACAGCATAATTCTATTGAATATTGATAGTTTCATACAGTATTTAAATACAATATTAAAGTCTAAAGAGACTTTTGTATACTTACATATATATCTGAACTACTAATTTTCAAGCTTTGACCTCACAAAGGTATAAAAATATGTCTAAGACAGACCTTGTGAAGTCATTGACACCAAAAAAAGGGATTTCTCGCAGGTATGTTTCTTTTGCTGTGCAAGCAACACCACCAGAGACTTTAGACAACTTCAAGTATGCATTGATTATTGGTAGGTTTATTCTGGCTTTGTGAACACTTTGAGGTGTAAACATCTAATTCTATAGAAATTTAATTCTCATGTTATGCAAACATTTATTACTAAAATTCATTTCAAACAAGTCTAACCTAGCATCATCTGTATTTTCTGTATATTCAGTCATTTGGGGGTCTTCCATGCTTATCATTATCATCTCCTTTGGGCTCAGTTCAGTAAGCTCAGGGTGAACAAAGCAGCTACATGAGCAGTATGATCTCACAGAGACAGCCGGGTAGCGTGAATTGCAGTAGTCCTGTCCAAGTTCTGCTTACCAGTCCTTTTCAGAGAAACAGAAAATTAAAAAATCTGGAACCAGTCACTGAAATCTAATTGAAAAGTACTCCTAGAAGTTAAAAATGGTTTTAAATGTTTCTGTAAATATTTCACTCACCCTGGTACTTAAGAAAGATAAATATGTCAGTTGTTTGCTCAGTGGCACCATTAAAAGTGTGAAAGACACTGTCTAGTGACTTGTAATATTCTGATCTTTTTCTTCATTCAGCATCTTTCAGTAGTCCACCCTGAGGTGACAAAGGTGAATGTGATATGTTGTTTATCAAAAGGGAGAGGCCATGCCCTCCAGCTTGATTATCTGAAGTATTTTTGTTTGGCTTGTTTATATTTTAGGGCATGAAAAATACATACTGTGTACATTTAGAACAGGGAAAATAAAAAGCCATTAATCAAAAGATAAGTCCTAAACCCAGTCAAGCTACTAGGCTTTAAAATAAATGATGTTTACTTTCTTGTCACCTGAGTGCTGAGCTTTCTGTATTGCACTGTTATCTATTTTAAACCCTCAAAAACCCCCAGAAATTTCATCCTGCATTTAAACTTGCAGCCTTCCTTTTGTCTGTTCCTAAACTTAGTATGTGAAAAATGATCAGGTAGGAATTTGAATATGACCATATATAAAAGATTTTTTTTCCAAAAAAAAAAAAGCAGAATCCTACTGGTTGCAGTTATACAACAGTAAAAGGAAGGGGGAATGATGACAGTGTGATATATAGTAATATTTTTAGTCAGGAAGTGTGTGAGACCTGCTCATTTTCAAAGTGTTTGCTGAGAGCTACTCTGGTGAGAGTGTCAGCGAAGACCTGAAGCCTCTCAGGTTGGCTGTAAAATGCCTCTGTTGTCAGCAGAACTGAGTCTCCTCAGTGGTAAACCTGGCAATCAAACGCCTGCTCAGGGATATGCTAAATTGCTCTGAAGGTGAGTTGTGTGTTGGGCAAGTAGAAGTCTACAAGAAGGAGAAGGCTTGGTCAAGTGAGGAAGGCAGATTGCTTTAGATAACACAGGTTATTTTTTTTCATTATCTAGCTATCATACCTATTTAGCAGGAAAATGCTTAATGCTGTGGGACACATCCCTTGTGCATTTCAGGGAGTTTGCCACATGCTGGCTGACTACTTTGATTCATTTTTTTGTTTTAATTACCCAGTCAATATATTGGAAGGCAGGACTAGCATGAGCTGTTTTTGTACTGATCCCTACTCATAATTTCACACACCCCCTGAAATTAATATAGATTTGTATCTGATCCTGCAGTTTGCATCCAAATCCATCTTTGTAATAACAGCTGCATAAGGTCTTTCTTGGAAAAAGTCTGTACTTTCTAAATGCTAATCACCTCTATTAACTTGAACAAATTCAAATTGTAATGAATTTTAAATACCTGTAATCATGCATTGACTTGAATAATTTAAGAGGCAAAAAAATCCCAACTTCTTATGTTGACATTTTGACAAAGGCACACAGTTGCCCAATTAAGGTTCAAATTGACTTTGTAGTTAGAAGAATTTATTTCAATAAGCAGCTACTTAGAAGTCTTAAATAAGTAAAATGAGTGCTTTGAAATAAGCTGTGGCTAATAACACGTAGCACTGGATGAAAAACCAAATGGGTGAGACAAAATGTTGTTCTGGATTAGTAGATTATAGCAAGAAGAAGAAACCTGGAAAAGCAACACATAGATCTTTACCCATTCAGAAAACTATCCTGTGTCCACAGCTAGCCATCATTTTTCAAACCTGTGAAGGGAAGGAAGGCATGAAGCAGTCAACCTGGTCCTGATTTCTAGCAAGATTTAGTAGATCTCATTGGGAATGTGCTAAATTTTCTCATGGGATGCTGTTGGATGTAATGTAAACTGTAATGCAGGTTTTTCAAACAGCACAATTAATGGACTGATACCGACAGAGGTCCAGGCAAGTTTTGTTACTCTAAACATCTGTCTTTGCTCTGATTATGATGTTATTTGCAACAAAAGCAAATATATTCTGTTTTCAATCTTTGATACCAGTTTTCAGTTATCTGGATTGTAAGTGAAAAATCATCTTCCATAATTAAGAAGTATTTTCTGCTTTCTCTGACATTACTTACTTTAAGACCTCATAGTATTTGCTTCATTTTTGTGTGATCATTTGAAAAATTAAGCAAGACAAAGCCAAATGGAAAACCTATACTCAGTCTTGGTCTGGTAACAAGATGACAATATGAGTTCTTAGAAGGAAATTAAGCTGTGCATTAATAAAATGTGCAATCTTAGATTGAATAATCTATTACTAGTTAGGTGGTTCAAAAATATAAAGGTGGTCTTTGTCGGTGATAGCTCTAAAGTTTTAGTGCTTTTTTTATTTTTTTTTTTTAATGAGGAAGATAGAAAATAATTCACAGGAATTGAAAAAAATTAAGGAAAGATTACCGGGCTTTTCACAAACCTGAAAAATAGGGTAGGAGACATTTTGACTGCATTTACAATGGGGCAAAATTTTTATAGCATTCAATTAAAATTTTATGTGATTAATTCTTCCTGTTGACTTGGAAAAGAATTTCTTACTCAGCATAAAAATTCTAAACCTTTTATATGCAGAATTTGTTTTGTCAACAATTGCATTGTGTTCACACTTTTTGTTCCATTTTTCACACATCTCCAGTGTGGTTTTTAAGGTTTTTTCTGCTAGCAATTGACTATATTGAATTTTATACTATACAGAAAATTATTTTTAGAAGTACAGAGAAAATTATATTAAAACCAGGGTAGAGAGCATTATCTGTTTGTCATCCCTCATTATTTTCCCTCTGTGTTGTCTGACATACTTATTTGTCTTCTGACTCCATGTTCTTCCTGTTGCCCTACAGCACAGTTTCATAAAATGTGAGTATGAGTATCAGACTTGCAAGATAAAAAGCTGTTAGTGCATCTTTGAATTGCCTCACTTTTATAATGTCACACAAGTTTTATGTTTCATTTTGGGGAAATTTTCTTGTATTTTTATCTAACTATTCATCCTAAAATATAGTAAAATCTGTGTAAAAACTCTGAAAATGTCTCTCTGGTAGTCAAGGCTACTTAAGTAATTTTTAGCCATATATTGGACTGATATAAAACATGGCAATTTATCTTGCTTGATTAGGATGTCCGTGTGATTTAAGTACATATTAAATTACAAGATTATGGATTTTTGACTGAAGAAATTGTCCTGTTTTATTTATTATTTCAATATAGATTTTTCAAAACTGTCCATGATTTAACTCATAAACTATAATGACTTATTAAATTTTTGTTACTGAACCAGCAGTCACTAAGTTAACTAATTTGTGTCATTTGATTCTGAAGAATGTGCTGTTTGAGGTAAGTTAGAAACCAGGACTGCAAAAATTATCTTTCAAATGGAATGTGAATCATAAATAAAATCTGTTTTCACCACCACTGACACCTTTGTTGATAATGATCAACAATTTTAATGGGGACTCAAAAACACTTGATAAGACTAAAAAACTAACCAGATTTTTTAATTTATGAAGAAGCATGCTATGCACTGTCTATTTGTGATTAACATTTATTTCCATTCATCACGTTTGTGGTTCTAAGCATTTATTTTTGGAAATTAAATTTCTGTAATTCCATAATCTCATGAAATGCCATTATGAGCCAAGTCCGCATGAGCAGCTAAACTGAGATATGGTCCAAAACTCTCAAGTCATATATCACATTCATCCACTATTTCAGTTCATATATACACATAAACTATTAATTTGGAAAGTTTCAATCCCTTTCCAGTAAATTATTTTCTTTAGGTTTTTAATAGTTAAAGCTTTTTTAGAAGTCAGAACATTTGCCAATAACATAAATGTCTCAAAAATGTAAAACATTTTATCTCAGAAGTGAACATTTTCAACAGTTTCTCACCTTCATTACATAAAAAAAAAGCAATATTTTATTTAATTTCACACATTTAGTATGTTTAGATAAACTGAGACCACTGTAGGAACATGTAAGTAATCACAGTTCTCACAGTTATCTATTAAAATATTTAGCAGGCGTTTTTTTTAGTTTTGCCTTGTTTACCAGAATATAGCCCATGCTATTTTAATCCATACATATGGGTAAGCACACACACTCAAACAACTTTGTAAGTGTTTCTAATTATAATCATACAGCCTTTGATTAACAGTTTCTCTGTATGTTGAATAGTAGATACGAAGTCTGAAGGAGAAATTCTTTTTTGTTAATGAAACTTTTGGTACAGCAGGCTGTCTGGAAAATCAATCTAATTTTTCCTCATGATCCACAGAGGCAAGGGAGAAATAGCTAAAGGAGCAATTGCCTTAAATTTCATGGCTACTTTAGTGTTGAGTCAATCAAATGTGAAATATCAGTACATCTGCACAGCATGAGTGACTATATCCTGTTATTATGATGAATAGTAGAAGTAGAAATATGAAAGAGAACACTAAGAAGGGATTACATACAGTGTTACAGAGATATTAAACATCATCAGGCAAGATAATATCTTACTGTGTGTCCAATTTTAATGAAACATATGAAGATGAAACCAAATGAATTCAATTTAATTAATTTTGAAGCATAGATATCTCAATTCCTAGAAATTAGAGATCTTGCATTCTCTTTCAGTTACAGACAGGAAAATGTGCCAAAGTTCTGCAAATAGTAGTACAGGTTTTTTATACCAATTTAACTCTTCGATGTAACCCCTCTCAGTCACTGAGGTCTAGATATTCCAAGTCAGAGGAACTGGGATCCATACTTGTGGATATCATATGAAACAGCGGAAATGAGAGAAATTTGAATAAACATTGAATTGCAATAATTTTAAACTTCTCTTACTGTACCTGTCATTCGTTTGTTTGGGTACTTTTCCTTCTGAATATTTCTTCATTCAGGAATTAATGAGATTTCAGAGAACATGGCTTTTTAGTTATTGCATGGCAATATAGCGTTTAGCACTCTTCTTGATTCTGAAATACTGTGGTACAGATTTGTCTTCTTTTTTTACTTTTATAAACTTGTTTAGTCACCAAACAAGCAGTTACTTCAATACATGTTCTTCATAGACCCTGAGAATATATGACAGTTTTAGTGTTTGCTATTGGTAAAATAGTTAAGCATTGAGGTGTCACTATAGTATTAGAGGAATGGACCTTCTTCCTGTCTCTGTTTATAGACCATAAAATATCCAATAAACTGTGAGAGAGAGTAGTGTTGATTTCATACAAGGGAATTTTGAAAAAGCCATTAATTTCCAGTGTGTTACAGTAAAATCAAAAACCAAAAATTTAAAAAAGAGAAAAAAGAAAAACAATAGACCTACCATTTATTTTAATGAATATTCCGTGAAGAACTGTTTCTGAAAATCCTCTTCCCAGAAGTAAAGAAATAAACTTGTGTAAATGTCTTTTTATAAAAGTGCATGACATACAAAATCTGAAAGGACAGAACATACAGTACAAGCATTCATTTTAGGGACTTTTATACCGCTGTTACACCTACTAACTTGTTGACTCTTTATATGTTCTTTTACTTAAGCTGTTTTCCTTACATGATCACTGCTCGCATTGAAGACAGAGAATGCCCCATACTTTCTTTGTTAGTGTGAAATTCAGTTTCACATAGATATTTAAAAATAGATCAATCCCACTAGCAGCACTGTATGAAATATGGGTTGAGCTATTTTCCGTAGCAGTAGTGTGCCAGTGTGCACTGGAAATTGTATTTTATTACTAATGGCATGGTTGTAAATCAAACATTACACGATGTGTCTACTCCCTGTTCAGCGGTTCTCCAGAAGCTGGTGTTGTGATGACTCATGCTCTGCTGCTCTTTAAGGATTTCATATTAAATGGCACAAACTTAATAGGATAGGTAGGGAATGACATCCTAAAATGAGTTGGAATAATTTCTAGATCAAACATCTGTCTCAGAAGATATGCAGGTAGTGGTAAGGGTTCGCAGCATTCTTGTTACTTCTTAGCTATTGATGAAGGTTGTTCAAAATGATGTCTGAAAATAGTCTGCTAATTTGCTATTTCTAAGCAAGAGGGTCCAAAACCCCTACATCAGGATTTTCAGAGGGTTAAAAAAAAAAAAAAGACAGGTTGCCCTTAGTTGGAAATAAAATTAATATGGTCCTATAGTTTAAAGCATAAATGTGAACTTGCATGTGGAGGCTGTATCTATATTGCTGTGTAACAGCGGTTGCTTGACTTAGTATTCCTGACTAGTGGTTCCTTACACTTCACTTGCATTAAATTTTGCTGATGTTATCTGTCAGCAAATATGTGGAACAGACCTTTAACATCCCTGGAGTATGTGGATTAGGGGTTTTTTGTTGTTGCTAGTACAATAAGTATTTGTTCTCATGTTTTCGGATTTTCCTAACAGGCATCCTTTGCACAAACTGCCAACGTACCATATTGTGTCAGGAGTTCAAGGTTTGGAGCTATGTAAAATTTGACAGACATCAACTTACGCACATGAAATATTTGCAACAGAAGGATATGTCTGAGGAATTTGTCAACACTATTGATTTTTTTGTCAGATAGTCTACATGGGCTGGACGGAAGAACGGGAACAAGACTCCCTTCAGGATCGAATGTACACACCAAAGTTTCTAGCACTGAGGGGATCTTCCCTGTATAAATTTATAGCACCTCCAGTAAGTATATTTCTCATGCTTAATAAATGTTATTAAATAAAATAATGTTGTGTAATGTGTACAAGGCTTTCACAAGGAGATATCAATCATTGAGCTAACAGGATTGCAACTAACAGCATTGAAAAGTTCCAGGATCTGTTGTATAGAAGTGATAGAAAACAGCTGTTCATCAGATGATCGGGAATTTAACAAGAATTTCTTTTCCCCCACTTAACTGAGCACTTGTGTTAAAAGGGACCTCTTAATTTTCCTTTGGCAGACAGAACAGGCCCGAAGCAAGATGGTTAGATTTAAACTGAACAATCATTCTAGTGAAACTGCTAAAATTTGGGGAAATATCCAAGCTTTTTACATGCTGTGGAGAGGGTAATATGTCTGTATTTAGAATTTCATCCTGAATGTAAGTTTTTACTGCTTGAGAGCATCAAAAGGAAGGCAGGGAAGTAAATGAAATTAGGTTAAATATATTAATTGGAACCTAACTGGGAACACTGGGCAAAATTTTAGCTCTCATCTCAGCAATTTACTTTCACAGTCTTATGGTACATCCAAGCTGCAGTAAAGATCCTCTAGCTAACTTTTAAGCCAGTTGCTAGTCCCATGCTTGCAGCAGGAAGAGTCATGTGGATTCATTTTTCCTGTTTATTGGGTGACCTTTCTGACTGTCGCTAAGCCCTATGTTGTCAGATCCAGGCTGTAGCTCCTTCGTATCATAGAATAGTTTGATTTGAAAGGGAGCTTTAAAGGTCATCTAGTACAACCCCCCTACAGCAAGCAGGGACACCTTCAACTGGAACAGGTTGCTCAGAGCCTGTCCAACCTGGTCTTGAAAGTTTCCAGAGATGGAACATCTACCACTTCTCTGGACAACCTGTTCCTGAAGTAGTTCAAAGCCATCTTGCAAATCTTTGCATTGTTCATCAGTAAGTACTGATGTCTGTTTAGCAAAAGGTTTAAAAACGTGATAGTCATGAGGAATGGAAGTAACTATGAACTGAATACTTCATGTGTTCAGTGTTTGTGCACTAGTTTACTGGTATGGGAGTTTGGCTCTCTCATCGCTAGTAATGGGAGTTTGACTTTTGTTAGTGGATATTTTTCAGGATCAAATTGAAATGTCAGATTATGCTAACAAGCACCTTAATTCAAGAACTGTTCTCCTGTCTTTGCCAGACCTACTCTAGCATTTGTTGCCTGTCAAATAAAACCAACTCCTTTCTAGGTATAGATACAAGCAGAATCAGTGATGAGAGCTCCTGTTCAGTACAAAAGAGGAAGCTTATTCTTTTGTAAGAACTGTGGAAGGCACTACAAGCCTCTTTACTGAAGAATCATAAATTTCTAGGGATATACTTGTAGGGGGTAAATGGGTAATGGGAGTTGATTAATGGTTGTGGAAGGAACACGTTTGTATGAAGGATCTGAAGCATGGTGATGTGAGTAAGGAAAATTTTGGTAAGCTACTGTTGTATAAGACAAGAAATCCATCCTTGAGTTTTTATAGGTCTTGTTTCAGCTGAGCTGCAAGCACAACAAGATTTTGTATTGCCAGATTCTGGTTCCTAGTCTAAAATAGAAAAACTGTTCAAACGTAGAGAAAAAGATTTTCTCTCCATGGAGTAGGAGGAAAGCAGAATGATAAGCATGCTTTTTATAGGACAGAGGAAGAGTCCCTATAGAGCTGCCTTAAAGACATAGAATCATAGAATGTTTGGGTTGGAATGGACCTCAAAGATCATCTAGTTCCAACTCCAACATGTAATGTGTGTAATAATTGCACATTTCTAAAATTCTATTTTCTATATGCAAACTTTTACACATACAGTTATGTTTGCTCTACTGCAGGTTTTTCTCTTCCAGGGATTGCAAAATATTATGAACAAAATTTCAGTGACACAGTTTCAGAGCTTCCTTTTATGATATGCATAAAATGTAGTTAAAAGAAAAACTGTTTTAATTATATGTGCAGTATAAACTTCTTGGATGAAGTTCTTTTCTGAACAGAGATGTCCTGCAAACTCTTTTTAACCAGAAAATCAAATGAAAGTATTTCCCCAGTCTCTGCCAAAGTCTAACACATTAGGGAAGCATGTGTTTAAACATAGTCTATCAGCTTCCTCCCCCTGCCTCTTTTTAAAAATTTGTTTGATTAATAGCACTTCTACTTCCCATGCTCAGATAAAGGAGCAATCCTACTGTTTCTTATTTGCATTTTGAAAGCTTTAAACAAAAGAATTTTTTTTTTTTTCTGTAATTTCCTGGTACATTTCCTCCTTTAGAGTTGTTGATTTTGTCAAGTCTGGTGGGCTTCAGTTTCTTCTAGTTTATAATTGGAAATTTACTTGAGAAAGAGCAACTACTACCTCTCCTTTCGCTACTCAAGCTCTTAAATTAAAATACTAGAATTGAGCAGGTGAAGCAGTTTCTTTGGGTGTCTTAATTCTAAAATTGCTTTTGCTTTGCACATATCTTTATATAGAAAGAGTTTTGATTTGACCTGAAAAGAAGTCCCTTTATAGGTACAAACAAAAGAAGGAAACTAAAGGAGAAGGGGGAGCTCTTATACTTTTTCCCAAAGTATGGAGCCTACACGGTTTTTAAACATAGCTCCAAATGACTTTGTGCTTCAGCAGCAATAGCAACTACGTTTCCTGATGGGGCAATATGAATTCAGCTGGTTTGACTGGTGTCTTGGGCTCAGTGTGGCTGTAGCAAGACTCCCATCCCCGTTTCTCTGTTCATGGTGAGAAATTTATTTTTTGTCTATCGGAGGAAGAGTAGCTTTGTGGTTTAATACCCACACTTCCATAAGATAGTGAAGACTGCATCTGATGTTGATTGAAAATAAATAAAATTGTAATAGAAGAGGAACTGTAACAGTGTATTATTGAACTTTTCTTTCCTGCCTGTGATTTCTGTAAAGGAGTTTCCATTAAAATAATGTTTATAGCTAAAAATTAGTTAGGGATGTAATTTTCTCATACAACAACAAAATAATTTTCATCTCTTAATGATTATTTTTTCTATAGATAAGAGATAAATTAGTCTTGTATAATATTTTCTCCATGGGCTGACTATTTTATGATACATTTTTCAACGAAGTTTATCTTGAGTTTTGTAGAACCAGTAACCTATGTTTTCATCAACTTCTTCATCATGCCTCACAACTTTAAGTATACAGCTGTCTTCTCTTGGACCTGGGCCACTGTTCAAAATGTCTTACCATTAAGATTATTATTCTTTCATATATAACCTCAATTTAATTCTATTTTGTGCCTGTTTTGAGACTGTGAATATTCTCCTGTTTCCTTCTTGCAGTTTCCTTGTAAAGTTTTTTGTAGGCTGTTGTGACAGTGCCCTAACTCTTCCCTTACTGAATATATTTAGCTACCCCTTTCTGTCTCATTTAAGTCTTAACACTTACCCTTGCATGATTTTATTTAATTCCTTTATCTATGCATTTTTTGGGTGTAAAACAGTTGCTTAAAATGAATACAGTTAAAAACAATTGTGAAATCCCAAAAAAAGAGGCAGAATAGGCTATTTATCAAATCTTAGTTTGTTAGAATTTAGGAGCAGATTAATCTTGGTAAGAAAAAAAGAAAATGTATATTTGCTTCTGTTGTTTCATGGTTTGTTTTCTTCCCCCTGGATTTCAAGGCATGTGGGGTAAGTGTCTGGGACGTTGCAAGGTTGGAGACTGGTTTTATGGATTTGCAAATGCTGTAGGTTTTCGGGAGCAAATAGTGGCACGCGGTTACAAGGAGGAAAGTGTTGAGAAACAAACTTTCTAATAGTCATGGCTCTGACTCTGTGAGATGAATTCAAAGGCTGGATCCCCTCAGTAGGTCAGTGCAACCCCTGCCAGTCCCCAGGGGAAGCATCATCATTTTGCACAGAGCAGGCTGCATGCAAAGGCACTGCATCGTAAGGACAGGGAGGTGTCTCCTAAGCATTGCCTGGATGGAAGAGTCTGGTCTCTGCTAGTTATTGCTTGGAGGCAGTGCCTGGTCTTTCTGAATGTATTTTATTTGATGTAAATAGTTTAGGGATATTTTTTTGTTGTTAATAAACTTGGTTCTTGAAATAAACAAAAATAACAATTTATTTTTCTGTTTATTTTGTGTTTTGTTTTGTTTGGCTTTTTTTATAGGTCACAACCTGGGATTGGACACGAGCTGAGAAAACATTTTCAGTTTATGAGATAATGTGCAAAATTCTCAAGGTATGGTGAGAAAGTATAAAATAAATTTCCACTTTGACAGATCAGTTGTCAAGCCAGAGCATAACACTAACCATCTTGCAGAAAAATATCTGGGTTTTTTCCCTTTAAAGTCAAATATCAGAAGTCCTGGTGTTAGTAGATACAGAATCAAACTAGAAAGCATAGCAAAATTGGAAATAAAGTGATTTTGACTACAAGACTACCTTATTTCTTCATAATGCTATATGGGGTTTATAGCTTCACTTTAATGTCACATTTAACCAGTATAACATTTCTTTTTCTAACTGAGGACCTAAAGAAACAGTGATGAGTTTTGTTGTTTTCAAATACATTGATGCAACTAACAGTGACTTCAATATAAGATTTCACTAGTACAGAGAGCAGTCTCTTTAAAATATGCAATATCATCCTGAAAGCTTTTGTCTTATTTTTTCCAATTTCTTCAGTTTGCCTTAAGTGTAATAAATGGGAAGAGATAATGAAATACATTTAGAAAGTTAAAATTATGAGTATACAATAAGTCCATTATTGTACTTTGGTTTTTAATTTTTAATTCTGAATTCAATCAGAACTGTTTTATAGTTGTCTCTCTGTTTTAAAAACAGTGAAAAAAAGATGCTCAAAATTTCTCAAATGAGAAGAAAAAGAGGTGAAAATAAATGGTCTCTTTCTATTCATATGAAGTGCTTTCTGATGTATGTTGGTTTTGTGGGGGTTTGGGGTTGAAATTACATAACAGGTAATTTGGACATTTCTGAAGTTTCATCTAGGCAGAGGCAAACTGGCATCAACAAGAAGTATGGAAATATCATATTTTTTTTTAAAGTGTTTCCCATTGGGAAGACCTTTTACTGACATATATGGTCCATTTCCTAGGTTTTGTAGGTCACATAGGTGCACTGTGTTTTCCTCAGGGAGTCAGATTACAGATGGAATAGCTCAAGAAAATTCAGCAACCTTTAACATCTGAGACTTAAAACAAACCCCAAAACAAAAAAGCCCCAAGTTTATAGTCTGGAAAAAAAAGCCTTTGCTAGCAATCTGAACAGAAAAGTGAAAAGTTTTATTTTCCTGCTGTGTTGGCTGTGAGGTCTGGAGTCTTCCTCAAGGAGTAGAACATCTCAAATGCAAAACATCGTCCCATCACTGTGATATGTCCTTTAACTACCAAGTGTGTGCAAATACTGACTCCTTAGAAGTGGTCATGTAGGGAGAGAAGTAATAGGAAAACTTACTCACTGAAGGAGTATGTGAACAATGCTCTTAGAGCACAGTCAGGCTTTGACAGAGTTGAAAAATCTCACTTCTTACATGTATCTTTTTCTTCCACCCCTCTGGTAACCTCTAGTTGTTTCAGGCCTTGGACTTAATACAGGAAGCATCAAGGTATCTCTTCTGTGTCAGAGAAAGTGTGTTGGAGCCAGGGTGACTCCTCCTTATGACTTATCCAAAGATTTTATTACACTCTGAATAGAACTTTACGGAATGTATGCTATATAATTTTCGGTAATTTAAAGGCCCTTCTTCTATTCATTTCTTCTAGCCACTTGCCTTAGTTCATGATCTTATTCACTTGCAATTTTAGCTGTTTTTCTTTCCCCCACCTTCTTCTGTGTCTCCTGTTCTTGTATACCAATACATTGATTGTTTCTTTTCTTTTACTTCTCAGTCATGTAGCAGAAGTTATTACAGCCAAGGAGTCGGTCCACAAAGCAGTAAAACCTAAACCAGTGTCTTACTGGCACTGTTGTGTGGAAGCACAGAAAAGAGTACAAAGATTTCAGGTTTTTTCTTGTCATCCAGTGCTCCAACCTGTCTGGGAAGAGGTGTAGATATTTCAGTCTCAATCTGTATTAACAGAGCGGCAGAGAGGCAATTCCACTTCAAGTGATACAAGAATATCATTTATGTGTTTCTTTATCACTTTATTCATATTTAGTTATTCCTTTATTGTCTGTAAATATGGTCAAGCTTATAAAATGCTGGAATGTTTCAGAAAGGTTCTTTAGCTGCCTAAAACCTGTAAATGATAAAAACTGGAAGTAGAAAAGTCATTGCAATGAAATTGCAGCATCTGACATTGGAGTATTAATCTTCCCCATATCCTAGTTTTCTACAGGAGGTACTATAGGACTTAACTATGGTTTCACTAAATATAAAAGCAAATAAAACCAAGAAAAACAGCTTCCCATTACTACTACTGCATTGAACATCTGTAGAAACTCAAGGTTTTGTTCAGCTTTTATGCCAGCATCATAAAAGTCTCCATTTTAGCAATGAGTAGATTTTAGACACACTTGTACAAGGCCCATGGATATTACTGAAGCAGAGGCAACGTATAAAAAGTTATTCTGGTATTTTGTGATCACCTTCAAACTTCTTCCCTTCTGTAGTACCTCACATGTTACCTGTGTTATAAATCTCTTTGCCTTGGAGAATGAGTTGAATGGCAAAAGGACAAGTTAACAGGGTTTGAAGCAATTATATTCTCAGATTGATAAATAGCATGGTAGGTCAGGAAACTTAAAAAAAAAAAGAAGCCTGGGTTCTTCTACTGCAGTGTTCCACCCCCTGCACTTCCTGTTCTTTCATGGCAAAGACTGAATTCATGTCATTCTTTAGGAAAATTTAGATGATAGAGTTATTCTGTATTTCTGCTTCAGAAGAGACAGTCACTATGTCTAATGAACTAAATGTAGGAAGAGAGTAGTGCCTGTTTCCAGGACAGTGTCATAACTCCGTGTCTCTTAAGTGAGTTCAGTTCCATATTCTCTGCTAAACTCAAATTTTTCAATCTACATATTCACTAGGAGTAATAGCAAATCGTGGAATTACAGAATAGTTTGGGTTGGAAGAGACCTTTAAAGGCCATATACTCCAGCCCTCCTGCAATGAGCAGGGACATCTTCAGCTAGATCAGGTTGCTCAGAGCCCCATCCAACCTGACCTTGAACGTTTCCAGTGATGGGGCATCTACCACCTGTATGGGCAACCTGTTCCAGTGTTTTACCACACTTACTGTAAAATGCTTCTTCTTTTTATCTGATCTAAATCTTTTAATTTAAAGCATTATTGTAGATCATTCCTAGATGGTGAAATACTATCATGTATAGTCTCGATTTATTTTAGAATGATCACTAAATGAAACATCTAGCAGTCTCCCAAACATTTACTGGCATAGCTTGGGAGTTATCATGTGTGAAGGAGCATTTGCAATGAGCTGTTGCATGTGTGTTAGGGGGATAGAGTTTCATAGTTTGGATGTGATCTGCTTCTTGTCAGCTGGCTATAGTGTCAACAAGCAGTCCCATACATGCTTAATTTGTTAGTATAGACAGAGCTTTTGTGGCTAATATTCACTTTAAGTAGAAGGACTTGCAAGTAGTCTGTGCTAACCTTTGAACGGATTAGGCCAGGAGTGAGAAGCAATGCTTTAGAATTAAATGTTATCACAACATTTACTAATCAAAGTGCATCTGCATTACATGGCTTGCTTACAATGGAATGAGGTATTTCAAAAAATGTGTCAATATTTAGACTTCTATTCATTAGGATGCAACTGTAACCCAAGATACCTGGGGTTTTCTCCTTGTATATGCTGGCAATTTCAATTACTGTCCCTTGCGCCACAAGGACAGGACTTTACTAAATCTGCCTGTAAGTAATTTTTCTCCCTTTTCCACTCCTTAATTGTGACTAAAATTCTGATGAACTTCACAAGAGCAGTCTTGATTAGAGAGACTTACTACTGCAAGTTTGTCTTTTTAAATAGAATTTTAATTTTCCTCAGTTTGAGAGATTTCTTGGAGTTCCTCTTCCTGACAGAAGCACTGCAGTGGAGAATATGAACTGCCAGATCCTACTGAATGCACATTAATATTTTAGTGTTTCAGTATGAGAGAATAATTCCACTTCTGGTAACAGTAAAAAATATTGAAACACTAAATAAATATTAATGTCTACACCCAGCTAAGGATTTCACTGATTTAATCATCAGGAGGGGTATATAGTCCAAAGATGTAAATAAAACCCAGAACTTGGCTGCCACCACGACTGATGTTTTCTTCATAGTTGACTGCATGTGTTTAGTGTTCTTTTTCCTCTAGTATCCATTCCAACGATTCTGATTCCTCTCACAAACAATATAGGAAACTGGGGTGCCATTTTCAATTTTTGCAGTTCTCTCAGCCTCAAGCAGCTAAAAGGCAGGATGTTCTGTACCTTAATCAGAGATGTCAGTGATTATTATGTGATTTATAGCTAGTGGATTCATATTTATAATGCTCGTCTAATTAACCACTATTTTGTTATAACTGTACACTTTTTTTCTTTTGTTTTCCCCATCAGATAACAGGGAAAAGAGAGGGCAAGCAAGGCAATAAGTGACTATTCTTAATGGGATTAGGACCTTCTAAATAACCAGGAAGACCACTAAAATTTGAAGCATAAAAGTACATTTTAAAAAGCTGTCTTTTGACTGTATGAAAAACAGTTTTGTAGACAGAAATACAGCAAAAGAGCATTGATACCCTAATTCAGAATTTACAATTCTATATAGTAAAAAAGTATAAACGAAAAAAAAGCCCAAATCCTCATAATCACTTTCATATACTACTATAACAATAATGTATTATAAAAAAAGGTTCTGCATAAAGTTTTCAAAACACTAGGTAAAAATACATATCTCATAAATATAAAACTCTTCATTGTCAAGATTTTGGGGTTGAAATAACAATTTTTGACATGAAACCTAGATAAGCAGGCTGAGTACAAAAATCATTTTTAATTAAATTGGGTTAAATTATTCATTGTGAATAATGGCAAACAGCAGTGGGCTATGTTTGATGTAAAAGGAACATTTATGGAGATGCAAATAACTTAAGACTGGGGGGGAGTAAATGCATAAACTGATAAACATGTGAAGTAATTTATTAAAAATTCAATAGGTCCGTTGATTAAGGGGTGGAAGTACCTTAGCAGAGAGAAAATACAAGACACTGAGGAACTCTTTAGCCCTAAAAATAAGCAAGTAAAAAGAAAGTGAGTAGAAATCAAAGTCAGGCAAGTTAAAATGGGGAAGAAGTTAGAAACTGTAAAAGTTGTCATGATTAGTTGGTGAAAGGTACCAGTAAGAGAAATTGATATGTTTAAGGTTTAAAGTGTTTAAAGTGTTTAAACCATTACTTTTTTTTTTTTTTTATACCAGAAGTTTTATTCAGACTGAAGCTAATAGGACAGTGGCACTAGCATGTGGATGAAAATCTGTGATACATGTTAAGTAATTTGTCAGGCAAGATAATCTAAGTCTGCCATTAAAATGTATCCATGAGTCATTTTCAACAGAACTGCTGGTAGAAATTGTTATCAATAAGTATTTCTAATTTATTCTGCCAGAAACTTGTTTCACCCTATCCTCTATTCTGAGGAGTAAAGCCCCATTAATAGCTAATTAATTTTAATGTTAAAATTGAACAAATATTCAATACTCCAAAAAAGCAGGTACTTCTGTCACTACCTTCAGAAACAGACAGGTGGTCCTATCCTGTTCAGTATTTCAAAGCTGATTTAACTGTATATATTTTTTTGGTACCTCTTGTGTTTTTGATATGCAGTTTTAACGTGTTTTGAGAGTGTGTGCATTTGCGTACATGTGTGAGTGTGTATAATTTAACAAGATTTAAGTTTCTTAGATAAGTTGATAAATAGTTTAAATATTTAAAGAATTTTTCCATATGGTGGTAGAAAAAGGTTTGTTACATTTTTCAGGTAAATTATGACGAATAACTTAAAAAATTGCACTTCTCTGCCCATTTTGCTTGAGTTGCTTATATTTTTCAGCTCATCCAGGTGTCGCCTTTTAATTGTGAGAAAATACTTTCTATAGTTCAGTCACCTGCCTCCTAACTTCAGTGTCGTTCAAAAATATTTGGAGATTCACAGTTAAAGCACACTTTATTCAGCATAAAACAGGAAACATATTCAAGTGTCAGATCAGCTCTGAAATGAAATGTGAGGATAACTGTGGAAGGCAGTCTATGCTGGCAACATGTCAGGGTAGTGAATCATTGATGTTTATAGTTAGTTTCATCCACATCAGTGCAACTATAATTTTCTTGCTATATTAATCAGAACCAACTTGATGTCTCAGAAGACTGTGATTCCTTCCTTATATAGCTGTTAGTATGTGTAAAATCCTCTAATGTAGTTATGTTAATTTTTCCCACTTAAATTGCCTGTAATTATGGTGTCCATTTCCAGTAAGTCAAGTATGGGAAAAGGATGATATAAAAAGGATGGGAAACTACTAACAATGTTAATATATTCAGATAAATTTTTAAAATAATGCAAATAGACACATAAACATATAAACCGCAGGTATAGAACATATTTTGAGGTCTGTCATTCATATAGTTGGCTCAATGGTGAGACTTGGTGATTCCAATAAAATACTTCACACATACTGAAAACTGCTTAAGAGGCAGAAGTAATGAATCCCTTTTAAGAATAGGTTAATGCAGCATCCAGGGAATATTAGATTTTCAGCCAGGGCTTAGCCAGGTGCCAATTCTTGGAAAAAATGCTAAACTGTTGAGTCTTCTAGTTGTAAACAATTGAAGTAATTTTCAGACTTTGTTTTGCCCTCTGTTTCACATTTAAGAGTATCTAATGTTTACAAAGAAAAGAGGATCCATCTTCCCTCTAACTAGAATTACAGTTGTCTTCTAAGATAAGAAAAATAGTAATAATCATAAATATCTTCGTGTCCACTGGCATCAAGACCATCATTAAGTTGGCTTCAGTTATGTAGTAAAGAGAAATTTCTCCTGTACTGAAACAGAGCTCCTGACAAGCCATTGAATTTCTACCACTGGATCTGTATAAGTGTAAGCTGTGTGTAGCTGCTCCTACCACATGTAGAGATAGGCAGTAGATGACCACACCTCTGGCCAGGTCATACATCTTTTCTGTAATTCTGTAGGTGATTTCGCTTTGTTTCTCCTCAACCTGTAAATAGTTATACAAGGCCTAATCAGTGGTGTGTTAATTTGGATAAATTTAGTGGGCCCTGTGTGGTAACGGTGTTGATGTTGCCGTAACTCTACAGCACCATGTAAGAGTCTTTTTTGAAAGCAAAACTACTGCGTGACAACTACCACTCTGTAAAGGCTTGTTCATTTTTTGTTTGGATCAGAAAGGTAGGAAAAAACATTTGGAATAGAAACTTATTAAATAAGGCTTTTCATGTTTCCCGTTAACTTTAGAGAGGTTTCTCATTTTTTATTAAAAAACCCCCCCACATTGTTCTGACATTTTTTATGCAATATTAGTATAAACTGTGACCTTTTGTGTGAAAAATAAGTCAGTTGTGTTGGGCTGGGACTGCCAATCTCACAGTCTGATCTTTCTTCCTGGAGGAAATAACAAGATAAACACACAGAGGAAAAGAAAACGAATAACAGATAGAGAAAATAAATGTTTTAACAACTTCTTCAACCTCCTGTTGCAGAAATTTCTTTTTACTACCTGTCTAGTTATGAGACTGACATTGCTGTTGCAACGTCCTTGAAAGTCAAAGCCAAATTAACTTTTAACAAAAGACAAAAGGAATGTTGAAAAAGAGCAGAAATAAGGTATGAAATATAAATACTGTGTAAGAATACTCAGGAAAGACAAGTACATGTGTTAAATCCAAGATTGAGATTTATCTGAAACTTGAGAAGTTTGCTTTCATTGACTTAGTCTAATCAGGGCATTTCTAAAGATTGGAATGATTCAGAATTTCAGTGTTTTATTCACTAATATATACTGATGCATCAATTTTGGTAGATTTTTGTATAGCATTTTTTTCTAATTTATTAGTTTTCTCTCATTTGATGGTCACGGACTTTAATTATTTGTGTTTTTTCCTATCTTTGTTTCTGGCTATTGCAATACTTAAATTTAGCTTGAGATGTTGCAGTTTTACTGAACAAAGAATTTGTGACTACAGGCATTCATGCAAAGTGATAATTCCGTATTTTTAACTGAAACTGTGTCCCATTCCTCATATAAAATAAATTGTCCCTATCTCAGGGAACTGAGACAAAACTTCATTTGGTGCATTCTCTTCACAGTGGAGGTCTTCACATTAGTTACTCTCAATAGCCAGAGCCAGCAGTGAAACCAGAAATATTAATTTCCTAACAAATTTTTATCTTTGTGGTTTTATGGTAGGACCTTTTTTTCCATAGTCCTTTTTGATTTTTTTTCTGAGCACTATTAGCAAGTAAATGTAAAATATAATTTTATTGTTTTCCTATACAAATTTTCTGACATACTGATAATCAACACAAATGCTTTTCACTATGCTACTCTAATGTACTCTCATCCTGACATAATATATTGACAAGCTACTTAAGTAAGGAAGTCTGTCCCAAAAAAAGGAAGATAAATAAAAAATCATGTAGCCATGTAAGTAATGCTTTTAATATAATGAATAATCAATTTGGTGGGTAATTTTCCCACCTTTTATTTAATCAGGTTTAATTCTTATTTGTCCAATGTTTGTGTGCTTCATGAGGGAGACCTTTAATAGATCTTTTCTTTCCTTTAAAACAAATACATCCACAGTTGGGGAAAAAAGCCCAAACACAAAAATGTACAAAAACAAGAATTATAAGAACTTTTCTTCCACATAATTTCACTGTTCACTTCTGGTTTTGAGTCAGGTGTTTTTTCTCTTCTTGTAGAGGTGTGTAGTCTCTTTAAGGAAAAGTGTGTATCCTATTCTCACTTACCAGGGCCAGTAGCATAATAACACCTTAAAGATGGGAAAATAGGGAAGGTTCTCTTCCTATATACCATGAGGATTGAGCATGCTCAGAATGAAATCTTCAAAATGGAAACAGTCACATTTTACCCAGAACATCTAAGGGGTTTGGTATATCTTAACTTTTCTTTTTTTTCCCAAGGGCAGCAAAAGTGTCCCTGTCCCTGAATCAGCCATTGCAATTCCAAAGAATGGAGGTCCCAGAGCAGCCCTAAAAGCAGTTTCAGCGGCTGATGCTTCTCTGTTTCTTTCTTTTTAACATGGGCAAAACAATTTCATTCCTTTTCCTAATTTATTTTACAGAACTGATTCAGCTCTTTTAACTATAATGTAAAATACAAAATTATCCTCAGGCAGACAACTAACATGGGGAAAAAAACTCAGCAGAAATTATTTAAATTTGAGAAAGTACTTAAAAAAGGGGTCAGAATGAAACGATAGGATCACACTTTAGCATTGCTATCTATTATAATTATGTTTACTCTTATGGGATCTTTCTTAAACTTAATTTCCAGCAAATAATGTCTCCAAGTTTGGAGAGGTACAAAACCTTAATAAGTCTCTAAAGAGATGATCAGCATATTTTTTTATATCTGTTTGTAACCATACTAGTCTCTGATTTCTCTGTAGCAGAAAATAACCATTAATTCTTCTCTGGCAAGTATTAGAATAATTTATTTCCTCAAAAGATAAATCTGTTTTATGAACATTTTGAAAATTTTCCTCATATGGCATAACAATAAACAAATTTCTGAGTTCTTTAAGAAATAGACACGATTATGGCACTGATTCAGAGGAAACCTGTGTTCAGACTCTTGCTCTGATTCAGGTGAGGGTCTTCGAGACTGCATCATCTTTTAATCAGGCAGAATAGGAAATTAATTTTCCTATTCTGTCAGAATGAGAAAAGGATTCAAGCTTACTGCTGAACCTAATAGGTTACAGGGAATTAACATTTCTATTTCTCTCCCTCAATCAGCCAGATCTTTCTAATGGAGATTTAATTGAAAGTAAAATTTATCCTGTAATTATAAATAGTTTTCCCCTTGAGAAAGCATACTTTTTGTAATATTTGAGGGTCAAAATATATCCTGTCCAGTTTTAGATTAGCTGCAATTCTGTGCCTATTTGAATGTGTGTGTGTGTGTGTGTGTGTGTGTGTGTGTGTATATATGTACAATTTCAACTTTCTTTTTGCACTTTTTAATAAAATTCAGAAGGGTCCAAATAACGTGAGCTATGTACAAGCACATGGCTGCATGGATATCCTTTTTTATTTATTGAGTAATGAAGATATGTTGGAGAAGCTGCATCTTTTTTTTTTTTTTTTGCTCTGGAGTGAATCTGTTCCCTGCTGCCTGTAAGTGCTATTAGAACCATCACCATAGCAACTAATGGTGATGCTCAAGCAAAGTGCTCCCAAAATTCCAGCTAAAGAAATAGATCATTAGACTCCCTTAGAAAGAAGGATGTATGTTTATGTAGACAAAACTGTTAAGTGTAAGGAGACACAAGCAGTAAAACAATCAGGGCATTGGTGCCAGCAAGTGTAAAGGTATGATGTGATTGGTTTTTACAGTTACTTTGGAGTTATTGCACTCTTGAATTGATGAGAAAATGCTTTTTATCTTCAGAGAATTTAGGTGCTAGGTTTGAATCTTGATTATGATAGGACAGATTTGCTTTTGCAGAACTGTCTAAACTAGTCAACAGAGAAAATAGGCTTTGTTTGTTTTCTCATTTATATGAAGAATCATTATAATTAATAAGGGAGACATGAATATTTACCTCATTTTAACAGCTGAAATAACATTTTCTTGAAAGTCAAGGTCTATTTTGTCTGTGTAAGTACACAACTTTGGTTAGGATGGTTTTGAACATCTTACACAAATTGTTGTCAATGTCAAAAACTGCTTGCCAGTGTCACTAACATCAACAGTTCCACGGCCAAATATACATACCAGTCTGTATATTACATGTAACCCCATAGGTAAATCAGACTTCCAGACAGTTCTTGAGCGCAGCCTGGATAAAAGTCATACCACAGGCATGCAAGTGGCAGACCTAGCTTTGTTTTCTACTGCACAGGGCTTTGTAAAATAGAACTCAGCTTTCACTGACTATCACAAGAGATGAGGTTCTCATGCATCTTAGCAGATTTAAATAATAGCCCAAATATGAGTATTTAACACACTCATCATACTTAAAATGAAAAGACACAAATAATCAAAAAGAAGCAGTGCTACTTCTGGAGTGAGCAGTCTTTCAAAGGAGAAAAGGTTGCCTCTGCAGAAGAAAAGGCGATGTCACTATTTAGTGATAAAGAAATATTCTGCCTTAATTTGAAAGGACCTGCCTAATGAGCCATGCTTAGTTCCCATGGACAAATTTATTACTCTCACTTAACATGGATATCATTATTAATTAGGCAAGCAGGAGCCATACTGTCCTGTCAGCAGAGATGCTGGATTATCCTGAAGCTGGGTGTAAGCCAATGACTTTCCTCACGGCCCATCCTTCAGCAGGACTACGTTCCCTTCAGTAGGGAATTAGCCTATTGCTAAAAGTTTTGTGTCTGTTCCTCTTCAGAGAGTCTTACTAACTCACAATGAGAACATCAGGGGCAAGTGGTACAGCTGAACATTAACAGTATGAAAGAGTTCTTAAAAAATCAACATGAAATTGGCTCGTGTCCATCATTGACTAATAAGTGAATATAAAAATACAGGGTCATGGCAGATTTTTAAATGGGTAGAATGATATTTTATATTTTAGTTGAAATAATAGTTTGGTAAAAATTAATGAAGATTCCTGCTCAATCCAGAACTGTTTTTGAGACTCCTGACAAATTTATCTTTAATTTGTAGAGACTTTTGGACAATTCTCAGTTGGATTCAAAAAAAAAAAAAAAAAGCTTTAAATTCCTGCCTTTATAAGGACTTTTGGATAGCGATCGTTTCACTTTGCCTGTATATTTTTTCCTTCAGTTATCCATTGTACAAATTATTAGATCTTTAATCTAGAATATGGATTTTAAATGCTTGAGAAAAAATGCAAAACTAAAGAAAGATTTTGCTGAAAAAGAAACAGAAGCAGTACTAAAGGGAGCCTTGCACAAAACTGATTTTACAAGTAGGATGGAACACCACTAAGAAGGAAAGGAGTACCTCATATGTATGTTAGCAATTTTGAAAAAACTAAAGTACATCATTTTACTTAAACTTTTCATACCACGGACTTAGCCATAGATATTGATATAAAAATGGCAAATATATACATTAGAGCTAATCACAAATTGAAATTATTGTGCTGTTAAATTATTATTTCTGTGGAAATTTTGAATTTCGTTTTCATTCTGAAGAAGAACTTCACTGAATGTAAATTCCAGTAATAAATGAGTACATTATGTGTGTTGCTTGCCACAATATAATGTATTACTTGAAATAGTCTAAACTTTTTATATGTAAAATACTGAGAGGAAATGCTTCCTAGTATTGACCTCATTTTCATATATAAGTAGCAAAAACCTGGGTAAATATTGTAGATCCCATTTAGCTCTCCTTTTTTCATCATCTTAGTTTGATTTAATGTTTAGTAAAATCTAGTACAATTATTGCTAGCAATGTTGATAATAAAATACACAGGCTTTTATTTAATCACTTCAAAGCCTCCAGAAATTTTTGCATTTTTCAAACACTTTTTGACAGAGATCAATCTCAGTAAAATTTCTAACATTTTTTTTTCACAGTCTACACAATAACTCTTCCCTTTTTTGTAGACAGCATATTCTTCTCAACAGGAGACACAAAAAGCCATAAAAAGAATGGAAATGTCTAGAAATGTAATTTAGAAGCATCAAACCTTAGCTGTGCCCAGCTAAATAGAGATATCATTCTGGATTTGAGCCGTGCACTAAGCTCTCTCCCATTTGTAAACAGGGGTTATTGTTATTTTAATGACAACAATTCCTGTGATCCCACATAGTGCCGTAGTTGTGTTTCAGAAAAGCTTTGAGAGTCTGCATTAGTAATAATTAATTGTTCTCAACTAACTGTTGTCAAGAGTAGCTAAAGATGAGTTAAAAATATTTTTAGTTTCTTCTGAGGTTGTAGCTATGAAGAACTAAAACCTTCCCCAGGAAATACATGTACCTTTCACATGAGTCTTGCCAGACTCCATGCTGAATTTGTCCATTGGGTTATGGACCGACAGGCCCATTCCATCAGGTTTAGCTCTGGAAGCACAGGGATCCCATGTAAGACCTGTTAGACAAGAACTTCTGTTATTCTATAAGAAATAGCTTTTCTTCCCTGGAGGAGTGAGGATTTTCCAGTGCTTTTACTGCCCCAGAACTGAGATTGTTCAGCCTGGAAAAGAGAAGGCTTCAAGGGGACTGAATTGCGGCCTTCCGGTACCTATAAGCTGACGAGAGACTATTTACAAGAGCATGTAGTGACAAGGTGGAATAGCTTCAAATTGAAAGAGAGTAGGTTTAGATTAGATGTTAGGAAGAAATTATTTACTGTGAGGGTAGTGGGACACTGAAACAAGTTGCCCAGAGATGTTGTGGATGCCCCATCCCTGAAGTGTTCAAGGCCAGACTGTGTGGGTCTCTGAGCAGCCTGGTCTAGTGAAAGATGTCACTGTCCACGGCATAGGGGCTGGACCTAGATGATCTTTGAGGTTCCTTCCAACCAAAGCCATTCTATGATTCTTTCTTTTATGTTGCTACACATATCCACAAGGTTAAACATTTGTCACTGCTGCTGCTCTGTGTGCTTTGAGGCTGTGTGTGCAATGGAGCATAGATGTCATTAACAACAGCCTGGACATTGTGACCTCTGTTTTGAATGCTGGTCAGAAAATACTGTGAGCAGAATTGACATTTCAGTTTTAGCAGAAGGGCCTGAGTGGAAAGGGAAAACAAACAAACAAAAAAAGAGACCACAAAAAAAGATAAAAAATATTTGTCAAAGGACTCGGGCTATTATGTAGCTACACCTAATTGGTTCAGCTACACAGTCCTCTGAACATTTGGAAGAAAAATCTGTGAGAATATTCTTTTTTATTTGGAATTGCTGTTTGTAAGATTGAAAAGACTGTATCCCTGCTGATTTTTCCATACATGACTTAACACTATTGAGCTACTAAGCTTAGGACTTGATGGAAGTAAGGACAGAGGTTGTTCCACAGTGACTGGTCATTTTTAAAATCCTAGCAACTTGTTTTTGTCATGGTGATTGCATGACAGGGTATGTTGCTGACTCTTCTAGAGATTTTGAGGCAGGCTTGAATCAGAAGCATTCATGATTGCATGTTGTACTGGCTTTCTTGAGCAGGTCTGTCACATGTCTACTGAATGAATAGAAAGGAGAAAGCAGTGTTTACCACTGCCTACTTATATGCCTAAAAGTGGTACTTTCAGACAGGTTCCTATTTTATTTATTTCTGTTCTCAGTCAGCTTTAGGTTCCCAATTCTCTGCCCCAGGGAGAGCAGACTTGAACAATGTAAGGTGCTTTTCCAGCTTGTATCTGCTGGTTATGGTCCCCTTGGTCTATTCAAGTTGTGTATAACCAGAAGGCAATATTGTCCTGTGAGTCTCCTTTACTGATCCTAACTCTCCCCTTTGCTACGGGGTAGCATTGTAGAAATTGCACACAGGCTACTTATACCTAAATTTCCAGATGTATTGGCAAGGATAGCTGGTGAGCTTGTGACTTGCGGCAGCTTCCTTGATGTAGCAGGGACAAAACTAATTAAACCTGTTTCTGCAAGTCTATTTTTCACAAGGATGAATTGCATGCCAGAATTTTAGGATAAAGCATCCTCTATTAAATAAATAAATGTTTTAAAATAATTGAAAACATTTTAATGAATGGATTTCCTATTAACTTGCTTATTCTTTGGTTTAGTACCAAATACAAATGCTAGCAATCATTAATTATTAAATACCTATAGCCTGATATCCTATGTGTGGTGTTATGTTGAAAGTAAAGCCAAGAGTAATTTTCTCCTCCAGGCCCAGAGCCAGCAACCTCACCATGGGGAGCCACTGTAGTCTCAATTGGCAGTATCCATTTAAAGACAAATTCTATGTTGGATTTTGTAAGCCTCTCTAGCCTCTATAAAGAACATAGGACAGATGGACTTTTCATACTGCTTAAAATAAATCTCTTCCTTTGACCAGCCTTCCAGAGCAGGGTGGGTGGGTCAAATAGGTCAGTGAAGCTGATATTTGTGTTCCTCATGTGAATACAAAGTGGAGAACTTTTAGAGAATATATCTAATCTAGAAGTGTGTAACTGATAACATTTTTGAGAAGTGATTTGTTAAAATATGTAAATTTAATGTCAGAGATATGCTGTATTGTTCTGTATCATTCTGAATATAGTTGTCCTGTTTAAAATTCATTGAAATGTCAATGTTTAGACCAAACCCCTAATTTTCAGTTCCTCAGCTCTCAGTAGTTACAACTGTCATTTTAAATGCCATTTAAAAATGCTGGTTTTGAGGCATAGATGTTTGCAATTAAAAATATTAATTGATGTATGCCAGATTATATAACTTCAGGTTTTCATCAGGACAGTGATCTACTGGACCGTCGGAAACATTGCTTCAGTGTCCAGTCTGAATCGGGAGAAGATCTTTACTTTTCTGTGGAACTAGAATCTGACCTAACACTATGGGAAAAAGCCTTCCAAACAGCAACTTTTTTAGAAGTTGAACGGATACAGGTGAGAACATCTGCCTTGTTGATCACTTTTTGGTACATTAACAAACTAGGCCCAAATGATATAATGAAACAATTTAGGAAATTTTCTGTCCTCCTCTAGCTGAAATTGTTATTGTTTTATGTAAGTAATTGCTTTTGGTGTTCCCAAACAGCTTGCAATCTAACATTCAGAAGAGCTCACCTGAAAAACAATCTCTGAGTTATTATGACTAGGTGATACATATTTGTTAACTGATGTTCATGGACAGATGATGAAAAACAATCTACAGATCAGGGACAAAAGACAGCTGTGTAGATACTCTTACTGTCTTACATCCTACCTTACTGGATATCACAAGAGAACCTTGCAGGAATTAAGCTGTCCTTGTAATTCCAGGGATGTGAACACACTGAGTGAAGTACTTGCTAGATACAAGCAAGAACAAAGTTGTACCTCAGATGCATTATTCTTTCTTCACACATTTCTTACTCCTTGTGTGTTTACTCAATTTTCAGATGACAGAGCAGAGATGGATAATGTTCAGATACAGATTACTAGTGAATTTTTGTAGCAAAATTACATATCAGAGTGTTTAGAGATATCTCTGTTTTTCTCATATCACCAAAAAGTCATGACATTTTGGCTTAAAAGAGAAGAAAAAAACCTTCCGCCACAATTATAACTGACTTAATCCTAATTGTTATATTGATGTTCTAAGCATAAAATATAAATGTTGTTACAGCAGCTTCAGTTGATGTTGCCAGGAATTATGCACACCTACCCAAGTCACATTAGCATATTAACCTGGGCAAGTATTGGCTCAAACATTTTCTGTGTCCTCCTGGGAATGCAAGTACTGACATGTTTTTATTCAGACAAATTGTTAGTTAGTTATATATTAGCCTTTTTCTGACCTGTGAGCCACCACATGCAGATGGACTGAATTTGTATATACTAATGATGATCCAGTTTGCAAAAACTACACTGCTGTCAATTTTAATGCACATTATCTTTGTTGCAGGAGGAGTCAGAGGAGGTTCAACTTTCCTCTTTTAAGTTCATTTACGCTGTTACCTTTTATAGAAACTACTCTTACCTCTTAAGCTTTAACTGCATGCTGAAAAATCTAAGTCTAGTTTTTCTGTGTAAAAATTGCAATATACATCTTCTGCCACTAAATATTTGAGAGACTGTCTTTCTTATATAACTGACTGCAACACAGTTTGTAGAAGCACTGCTGTGCCACCAATAAAAGAATATATGACATTCTTCTTGAATAACTTTTAGCCCAGAAGCCACCTCATATTTGTTCTCCTCTAATAGTCATTAATACTCTAGCATTCTTAGTTTAGATTTTTCTTTTGGATTTTAGAATTACATTTATTTAAAATTGCTCTCATGCTTCTCCAAAATAATTTCCCTGATAATCATAACCTCAGATTCACCTTTCTTTTCTCTTTCCTGATGTTCAGAGCAACAATTAAGAACTCAAAGTAATGATTTCCTGATTGATTGATTGATTATAGCAAATCTGTGAAAGTGTACAAACAGGCTTCTCATGATAGATTATTATTGTGGAACTCACACTTATTATTTCACTTTTTTTCCTGTTATTTTCTATATCTGAATTTGGAAAAAAATATAGAATATTTTTTAATATAACTGGGTTTGGCCTCCTCGTTTTTCTTTCAGCAGTCCATTACTGCTTTCATCTACCAACTTGCAGATGCAGATAAAATGTGGTGGTATAATTTGTCTCTAAAAGTTCTTTCATTGCTCTGTGAGAAGAAAAAAAAGGTGACAGCTTCAAAATTAAGGTATCAACTGTACATGTTTACTAAAATTGTGGTTTATGCAATCATATTGATATCAATATTCATATTTGAAGTTAATGCTAATCCAGCTGTATGCAGATTTGTTTTACAAGAAAATATAATTTTGAAAATGTAGCCAAAAGTTAGACACTTGCTTTTCCTTAGAAAAGAAATGTTTTAGAGAAGGCATAATCAACCTGATAATAATTTATCAATAACTTGTGGTACAATAATATAGTGGTGCCGTTTTGGGGTGTTGCCATCACTCTTTAATTAGTTTTGTTTAGTGCAGTAAGTGATGATAATCCATTTTCATAATTACCTATTATAAAAAAATCATTGAAAGGAAGATTTCTCCTTACTGTCTCACAGCATTGTTGTACAAAGAATCTGAGACTTACTATAGCTTGCATAATGATGTGCAATTATATATGGCTGTCACATCCGCTTGGTGTTCCTGATACATTATGCTAAAGTTTTCAGGTATTCCATCATGAATTTTTTTCTTGTTGTCATTGTTTGTGTTGTAGTTCTTTTTTCTCTAATACAAGGATTATTATGTTAGCTGTTTTGTGTTGCTGTGCTTTAACATTTGTTTCCATTGAAGTTGAATCTGTTTGAAAGTCTGAATTGTTTTAGGCTTATATTATGGTTTGTTTTAACTTCAGAGACAGATTACTTGAAGTTCAGAATATATTGTTCTTTCCATTATTTAAACCTTGTGTATTGAGGGAATACCATCTAACTAACAACTTTGGATTGTCTCCTTCAGCCTCTGCCTGACCCATTGAATTATTAATAAACAAAAGTTAAGATTCTGTATTCTGTGAGAGAACAAGAAATGAGTGCTGAAGTATGTTCTGCTTCTTTTGGGAAGGGGATGCTTCAGTTCTGATAAGGTTTTCATGAGAAATCAGTAACAAAGCCAAACATCCACAGTATAAATTATTCATAGTCATTTTTGAAGTTTTAAAATATTAAATGTATAAGAAATTTTGAATTATCATGTATCCTGATAATAATTTTTGCATGTTTGTTTTCTCCAAATGTCTGAATTAAAAAGCAACTAAAAGAAAATAAAGATAAGAAAAATCTTAAGGAGTTAGCTGGTGTCTGAATGTTCACATCCCTACTCTGACTTGTGACCAGAATCAGGTGCAAGTACTTACAACACATGCGTAAACTAAGGGACATTCTTCTCCAAAGAAACTAAATTCTCACGTTCCAGAGATCTTTTTCTCATTCTCACATTTTTGCTTCCCTGAATTGTTTTGAACATTATGGAATGCATAGTCTGAAAGCATAGAATGGTCTTACATCTAAGTAAAGAATAAGTAAAGAATCAGCTGCTATTACTGGTCTGCAATTTCTTCCTGCAAATAGCTACACTGAGCTGAACTGGATGATATTTCTCCACAAGCTATGCACTGCCTTTTTGAAAAACAAAAGAACCTTCAGTCTGGGAAGCAGGTTGCTTTTTCAGTGCAGCCTTGAACCAAGATGAGTGTGTCCCCTTTCTCATGAATCTTAACTTCCCAGTGAGGCGAAGTAGCCCAGGCACAGTGCTGGGCTTTAGCAGAGGGAGCTGTGCCAGCTCAGCATGGTGCTGCAGTGCACACTGCAGGTTGGCCTCTGGTGTTGGGGTGGGAGCTTAGATAACTTTAGATGGCAATACGTATTTTAAATCTGACATACTGTTTTCTTGCCAGTTTTAATTTCCAGTAAAGGCTCTAAGTCTCTTCCAGATCTTGAATGCTTACAAAAAAAAAAAAAAAAAATCATTTGCATCTTGTAAGATGCTTGCAAGATAATTCTACAAAACCGTACATTTTTTGCTTTGCATGCAAAACCTGGAAATTTTTGCATATGTGACTTCATTAACTATAAGTAACTGTGAAATATAATACTTTACACTCTTTGAGTACTAAAGGCAATATCCTCTTGTTTTTCAACATTGATTTACAATCAAATTTTATATAGTCATAGCAGTTTTATGGTGTAGCTGATCCAAGAAAAAAAAAAGCTGCTTATATTTGCTAATATGAACACTAAATATGAAGTTTTCAATTTCTCTTCATTGCAATATCTATATAGAAGCTGTTAATGCACTTTCCAGTTGTTTGTGTTCTGGGGAAGACCATTTAGAATCCAAAGATCCAGCCCAAAAAATATATAAGTAAAGGCATGTGATCTATCCTTGATAATCAAGATGCCAAAAAAAATCATAGGTCCCTTTGTAATACTGACAATTTAGTAACCCACATTGTTCCCAAGTTTATAAATTGTATTTTGTTTTTCTGACACATTATAGATTGTGGAAGTCTTTATTCTTGTTTCATATTTTTAGTGGCTACAGCAATATTTGAAGAATATAGCTGTATTTAATTTAATCTGGAGAGTAAAATGTCTCTAAAATAAGAATGGTTTCTTTAAAGAACTTGCATCTGATTTGGAATTGTTTTTGGGATTTTTTTACATATTTTTTGATGAAAAAGACAAGTTTGTCATTTTGTACCTGAAGACAGCCTTCAAGCACAGCAGTAGTTTTGATCCTGAAAATTACACTAATAGATGTCTCACAGCGTGTATTAAAGTGTGATGTTATGGAAATGAATAGATGCATATATTTAAAAACTGTAGAATGAGAAAGTCTTTCAGAATTTCAAGGTCTCTCTTAGAAACCTTTGAGATATATTGGCCCACTAGCTGAAGCCAAAAAGGTATTTCACGTAATTGCATCACGTAATTAGTAAATGGTATGAAATGCTACTTTTTTCATTGAGATTTAGGACAACAGAAAACCACAAGAAACAACATACCAAAGAGATACTTTACATATGCATTTATTTTTTCTTGAAAAGATTAAAGGAATATATTAATGATAGAAGTTGTTACTGGATATGAAAAACAAATAACAGAGCTTGAAAATAATAAAACTTCCCTTTGAGAAAAAGTCATTAGAAAGCCACTGAGGCAATTCTGATTCTGTTTCATTTTTTCCCTTATGGAAGTAAAGCCTCTTTTCATATTACTTAGACAACTTCATCACTGATAAAAATCCCTTGATTTTAAATACACTGGCAATAAATTAACGTATTTACACACAAATGACATTTCTGATAATAATTTTGAGACATATAAACATCAGAATAAAGACTCAGAAATAGTGGTCCTAGAAAGAATTTTAAGAAATGTGTTTTGTGGTAACTACCTTCTCTGATTTTTTCTCTTACAGTCCAAGACTTATGCCTGTGTTTTGGAGAGTCATCTTATGGGACTTACCATCGACTTTAGTATGGGCTTTGTCTGTTTTGATGCCGCCACAAAGGTAAAGTTCTAAGACTTGTTTCCATTACACTATTACTATTCTTCGTTATTTCTAATATTTTGAGATAAGTAGTACATCCTTAAAATGTCCTTCTCCTTTTTATAGAAATAGATCCTCTCTTCTCAAATCTCTCATGCTTTAGTTTAAATTCAGGACTGAATTCTAATTATGTGAAAAATTGTATTCTGTTATGTGCTTGCTATTGAAAAGTCAATACTGATATCAATCTGAAACAAGCATCAGATCTTTATTCTTTAATTTCACATGAAAGCCCACACTGATTCAGTTTGATGTTTCTTTTGCTTGTGTGTCCTTGGTTTTGAGAAGAAATAATCTTCTTAGTTTCCAGCTCATTCGTGAGCTTTGAAAATAGTTTTCCATTCTCTTCTCTTGTTTCATGGGAGGGAGTGTGTGCTGTTACAGCAATTCCCAGTTTATATTTTACGTATTTTTTCAGGTGTCTGTAAAAAGATAAATCAACCATAGTCTATATGTCTCACTCACCAGCTCTTCCCATCAGCCTGAAAAAAACTAGTACAACTGATGAAAGAGTTTACTTTATCAAGTGAATAGTATGGAAATAATTTCCAGATTATATTATTGCAAGTTCCAATCTCAGTAAAATCATTGAGACCCTGAGTATGTTGACATTTTCTCTAATTGCCAGCAAGTACTAAAGTGTAAGCAGGCTTAACTGCCTACTACTTGGCACTGCTTTTCATGGTAGAATGTTTCATATGAGTGAAATGGTGAAATCTTTCTTCTGAGTTCCACTTCTCTTCAGTACCTATTTTCCTTTGAGATGCTGCAACATTGCCACCACCAATTGCTGAAAATGCCATTTTGACTCCAGAATGTGCTCCTGTGTTCTATCTTAAGTCAACCCTTCCCACCACATTACTCCACTAATCCAAACCCTTTTATTCTTCCTACTCCATTCTACTGTTTGTTTGCACAAAGAGTGATGAATTTAAAATTCAAATACTTATGTAACTGTGTTTCTTCTTGTTAAGCAAATAATCTTGTGTGATTCATCAATGAAATGCAACTATCAGTTTAGGCGGTATTACACAAAAATTCAGCACAACAGAATTAAAATGCAGTAGCTCACTAATAAAAATGTGAAGTTTTACCCCCCTCTGCAATAATATTTTTTACATATATATATATTTATATATGTATATATATATAATAATATCATGGAATGATTTGTGTTGGAAGGGACCTTAAAGATCATCAGCCCCTGCCGTGGCCTAGGGCACCATCCACTAAACCAGGTTGCTCAAAGCCCCTTCCAACCCAGCCTTGGACACTGCCAGGGATGAGGCAACCACAGTTTTTCTGGGCAACCTGTAGCAGTGCCTTATCACCTTCACAGTAATTGAATTTACTAATTTACTCTCTTCCAGTTTGAATCCATTACTCCTTGTATTATATGCACTGTATTATAAGTTAGAATAAAGCATTACAATAATAATTACATGAATTTAAAAAAAGGACGCTGTTTTGTTAGGTAATCAGACGTTAGGCAGTGTGAGGTAAGGATGGCAATTGCAACAGAAGAGAATAGAAACAGTACAATAGAAAGCAACATAATCTGTTGCCAAGTGAATGCTACAGTTAAAATTGTCAAAAAAGCCATAGGGTGAAATGTCTCAAATCTATTCTAAGTGTGTCAACCACATTTTAATGGGTGCCTCAACAGGAAAAGCATTACCTACTCTCCATCATTTTATGGAAAGATGAAGGTTACAACTCTCTTAGACAAAAGTTTTTTCATGTATCTTCATTATGATGATGGCATGGCATCTATGCTGGCAATGTTCTTCAACAATATTGCTAATTTCACATATACTGAAGCATAAACTAGACCTGTATAGTCATATAAGATAAAAGTGTTATTTCACCACCTAATGATGTTCATATGAAGCAGGAAATCAAAATCTATGTTCCAAGAAAGGCCTGAGAAAACAATGAAAAATGGAAACCATTTTGCAGGACAAGGAAAGCATGAATACCATTTAAATTAAATTATCTACATCTTATTAATATTTACATATGCATTTGTGAATTAAGACTACAGAAGTCCTAGCAAGTGTCCCATGAATTAATATACTCAGTATTAAATACAAAAACATTATTTAAAATGTTATACTGTTAATGAAAAACATACTTCCATATAATTCTATATAAATTCTATGATTTTTTTAAATTTGTATTTGAAAAATCAGTGGAAATTATTATCTTTCCACTTCCAGTGATGGGCTATCAACAGCTTCTTGGAATAACCTGTTCCTCTGTCTCACCACCCTCATCATAAAAGATTTTTTCCTTATGTCCAATCTGAACTCTACCTTCTTCAAGTTTAAAAACATTGTCCCTTGCCCTGTCACTGTAGGCCTTGATAAAAACTCTTTCTCCATCTTTTGTATAAGCCCCCTTTAAGTACTGAAAAGCAGCAACAAGATCTCCCTAGAGCCTTATCTTCTCCATGTTGAGCTGCCCCAACTTCTCTTGGCCTGTCTTCTTAGGTGAGATGCTCCAGCCCTCAGATTGTAGTGGTTCTTCTCTTGTACACTTCTGTTAGTTTGTTATGTTCACTTCTGTTGGTTTGCCACTGCTAATACCAAATACAACCACTCTTTATTGGGTAAAGCTTAACTCAAGCCATATTTCATAGACTTCAGACTTCAGTGTCAGATGGAATAGTTCATTCAGTATTTCTCTCACTTCTCACAGAATAACACTGCAGATGCAAAATGTTTTAATTAATTCATAGAAGGTCTTGGACAAATATTTGGAGGAGAGATCTAGTGAATATCATTAAATGCTTTTAAAATTATTATTTATTTATTACATTTTCAAGTTCCCCAGAACACAAAGATCTTCAGAAATTAAGTAGTTTTGGAAACAAAGTAGTTTCTGAGAACATCTGAGAACTCTTGTTTTATATTTTGTTGCCATGGTACCTTCAGTAAATCTTCAGGCATTGTCTATCTTATACTTAACACTATGTTTATGGTATTCTTAAGTTTCCTTTCTTAATTACTAATGAATTGACTGTGAACTCTCTTTATAAGTGCATCATTACTAATTAACTGAAATGAAGAAAGCCAAGTTCTTTAACTCATGGTTTTAATAGTTATTCAGTTATTCAAATATTCCAGTTATTTAAGCAATGCAACGATATTTAAATTGTTTCTTCCTCTTATATTTCAAGGAAGTTAATAGATTTTGTCCAACATGCCTGACAAATTGCCATCAAAATTTCACAAATGTTCTAAACCCCAAACTTACCACTAAAGTCCATGAACAAGTTTATAGAGGGTAATGGCTCTCATTGTGCTTATGATTTCCATACAAAAACCATATCACTCTGTGCAGGTTGTTTCCTTCCTTACTGTCATTTCATCCTTAAGTAATACTTAACTATGTACATTGAAATTAGTGGTTAAAAACTGTCATCTCTGCTAAATGTATTTCAAGTCAAACACATTGTAATTCAATAAAAACACTGTTTCTGTCTCTGCACAGACCTATGATAAATATGAGTACACAAAGTATTAAACTGAGTTATTCAGAACAAATCTGTACCTTGATGTGATTGTAACAGCACCGGCATAAATCATAGCTGTTTCTGCTGCATATTCCCTGCTTTCTCTTATTAATTTTCTGACTGATAGCTCATAGAGTCAACAGTAGTTTGTCATTTAGAGCATTTGGTATGTTGCTACATAACAACCCATTGTAATTTCTAGAAAGGAGAATGAACAGTTTTTAAGACTATCTAGTTAAATTGGATCGTTCCAACTTGTCATAAAATTATTTCTTAATTCAGGTAAGTAGTTTTTAAACTACCAAATATAATTTTGGACACAAAATAATTTTTCTTCATGCACTTTAAAATGTAATAATAAGTATATTTTTGCCTTTGTTCTTCTGTAGCACTTTTCAGAGCCAAAGCTCCAGTGTAAGATGTAATCTTTTTTTCTTATTAGCAGTGTATGGTTTGAAAGAGAGCTATGACACACAGACCAAGCCCACACTGGCAAACATTTGATTGTGATTATATCTGTGATGTAGGCCTTCATTTGCAGTACTTATATAGCTGGAGACAAAAGACCACCTGCCTCCTGTGTTGATATTAAATCTGATTAATAGGAAGCATCTTTTCCACTGGTGACTTTTTTCCAAAAAATGCCCACCGGCTTTAAGGCAATTTCATTTGCTTTGTTTGGAATACAGAATGTCAAATAGTATCCTCTTACTGAGCTTCCCTCTTTCTTCCTTGCTGGTATTTTACAAAAAGTAAATTTAACTAATCTTTCTGAATACCATTTAGATATTTTCCTTTTCTTGTCTGCCTTAATCACATTTTCCAGATTCTGCTTAGTTACTACTTGCACTAGAAGGTGTCTTAGTATATGGCATCTACTCCAGAGATAATTTTTCACTTGAGATGTTCCATATGCTAAATATTTTGTTTGATTATTTGGTTTTACACTGCAAAAATTCTAAAAAGATGCAAAAAAGTTCTGTGGCAAATCTTAGAAGTTATAAACCAGATTTTACCCTAGGTCATTTTTGCAGGTCATTATGAATCAATGTTTATTGGGTAAAATATTTTTCCCAAGTCCTACACAACTACAGCATTCAGGTCCTAAATTTGTTTAATATTACCTTGTATATAGACATCAATGTTTTAATGAGCAAATGTTGCTTTAATGTGGGCAATTTGTGTGAGTTACGGACATGCATTGTTGCCTTGTTCTACCCGCCCCCCCACCCCCGCTTTGAGTAACAAAATAGAAGCCGGAAGCAGATTTTATAAAGGTAGGGGAAAAAAAGCAAAAACTTTATTTCGGAAGCTTTCCAAAATACAAACGCGGGAAGGGCAGTCTTACCCTCAGCCTGGAATAAAGGCCCGGTATACAAAGCTTTGGGTAAGGGGGTGGGGGAAGGAAAAGATGCAATAGGAAAAGATGGCAGAAGAAAAAAAGGATAAGAATCAGAATGACCTTTCTCTATCCCATAGCTCTCTATATATATGCTGTTCTAACAAAAAACCATAGTTTACAAAGATTCTCCAATTAAGACACAGAATTAAACATTCATCTTTCGGTCATCACTCTGCAATAGCATGTTTTCAACCCTGGAAAGCTGTAGAGATAGGTGGCTCTATTTTGTCTAGAATATAGGGTATTATTAATCTGAAACAGCTCAGGAATTCTAACACAGACTAGGCAAAAAGGCAAAAGCAAAAAGCAAAAAGCCTCTTGGCATCAGCATGGATATTATGATGATCACTTGTAAGTAAGATTTTGCAGACAATACAGCCACCTTAAGAATGAAGTATGGAGACAGAATAACAAGATGTGTACACAAGTTCATCTAACTACTATTCTGAAAGTGATCCAATGCATAAAACTACTTACTCAAGTGGCATTCAATAGCTGGTTTTTAACATGCTTCTAAAAAAAAAAAATTTACTTCAAGTGTACGGGTGAATAGACAGAGACATATGTATATTATATATGTTTCTGCTTTACTGACGTATTCATTAAAATTGTTTTCTATAATGTGCATATTTTCATCATTACTTCTACAAATGATATGTGTATGCATTTGTGTGAATATGCATTGCCATATACCTACCTGTGCAAAGTGCTATGTCTGTACTCCATCACATTTACTGCTCATTAAAGCAGCAGTCAAAAATATATATTTGTCAGAAGAGAAAAAAATCATCCCTTATAGGACTGAAAATAAATTAAGGTGCTGCTGAATTATATGGTCATGCTAGAACAAAGTAAGAAAAGGCTCCATAATGGCCCACAAGGTGCATATCAACAAAGCTCAGTGTACCTGTCCTCTGTTCTCTTGCAGAAACCTTGAGCACTTCATCAGAAAAAGAGAATACACCATGAAAAATAAATAGCATTGCAAATATCTTTAATTAGTTTTCCATACCAAAAGACTACTAAATCACAGAGAGCAGTATTTCTCTTAATTCCTTTAAGAACAAACTCCATGTTTTCTAGGGATACATACCCTAATGTCTGCCTCTTCATACAACTAATACCCATTCAGCATATTGAAATAAAACAGCATATAAAAACACTCTTGATATCCAAAGTTCAGTAGTAGGGAAGGCAGAAAAAAACCGGACTCCCTTCAAGATGGAGATTTAATGATGTAACTCTTGTGAAAAAATATTTATTCCATTCTTAGAAGTTGAAATGTTAACAAATAGCTACTATAACTGCATGGTTCATACAGTTTTATGTTCTGTGGCTAGAAACAAATGTTGGTAGGTCGTCCATCAGTACCAAGCAAATAAACTGTAGTCTTTTAGCATTCTATGTAATTCCAGTAATGGACAAGAACAGTTATTTGATAAGGGCTGACTTTCATGCTTTTTTCCTTTGTCTCATTTTTGTTCTTTATCCTTTGTGTCCTCCCCTGTCTTTCCCTTTACAGTCATAAAGCTCCAGCAGTTGACAAAGGAAATTGCCTTGGACCATAATTCTTTTGTAGAGAGACACTCTCGAGAGATCAGTAACACAGTAGAACTGAGCATGAACAAGATCTTAATCCTACTCTGTTCCCTGCTGCTGCTATAAGTCTGGACAAAGTGTCGCTTGGCAAGAGCGCAATCTTTCTCAATTAGCTATGAGATAAACACACAAATTAAGGTGTATCCCAGGTGCCTGAAGACTCAATTGCTTTTATTTTTGAAAACAAGGATCTACAAATCTTTTGCTCTTGATTTAGTTTGACTTGTAGGAGCATCACTTATTTTAGTCAGATTACAAACAGCATTAGTTTGAAAGGTGCCCATTGAAGTTTAGCATTATTCTGTAATATATGTATATATCATATTAAAAATTGCCTTAAGAATCTAAAAGAAAGAATTATTCAATCAGTTAGAGTATCAAGAAAAGAGTAGGCAGTGTTGGAAAAATACAGCTATAGATTTTTGAAGATAAGATGGAAAAGACAAAAAAGGGATTTGCTGAAACTAGAATTCAAAAAGTGGCCTCTGACATCCTTTCCTTAATAGTTTCTTTGTTTACTTCACCATTTACCAGTGTTTTGGGATGTAGCTGTCTAATCATTATAAAACACTGACAGCCTCTTTCAGGTTTTTCCAAGCATCCTACTAACGGCTAAACTTCTTTTACTATTACATAATAAAACCTGTATGATTCATGTCAATGGAAAGTGTAGAGAAAATATGTATTTCATAAAATCATAGAATACCCTGAGTTGGAAGGGACACATAAGAATCATCAGAGTCCAACTCCTGGACCTGCACTGGACAACCCCAAGATTCACACCATGTGCATGAGAGCATTGTCCAAACAAAACTCTTCTTGAACTCTGTCAGGCTTGGTGCTCTGACCACTTCCCCTGGGGAGCCTGTTCCAGCTCTCAGTCATCCTCTTGGTGAAGAATCTTTTTCTAATATGCAACCTAAACCTCCCCGGACACAGCTTCAGGCCATTCCCTCGGTTCCTGTCACTGGGCACCAAAAAGAAGAGATCGGTATTTGCCCCTCTGCTTCCTCTGGTGAGGAAGTTGTAGACTACAATGAAGTTTTCCCTCAGTCTCTTCTCCAGGCTGAACAAGCCAAATGACCTCAGCTGCCCCTCATGTGGCTTCACTGGGCAGGTGAAATTTGGCATTGTATGTGCAACTGTGTGGCACTGTTGCACAAGTTTGTTCAGTGTAGTCTTTCCACAAGACGAGACTTGGTCTGCAGGGCATAATCCAACATAGAAGAGGCAGGACTGTTAAATAATAAACTGAAGGTAGTGCATCACTTAAACCGTAGCTCACAAACTAAATCTGTTCTGGTTGGAGATCCTACATTGACAAAGTACAGTTTTTCCCTGCTTGTGCCAATGCATAGTGCCCTCTATATGCTAAATGATATAACTATCCCAGAGCCATGGACTCGTCAGACATTCACCTATGAATAATCCTTACGGTATGTTAAGCAAAAATGCAGTCACTTATTTATTCTGTATTTGTTTGGTAATCCAGTCTCTGTTTAAAATTAGGCAAAATTTTGACCCAAAACAAAGCAAAATCCCTAACGTTCCCAGTCATACCCCAAACTAAGATAATTATGATGTATTTTCACATTTCTGATGCCATTATCAAGATGGAAATTGATTTTATTTGATGTCATATCATCAAAATAGTATGTATTTAGTCCAAGATTCTGAAAATGAGTAATAAACTGACATAAAGTATGAATGTGAAAGTATTTTCTACAGTCCCTTGCAGAATATGTGTTCTAGATTTGGCACTACTGCTAAGAATAGAAATAATATAATTTTCTTAATTTCTGTGACTGTATTACAGGTATAGAAGTCAATAGCTTTTCTTCCATGTGTCATTTATGTATTGCATTTATGTCCCAGCTATAAAATAGAAATATGCAGGCACAGAGCATCCTTTTGTAATTATAGCAAAATAACACTAGCAGAAGATAATAGGCAGTAATTTGTTTGCAAGACTAGAACAAATGATTCCTAGATGATTACTTATAAATAAAATATTTCTCATTAAAAAGTATTTGTGGAGAATCTTGGTCCCAGATACGTCACAGGAAAAGAAATCCTATTAATTTCAGTAAATACAGGATTTTGCTTTTTTATGATTTCTTATTAAAATAATTTAATAGCCTCTCAAGAGAAGTCTTAAATGTAATTTGTCAGCTTGTCTGCACTGTTTTATTTGTTTGCATTGCATTCTGGTATTCTTTGAAGTTAATTTTATTAAATGGTATAAAATGCAAAAAGCAGCCTAAGCAATATATGAATAATAATTGGGAAAAGGATTTCTATCTCATTGGTTGTTTTCAATGTTATGCATGATATATACTGTATTTGTTCAAAGAGATTTTCTTCTTAGAGTGCGTTTTTCAAAACGGGGCTTAATTATGTCAGATTTTCTGAGACCATACTGGGACTATGCAGGTTGTGACACTAGTAGTATTTTCAATATATGCTGTTACCTTCATCCCCACTTTCTGAATTATACTGCTTGCTGTTGTTCCCAAGTTCTATCTCTACTCATTGCATGAGAGTTCCCTTTTCAAGGCAATAAACAGTGCATACTGGGTTCTCATCTTCCTCTTCCACCAAGGCACCATAAAGTTGTGTGCTGTAACTTCAGAGGTGTCCTCACAAGTAGCTAATGCCACTACCTACAGGAGAACCTTTTTTAATTTGATTGCAATTTGTGCTTTGAACGGAATTGGCACTTGGTCCACCTTCAAATTTATTTTCAGGCAAACAAAAATTTATTGCTTTCTAGAAATGCTGTATATAGACCTGTAAAACATTCTCAGTGATGCAGGTTATGTACTGAGGATTATACAAGGATTATTAGCTAAAAGAAGCCCTATGAGAATGTATTACAGAGTTGAGCTCAGTGACACTGCATGTTCAAGCCTGTAAGTATTTCTGCTTATATTTTATAATTCCTGAAAACTCCCTCAAGAATAATTTATATGACACACATTTAGGTGTTTGGCATTTTGTGAAAAAGCCAGCATGTTTTCCAAATGTATTTATTGGTTAGCAGTCAATATATATGCATATATATATTTGTACAAAATTATAGCAGCCTGTGTTAACTTCCTGAGGCAAGCATTCAACAAATGGTTCTGAGGAACTGCGATACTCAAAAACAGGAAAAAATAATGACTGTGACAGTGGCATAGATCAGTGTTCCCAAGGGTGCCTATGCCTAATGCAGGAGAATTAGCCTTTAAAATTAGAATTCAGAACAATCCCTACAGTGAGCACTGTGACACTGAAGTCAGCCTGTAGGAACATGAAAGATAACAACACATGAAACTCTCTGTCTCATGTGTTAATGTCACTGCTGTAGTTGCACATCTGTGTGAAACTGGGTGCTTAGGTGAGTGGGTCTGGTGTCTCCTTTCTTACTTTGGCACTATGAAGTAGTCATTGAGAAAGGATAGGTCTGGTCCCTCTTCACTGCTTAGGCATTTTGCAGCAATGAAAATGAAAGGAAGAAAAGAACCACACTCAGAACATATGAAACCAGAGGAAGTAATCCAGTGATCCCCAAGATACAGTATTTTAAGAGCAATGTGACTGCGGTCACAGCATTCTGCATCACCTTGTACATCTGCTACACATGCAAAATGTGCAGTTCTGGCTACACTGGGCAGCATTTCAGGCTTTTTGGCAGGAGAAAGGATTTAAATAGGTCTTACTGGGCATATAATTAACTAATTTGCCCAATTTTTGCTATCTAGAATTCTAACGTCTAGTTTGAGTGGTTTAAGCTACCTGTTATGCTTTTAATGTAGTGTGGTATGTTGGAGTAGAGACACACCCAGAGTCTATCATAATGAACCAGTTCCTCCCAGTTTAAACCAGGACGTAGGAGCTGTTATTCAGAGATTCTCTAGAAAAAGAAATAGTCAGAGTGACTAGCTTGAAATACTTTGTATTCTTGACTTAGTAACTTAGAACTCACAACATTTTCCTATTCTTATTTTCACAAAAGACCCCCATGCCATAAAGATATCTTCAACGTGTGCAATTTGTTGAAGATCACTGAAAAGGAGCAGATAATTCTTTCATGAGGGAATCATTTCATGCATTGTCAATAGCATTTTTACTCCTTACACTTTAGATGAAGAGTATTTAATTGTCTCTGCAAAGAGACTGTCAGTTCAAGGAGCTTGTTTTAGTATCCTGATGGTTGAAGTGCAGTTTTTTTGGGATTAGTCCTCTCCACGCTATAGACCTGATTTTGCAGTGTACTTAAGTTAGAGCCCTTGCAAAGTAGGAGTCTCCAAAACCAATGTTATGCATAAATTGTAGTGTGTTCCTGAGTCATGCCTGTGGTTTGGTGTGACTGTCATTTTCTTTCCTCTGAATGGGAATGAAGTGCATGGCAAAATTGCATGGAAATGTCAAAGTACCACAGTTCTATACATCCCTCATCTTCATTCAAACTTTGACTGGGAATAAAGCCAGGTATCCTGGCATTTTGTCTGCATGTCTAAGAGTCCTTGTTAATGCTGCATCTCTCTCCTGGCCTCTCCATACATCATCAGAGAAGAGAAAGATGATAGCTGATTTCTTTTTTTGTTTTCTCCTGAGATAAAGAGACAATCAGTGCCCTTTACATTTCTCAACTAGGAGTTGACATACTTAAGTAGATTTTCTGTCCCTGCAGAAAGGCAATGATCTTGATCTTCTGACAAGATTTCTTGAGTTGCATAGATTTGTAAAAAAAGAGGATTTTACAAAGTAGGTAGGAATATGGCCACCTGAATGGTGTTATATACCAGATTGTATTGTTTTGGTTTTAACTCACTATCTGTATGATATAAATAAACATCATCGATCAAACAAGGTCAAAGGAATTGCATACACCTAGAGATGATGGAAGCTATTCTATTTTCTGTAGCTCAGATTGGTGGGCTCAGGAAGATAACATTTGAAACAAATACAATATATTTTCACATAAACTGCCAAATTCCTCTAGTTTATCTGAAATAGAATGTCCTTAACTCTGTTTATGGCAGATGGGAGCTCACCTGTCACATACACACAGAGAATTAAAGTGATGCTGAGATTAGGGTTCTTTTTTTTTCTCTGGAAGGGGTAACTACATAGAGAAACTTTTTGAGAAAAATTCAAGCACTTGCTTTGTGCATTGTGGGCAGTTAAGATTCTGTCCTTGTGGTTTCTTTTCTCTTCAGGTTACTAAGACAAACACAGCAAACTTTATTTAACTTGCTGCAGGGTAGAGATTTTTGCCAGTCATTAACATAAAGAGATCAACATATCCTGAAGAAAAGGGGCCTGCCTAGATTTAGGACAGTTAAAAATTTGACCTCCCCCATATTCTGTTTAATTCCCAGTAGACACTAAATCGTTCATAGATACAGACCAAAGGCACAGGTAGAAGTGTCATCCTCTGCCACTGAGAGGAAATAATTTACAAACCCTTAATCAAAAGGGTTGCCTTAATTTTCTGTGTTGTCCAATGCCTGTGAAATTAATGTCTCCTCAAAGTAGTAGCACAATGTGAGTGATGATGACCTTCTAACTATGTGAAATACTATTGGAATCAGATTGAAAAATTTTAAAAATCCAAAATATCTGGAGGGTGGGGAGTTATCTTTAAATTAGAGCTAAAATACTTAAAATAAAAATAGCTTTTTTCCACTTTTAAGCAAAGTAGTTTAAAATTGTTTTTTCTACATAAATCCACATTAGATGTGTTTTAAAAAGAATGGTTTTTCTCGATAGCTATAAATTTTATTAATTGTATGTTTATTCTGTAAAGCAGTCTGTCTTTTTCAACAAGACACAATGCAATTCACAATATAATTACTTGAAAGGCCACTGATACGGTTAGAATTAATGATTTGCTCAAATTCCTCATTAGAGCTCTCATAAATAAACTCAAAATATGTTCTCATTACAGAGCTTTCTTTTGTTATTTTAGAATTTGAAAATAGGTATTTGTTTTTTATATGATATGTCCTTTATGTTAATACTAAGTGTTTTTAATGTGGCAAGAGGGGACTTGTATGTCAGATCAACACTTCAGATAGAGAATCCACAGATTATCAGTGGAAAAAACCCTTCTCTTTTTTGTTTAATCAGTATTATGCATAGATAAAGGAATTTCAGTGTAAATTTCACAAATGTAGTCTGACAGATGCTATTCAACCACTGCCAAAGTGATGGGTTAATACATCCATATGATTAAAGGGACACCTGACCACAGAACACTACATTTACTTAGTTATGTACCACAGAGGTGTTACGATTTCCCTTGGAAGGAGGTCAGCTATTTCTAATACAGTTTTCAGTGATAACTACATTGACTTGCTTGTGTAAGATATTTATGTTTGGTGGGTTTTTTTTCTTTTAGGCTGTGCTTTGGAGGTACAAGTTTTCCCAGCTCAAAGGTTCTTCAGATGATGGGAAGAGCAAAATCAAATTTTTGTTCCAAAACCAAGATACTAAACAAATCGAAGCAAAGGTAAAAACAACATTTTTTTTTGTATAAAGACAATATACAATTTTCAAAGCAGCTAGGAGAGTGGAGGAATATAATAAAGTACATTACTTGGAAATATTAGATTAATGCACAAGGAATGCAAATCAAAGAAGTTGCAGAAAACTGAATGAATTATTTTTATCTAGTTTAAAGTTTGTTGAAAGGTGTAGTTAGATTTTAAAAGTAATGAAATACAGGACTTGCTATATATGGGTTTAGGGATGTTTTCCAACTCTCCTCTTCGTCATTGTGATAAAGCTAGCTGAGAGCTCGAGTAGCGTTTTTCACCTTGTACTTGTATCACGAAAAATGGTGCAAAATATATCCTTAAGTCAACCTGGGGACTAAACTCAGCAAAGTTTTAACATCTGGTTTTATTTCTTAAAAAAAAAAAAAAGGCTTCAATATATATTCCCTCACAAGACTGAAGCTTTGTGTCTGTGTCTAAAGCAAAATCAGAAAAGTTTTATTTTCATCTGTGTTTTTGATTCAAGAGTTAGTTCATGAAAACACTAGCCATGAAAGAGTGTTATGCTTGCTTCCATTTATGTCTTTTGAGAATAAGGGCATTTACTGTTCCAATGTGTGTGAGAAGTGATCTCCCCAGGTCTTTGAGAAGTGGAACTGCCCTAGAGTCTGGATCAAAGTTCTTTTTTGACTAGAATCCCAATTTTAATGTAAACCTAAAGACTGTTTTCTTGTCCATCTTTAAGCCTTGCTTTTGAAGCATTTCCTATACCATTCTTCCTGACCATGTCAGAGAGAAAATTGATGAATGAATGTGACAACAATACAGTTCCTTGAGCAAAAAGGAAATGGGTAAATAAATTGTCTATGAGTGCTAAATATATACAGTATAATACAAAAAATAAAGAAAAAAGTGCATTGTTTTGGGCACAATTGCAAGTTTAAATGCCAATAGCTACATTAAGCATTTATTTTTCCTTTCTCCATGTCTCTTTTTGTTTGGTGTTATTTATTTTCTACTCAGCAGCTATTTACTTGATTTTGAATGTCTTACTCAATAAAATAAAGGTATGTAAGAGTTCCTATTAAATCAATGGCAGTGAAATGTGGTGACCATGATTTTGATACCTTCATGCTCTGCTGCATCTCAAAGCTAGATATTTTCTTGTTTCTGGTTTCCTTCAGAAATTTTTTTAACAGTACAGAACTTTTTTCATCTCTAATAAGAAAATACAACCCAAAATATAACCTAATGTCATGAGGATGATTTTCTCTTAAGGAAATACTTGCAAACTTTTATCCTGCTCCTACATTCAGATGAAGGATGAAACTCATAATTATTTTTCTATTATCTGTCTGCTATTGCTGTCATATGGGACAGTGTTGGGGTGTTTGGGGATTTTTGTGGGGTTTGTTTTTGGGGGTCTTTTTAATTGGTAAAACTAGAATATATTTTTAATGCTGAATTACATTTTTTAAAAGATAAAAACAAAGTATGAAATGTATATTTTGAAGAAAATATAGTTTTCATAATTTTTTTCATGTTTTAAAGGATATCTGTCATACAAATCACTTAGAGATACATAAATATGTTGGGTATACATAAGCCTTAGAGGTGCCCTAGTACCTTTATTGTACCTATTGTTATTCCCACTCAAATTGACTTCTACAAAATTTTATCTAACTTTTATTAAGGTAGAAATTCTACCTTCTAATTTAGGAAGCAGAATATTATGCAAACTTGCTAGCACGCTTATTAATATGCTGTCATGTTCCTTGTTTGCTTCCCATTACTAAAATTTAAACTTTCACATTACTCAATTTGGAAATAAAAATATGTTACTTTTAATTAATTTTCTTGGTGATCAAAGCATATCAACTATATGCAAAAATGTCAGATTATAATCTCTTTGGAAGGTACTGTTGTATTTATAATGAACACTTCTATCCATTCCAATTTGTTTACATATTAAGTATGTCTCTTAATCTAAGAAATGTAGATAAATGTGGCTATAAAATGTATGTGAAGGTTCTTGGGTCATATATTTTCAACATTGGTTAGCTTGAAATTCTGTGGATAACCCCCTTCTGTATCCTTTAAAGCTTTCATGGATTTTGAGCACTATTCAGGATGAGGAGAGGTGGAACAGTCTAGCCTCTTTTTTTTTACGTTACTGAGTTAGAGGTACAGCTATTTGCGGAACTGTTGAGTCATTAGGAAATGTTAATCAGATTTTCAGAAATACTTGTAATGCCAGATTTCATGAATACTGTATGCAGGCTTCATTTGGAATCAGAGGATGGAAATTTTGTAAAACATCTGTTAAAGGTTGTGATGAATATTCATGGCCACAGCTATCATCACCTGTTAAATGCAGCTCTGTTTTTCAGCTGGTCTGGAGACTCACTGCTATAAGGGGAAATAGGGTGTAACATTTTCTTTATGATTCTATTTTTTTTTCCAGTTATAATACATGGGGAATAATCAGAATGTAGTGAAATGAGAACTCACAGCAGAGAATAAAACCAAAAATTTTAGGAGCCATTACACCAATGTATTAGGGCTCTTCACTTCATTCCTAAGCAGTAATGCGGAAGCAGGGCATGGCAGGTAACTACTTTCAAAACGTCTCAAGCACTTGTTCAGTTTTGGGCCCCTCACTAAAAGAAAGACACTAAGGTGGTGGACCGACTCCAGAGAAGGGTAACAGAGCTGGTGAAGAGTCGGGACGACAAGTCTGATGAGGAGCGACTGATGGAGCTGGGGTTGTTTAGCCTGGAAAAGAGGAGGCTGCGGGAGGACCTCATGGCTCTCTACAACTGTGTGAAAGGAGGATGTAGCCAGGCGGGGTCAGTCTGTTCTCATAAATAACAAGCGATAGGATAAGATAAAATAGCCTCAGGTTGCACCAGGGGAGGTTTAGATTGGATATTAGGAAAAATAGCTTCACCGTGATGGTTGTCAAGCATTGGAACAGGCTGACCAGGGAAGTGGTGGAATCACCATCCCCAGATGTTTTTAAAAGATATGTAGATGTGGCACCTGGGGGTATGGTTTAGTGGTAGACTTTACAGTGCTGGGTTAACCATTGGACTCAATAATCCTAAAGGTCCTTTCTAACCTAAATGATCCTGTGATTCTATATAACTGCTTCACAGAAAAATGACTTATCAAAATCCAAAAGCTTCCTGTCTTCCTTCATCTATAATGCAGCACATTTTGTGTATTTTTTTTCCCGGAGGTGTGTGATTATGTCATGTTGAACCTGTCTGATAATACCCTCTAGCTTTAGAACACTTATGAATGATCTATAGAACGAGGAGTGTCAGAATGCTTAGCTATTGAATTTTTATCCAAATTTAGATAAATTCGTTATTGTTCTAGAAATGCATTCCAACTTTTAGATATACACTGCTTGAGAAAAAAAATAGGTTTGCATCAGCATTTTAAATTTTAGCTATACTGTCTTCATAATTGTCCAGCATCTCCTCTATATTCTGGTGGAATATACAGAGATATTACTGTTAATATTAGAAAAATCTAGAAAAAATACATTTTGGGAAAAAGTCCAGCACCACATTGATTCATCAGTTAGCCTTCTTTTTCTGTTGCTCAACATGCTTGCCACCAGAGTTTATATTCCTAAGTGCAAGAAAGTCCTTCACTGACACTGAATTAGCTAATATTTTTATAACACTGTCAAAATTTTTTACAGTGTGCTTCATGCTTGACTTAACAAAATTCAAAATGGCATGCACTGAGACACACTGCGTGTGCTATGGATTTAGTTACAGTTTAACTTATTTCCCAGTATGGTTCTTTTCAGCTTTAAAATAATTTTAGATATTTAAACATTACAAATACTGCCTTTTTTTCTGTAGAGACATTCTACTCATGCTTTTGTTTGGCTTCTCTCTAAGTTGAATCATGTTACTATAAAGATATACAATGTAGAATAAAAGAAGTGTTTTCTCATAGATTTAAGCAGTTCCAGTCTAAAAATCTGAACAATAATTACCATAGGTCGCACCAGTGGATCCATGGCAGGGTACCTGAAAGCAAACACCTAACTTAAAAGGTATCTAAGGCAAGGTCTAAGTGGTTTCTGACAAGAAAACCACTTCAGGGCAACATTAATCACTGGTACCCCTTAGACATTCCAATCTGTAGGTTCTTTCCCAGCTGTCATTCAGCAGGAGATATTGCACAAGTTTGTGCAGTCAGACAAAATTTTTATGATTGAGAGCTACAAAATAGAGCTGTCAGCTTGGCAGAATGGGGAGCCAATATGTCTCCCTATTTGTTCTTAATGAGCTGTTGGGAATGGGTTAAAAAAATCAAGAACAGAAAGGCAAAGCTTTTTCTGCATATGTAAGGCACAGAGGGATTCACTTAGGCACCTTCCTATCTAGTTACTTACCTGTTTACCTGTTTGTTTAGACATAGTTTAATGATCCATTAGTGTCTCAATAGTGTCACAGCAGCTTCCAGAGGCTAACACAATCTCAGGACTGTAATTAACCCAGCGTGCTGTGATCTTCAATTTTACCTAAGTATTAGACTTTTCTGACAAAAAAGAAGAGTATCTTAAATCTATGAGAGATCCTATTTCAAGATAGAAACGTATGCTTCCAAACATAGGAGTAAGTAATATGTATAAGAATCAGCATCAGTGCTTTCTCTGATTGCTTTATTGAACTTTGTTAGTAAACAAACCAAACTGTGAACTGAGAGTCTCTGTGCTTTGTAAAACATGTATAACTCCGAAGCTACACTTCAGTCTGTGCTTTCATCTCCCTCAACTTGCAGCACAAAAGTTCCATCAGAAAAACTCAGGCAAGGCCACACTGCTGTGCTGTATCAGGTGAGCTTTTGTTCACAGACTAGCTGAACTCCTAAGCTGAGTAGTACAAATCTGAAGTGAATACAAAAATAAGCTATCAAGATGAAGGTGCAGTCAATTATCTATTTGAATATGGAAAACCAGAGGGCACAAATACAGCAAAGGAAGAAGTGTAACTTTAAGGATTTGGCATTAATATCATTATTAATTAATACTACCTTAGTAGTAGTTAATGCAAATTAATTTGTACTTGAAATTGTCTTATACAGAAATCTGATATAAACAGCCTAAGTGTCTGCTGCTCACATTACTGTGGACAAAATACACACTTTCAACTGTTGCAAGGTGACTTGATGGGTGCTCACACTACTTTCCAGACTGACATTTCTTCTTGTTTCAACTCTATTATCCCAAGCACAATTTAAAATTAATCCTTTTTCCTAGCCTTGAGGGTTTTTTTCTGTGAGCATCACAGTGCTCTTCCCATTTAGAATATCATCTTTAAGTGGGTTATAAGTATACATCCTTAGGATTTTTATAGCAATGGCTCAGTTGAAGTGACTGGATTTTTGAGTTCAGGTTTCTGAACTGTGTTGATTTGTGTGTTTCAACTTTTAGTTTCCCCATGTCTTTTGTGTGAATTTTTTGTCTAATATCTATTTTAAATTGGGTCCTATGGAAATAGAGACAGACCATGTAACACCACATTTGAGGAAGGAACAAATATCTTTCCATATCAGCAGTTTATCTATGGATAAAAGAGATGACTTTTTTCTAAGCATATAATAGATAGAAACATACAATTGCTTGATTTTGTAAATGCATCAGTAGTGTAGTTTTATCATTAATATAATGCAATAAGAGACTGTTGGAGTTGTGGGGTTTTTTTTCTTTTGGGGAAACTCTCTTTCTATTTTCTCTTTCCATCTCTGTGTTTTCAATCCAAACTTTGTGAAAGGTTACTAGAATTACCCAACATTTCTGATCTTCTCAATAACTGCATCTTCCTCACACACCTTTTTGCCTACTTACAGTGTCCTTAGCAGGAACTGCAAATGTTCAGGTTGATAATCTGGAAATGTCTGGTATAGTGATGGCAATGTAGGGTGAGAGTAGTTTAATCAAGAGATAGCTCAGAAAAACAATTTTTAGACCAGGGGGCACACTGATATTCCTAGGAGAGTAGGGTCTTAGGTGAGGTGTACAGAAAACAGTCTGGAATTTGTAATAGTAAATTGAGTGCTTGTGCATAGACAAGCAGATGTTGCTTAAATTAGGATTTCTTTGCTTTTTGGAGGATTCAGAGCACTTGATTTTCCCTAGTAGTATCAACTTCAACAGCTTATCTGCATATTTCTTCATATTTCTTAGGGTTTGTCTGTTTGTTCACTTGAAATTTCACTGAAACAAGGTGTACATTGCACAATACCCTTTTCAGATGAAAGTATATTCAGATGAAAGGATGACTGAGGACAAGGTATATACAAAAACAACCAGGGTGGCTGGGTGTGCACAGAAGCCTGTGGGTTCCCCTCTGTCTGCTGGCAGTAGTGCCGACCTGGGGGCAGCTACAATTGTAAGTTCCCAGCAGAAGTGAGGGAATGGTTTGTCTGTCAGCAGCTCTAGGTGAAGTCTTATCTGTTCGTTAAGCTTTCTTGTGATTAGGCTAATCTGCCTGAAAAGTGTTGTTCGTGAAAGATCCTGTTCCCATCAATCAGGCTCCTGGGAACTGAGCTGCAGCCATTAGTTAGACATTAATGAGACAACGAGACCCGTATGTACTCACCACATACCAGTCAGTCTACTGTGCTTCACACGGCTTTAATTTCCAGTTAAAAATAAATGCATGTCTTCATTGAAAAAGGAATAATGTTTCATGGTAAATATTAATAATAGAGCATTTGCTGACTTCTTAGTGCTCCTCTTTGCAGTCAAGGTAATTTCCATGTTGTGTCATTACTATCAATAATAGTAATCATGTGGAACCTTCAGAGGCTGTTCTGTTGCCTCACTCATTTCCCTTGATGGTCCACTGAGCAGTGGATATTCCTGATGTGTTACCATTGCAGAAACACCTGTGATAACTCTTGGTAATAATTATACTCATGCACTGTGAAAATTCAGTGTCCAGTAGCTGTAATTATGACAGTAACAACTTTCAACTTGTAGCGTTACCTAATTGACTTGAACAATTCTCAAACTGTAACATTTGTTTTAATATGGTTATCCTGTTGAGACACAGGGGGAAGTGGAGTCTTTCTACAGATAACATATGCAATTGATATTAAAAATATTTCACGGTTCCACTAAATATTTATTCCCTTATCTTAAGCTTCAGTTTTATTTTTATATTACCAAAAGGATAAATAGATATATTAATAAACTGAAGTTAACAGAAGAGTAGCTTAATTCCAATGACTCATAGTTGTTATTCTGAAATAGCTTCCATAATTCCTTGTTGCCTCATCTTCTAATGCCCATTGTTTTCTTGTCTATGATAAATTTTCTCATTTTGAAATTTGAGGGAGTTAAAAAACTACTTTGAAATGGAGATAAAATTGCCCTTCTCCCAAGGTTTGAAATTGAGAAGGTCTCTAAATGGATTTTTTTTTCATATGGACACAGCTGGCAGGTTTGTGGAACTTGGCATAAACTTTGTCTTCTTTATTCAGAATGGGTCATCAGGGGAGTTTAAAAAACCTCATGGGATGTTGTCGATTTATTTCTGAGCATGTCTGAAGGACATGTGCTGAGGTTATAAGAGAGCTGAACAAAGCTTCACACATTCAGTCCATCACTGCACACTCTGCACATCCAGCTGTCTGCTTTCACGCTGTTGCTGCCCCTCACACATGATGGATTTGTGAATGTCTCCACATATTCCGTGAGGCAGTAACTTTCAGGAAATCTCAAGAGCCAGAAAATTGCAGGTTGATGTTATTTTGAGAGATTTAGCAATTTTTATTGAATTTACAACATTTTCAATATTCCTGTAAACAAAAGAGCAAAACCCTTGGCACCACATAGCCTGGAAACAGCAGTGCTAGACAGAAAGACAAATAGAATATACCACAGATATCTACTGTTGGCTTCATATTGGCAGTGAAAAATCTGTATGGATAGTGAATCAAAGCAGAAGGATGGAAACTCTCTACTACTTTCTTTACATTTATATATATTGAAGTACCTCAGTAATTGCTTTCAAATACAGCAGATGTTCATTGATTAAATACCAGCTCCAAAAACACATACTGAAGATAACCTAAAAAACATTGATCAGATGAAGTCAATTAGACACAAAGGAGCAAATTTATATATGTAAAAAAAAATTAGTTTTTATTTATTTCCTCTCTAGTGGTGTCTAAAAGAGTTCCAGCTAGTCTAATCACATGCTGAGGGGACTATAAAGAAATGTAAATTAATGCAGAAAAATAAAGAATTTGTATAATATTCCTAATAAATTTAAAACACGGAGTATGTTCCTTTTTGGGTCCAATAACAAATCCAAATTATCACTGTGTGATAGTAGCATGTTTTGAAAATATGTCCCTTTTTTGTCTCTTTTTTTTTTTAATTAAAGAATCATGTAAGAAAATAGCTAATAATATGAGGAGACATGATGAACAAATGTAATATATGTGGAAGTCAATGTTATTGATTTTTGTGAGTACATTGGTTAAGCAGTAGTAGTCCGGAGGTGTGCAGACTGTTAAGGTGCAGCTATTAAATTTCTATCTAAACCTGCAAAAGTGTCAGATTTACATTAACCTGAGGCAAAATAAAAATTATGTAGTGTCTCTTTCCTCTTTAGCTAGTAGGATCTCACATTTCTATGGAGGCACTTAGCACAGAAATTTGTCCATCTCAGTCTCCAGGCAATTATTTACTGAATGTTAAATGTTCAGTGTCTAAGTCCCTATAATGGAGAATTGTAAGGCACATTAGCAGAATTACATCAAGCTACTAAAATTATTGCTATTGGAATAGTGGTTCATTTCTGATTATATATTTGTGTTCTTCTGTTTCATGTTTAATCTTTTTTGTTTTCACTTCCAGGAGCTGGAGTTTTCTAACCTGTTTGCAGTCCTTCACTGTATCCACTCATTCTTTGCAGCCAAAGTGGCTTGTTTGGACCCTTTGTATGTAGGCAGCCAAGCCACAGCTTCCACTGCTCCCACTACTTCTGGTACTGGCAAATTAAAGTATACTACTTGACATCCCACATGACAGCACTGCCACTTAACAACGAGACATAAAAATGTATAAATATTCATAAGATTTAGACCTTTGGTGAACCATGTATGTGGAAACCAATTCCTGGAGGCAAGACATCTTGCAGCATCAGCAGATAAATGATCACGTGGGATCACAATTTCATCTCAGTTCTGCAAGACATCAGTAAATACTCCTAGTCAAAACCCCAGAATAGGATGGATATGCTTTTAGTATTATCTATTTGTACTTACATAGTGCTTTAAGCAACACTGGAAGCAAAGGAATAAATGGCGAAATGAAGCACTTGATTATTTAATAAAATTTTCAAATTGCTGTAATAATACACAAATAGAATTGTCATTTTCCTGTTTTCAGATGTTTTTTATGACAATATACTAAACTCTGAGTATCAACATTATGCCCTATCATTATACTATTAGTGAGAGCAAGCAGCAAGCATATAGTACATGGTGACAAGGAGATATGCATGAAAAGGCATTTGTGTAAGTATCTCCTCAAATAAGAAAGCACTTTAAGCACTGTTGTAAATCCATCCTTGGAGTCATGCTACTTTTCCCATTTCATTCTCTCAGTCTAACAATAACAACAGCAAAGATATAGCCATACTGGACTGATATATTAAAAACAAAACAAAACAAGCCACAAAAAGCAAAACACCTTTTCATGGGTCAGTCCCTCTTCTTCAAGTAAGAATAATATCATATGAGTTTAATTTTAATTACAAATACAGTACAAAAAATACTATGTCAGCTATTTACTTCCTCCCTTTCTTTTTTGTCATGAATTAAATACTGCAAATCTAACAGTCTTTGTTGACAAGATTTTGAAATTGTTTGAGACAACCCACCTAATACACTGTTTCCATGGTTAACTTCAATTTCACATCATAAGTAGAACCTCTGTTCCAATCAAACTCTCCACAAATAGACATTTTATGTTACGCTTGAAAAATTAGTTCATCCTTTGAATTCTTAATAATTTATTTATATATAGATAGATAGCAAAAGATAGGAATAAATTGAGTCAGATGTAAAGAATAGATTACAGAATAATAATTTCTTTGTTTGTTAAGACCATTACATCAGTCTGGATCACGTGCTAGTTCCAGATTATAATGTAACAATAAAGTATGAAGGACTTGTAAATTTAGAATTAATAATTTTATTTAATTACAACTTTGCAAAATAATTTAATTTTGTGCTATGACACACAGCAGTGAAGATGATGGAAAAAAGGTGTATATTTTCAATAATAGTTTGTGGAGTTTCTGTTTATTATATTGAAATCAAAACTTCCTTTTATTTCCCCCACTTAGACTTGTTAATAGCATTTATGAGGTAGGGACACCATCTGCCTTGTTTAGCAGAAAGACTAATTCTGTCACATCCCTTTCTATGTATTAAGATGATTAAAACTTCAAAAGTGAAGCAGAGGAAAGCTTATTCAAATGGGAACAATTCAAAATGCAAGGAGGGACAAAAGATGGATGAAATAGAAGAGGAAATCACGTCTGTTTTTTTGCTTTGCATTAGAAATATTTGGATTTACATGTGTGAGAGTAACATTGCTTTGAAGTATAGTTGATCTAACTTGATCCTACTTCCAAATCTGAAAATATTTTGGGGAGATGGGGGGGACTCATCACTTTTAAATATCTTTCAGTACACACTTACTTCCTATTAGTACACCTCCAAGGGCTACACATTTATTTTCCATCCTAAATACTATGGAATGATGTTGCAATCCAGCTAGTAAATACTCTAAGTGTCATCAAAATCCAGCATTTCCGCTGTCATCATCATGTGCTTGTTTATACGGATTGTCCCTGAATAAGGAGGTCACATCCTGGTCTCTGAATGACATGTAAAACTCCCCTGGCTGTCCACAGGATCTCGGGCTTGCTCCTGAGAGAGTACAAACCCCAGATATTTTGAATCCAAAGCTAATGCAGTCTAAGAGGTTTAACAATAGTAACTCAGTCACTGTCCTTGTCAAGAAAGCATATACTGAAAACACAAAATTTGGCAGAGCGTTGACAGTGTTGAAGACAGAAGCCTGATATCTGTTAGTGGCAGTTCTCCTCCTCAGTGCTCCCAGATCATCTCCTCCCTTTCAGTGTGTGGCCGTGGCACTCAGCTGTCGCCGTGTGGCCATGTGCTAACACCTCAGTTAAATGCTCTGCTGGCAGTACCAGAGTCTAAAACTGGTCAGCTGCTGCGTGAATGTTTTTGCTTCAGCCAGCCACATTACATGTAGTTGCACCACTGAAACTGAGAGGTGTTTAAGAGACATGCTGGAATGAGCATTACCTTTGCCCAAACCAGCACAAAATATGTCATTGCAAATTTCTGTAGATGAAGGTATTCCATTATATGGAAACCCCCTACAAGAATTTAGACAAAAATGCTCATTGTGCAGAACAGAGCTAATGATATGAACTTTTGGAACTCTACCAGGGTATCCTGAAGATCTCTGTCAAGAATTCTGTAGAATGCCTGTATTCATCATTGAGATTCTTGCAACTGGACATTAAATACACAACATTTAAGAAGTACATTAGCCTGTAAATTGCTTTTTTTTTCCCCTAAAGATGTAAACTGATGGGGCTTCTTAATCAATACTTTTATTTTCAAAAAGGTAAAAGTGTTATTGAGAAAATATAAGACGCCATAGCCTTGACTGCAGTTCAGTGTTAATTTGTAAATGCAGCAGCGGTTTGTGCACTGACCTCACAGAATAATCAGAGCTGACTCTGCCCTTCTATAGCAACTTGGTTGGAAATTCAGTCTAGTACCAAAGAGGGAAAATTCTAAACTCTGCATTACAATGAATCCTGAAATACCAAAATAAAATTTACAAAGACGCTAAATGGCTACATTTTTCATTTAAATACCTACAAGAGGTTCCCATTTAACGCATTACGAACTTCATAGGCATTTGTCAAAACTCAGGCTTTATGTTGCAGCCTGTAATTTCACACATGATATGTAATAAGTATGAGTATTTTGTAAGTCAACACAGCCCAGTGACAATGAAAAAACAGAATTATAATGAGCCATCAGCTTTTGCTAAAAATCTGTATGCAAGTGAGAGCAAATGTTTTAAGAAGAAAGAGTAAACCAACCAACCCATAGCATAATATGTAATTTTTTCTCTTTATGTCATGGTATTCTCAAGTAAGTTTAATAAAGAAAATTCTTTATAGTACTGTGCCTATTGAAGTGATGTTATATAGTATACCAAAAATATGTATTCTTAAGTATAACAAAATATATTTGGGTTGATTTGCTTTGCATTTTGATGGGAATTTTAGATGATCTGATTGTCACAGAACTAATCATATGGTAGGCTATAGTGTTAACATAATTTTATTATGGAAATGTTACCAACTTGAATACATTTTATTCTTGATTTCATCAGTAAATAAATGCATTTCATTTTGTACATCTGTTTAAAAATACAGTTACAGATTTTCAAAAGAGCTTTGCATTCCAGTAGCACGAAGGCACCTTTGAAATCAAAATCAGCAGATTTTGTAGCTGTTGGCCATATTATTATGTTAAGCAGAGCAAAAGGTTTGTGGAGAAGAGCCAGTTGTAAGTGGGTTATTTTTTAAAACCAGTAATATAATGTTTTGTCTATTCAAACTTGAATTCTTAAGAATGCAGTCCAATAATATACAGTATCAATATGCTTTGAGCCGAGAATAATGAAAAATCTTATTTTCTGAATTAGTCCTTGACTCCACAAAAATATATTTATTTATATTAGACACATAGACATATGTGTCTAAAACATAGACAGATCTCAAAGTGCACAGTGAAACGTGTAGGTAGTTGTCAACACTGCAGCCTGTTACTTTAAATGTGATTTGGTTTATTCAATGCCTTAAGAAGTTTCTTGTATCAGACAAAATGTTAAAAAGGCTGAAAATCTTGTGAATGGACAACTGTTGCCCTTAGAAATTCAGATCAGTTTTCATTCTGGCTTGGCAATTCCAAGAAAACTTTTGGGAATTTTATTAATATTGAACACTAATCCTACATTTCACTTTCCATTTCATTATGGTGGTCTGTACTCTGAAAAGTGTAGTATCTGAAAAAAGTTCAAGCTGATTTTAAAAAGTTCTGTCTCAGGCAGTTGTGAGTCCGTGCTTTGGACTCACACCTCTGACCAATTCAGTATGACGGGAAACATGAAAGACTCACTCAAGTTCCCAAAATTTAAGTACCTGTCTCAGATGCCTAAGGTCAAACTTGAGGTACTTCAAAAGGGAAACACAAGGCAGAAATGTAGCTTAAGATCTCTGAAGGTGCGCTCATATGTGTCTCTCTTTCTCTCTCTCTAATGAACTGGAGCTGCTTCTACCTTAGTCTTTTCGTTTTGTCAGGAATGTGCTTTTTAAGCGGGGCTTCTGCTTGCGGCCACTCATGGGATTCTTCTTATCACAGAGCAGTCTTTAAGCACATGAACTGTTTTTTTCAGGATGAAACTAAACAAGCATCACATTTATATGAGTTCCACGTCCTGATGGGCTTTCAGACCATGCAGCCCAACTGAAATGAGTCCAGGGGAAAAAACCCTCTGAGATCTAACACCGAGGCTGCCAGGTCCTGGTGCCAGCCACTGCTGTGGCTGTGGCGGCTGCTGCTCGTGCATCGTGGAAAAAGAGCTAAAAAGTTGAGCTTCTTAGTGTAGCCCACAGGAGCTTAGTGCCTGAAGGGGGATGCTGTGCTGCAGCAAGGGGCAGAATGAAGCTGGAAAAGGCTGATGCTGCCCAGGGCAGGTTATTCTGCATCACTTTTTCCCTCACCACACCAGTAGAGTATTGGCTGTAAGCAGGCTACCTCGTGCTGGTCAGCCCTCTTCCTGCTGCATCTTTCTCCCCATCTGCCACAAATACACACCTGAATATTGGCTCTGAGGTCCCCAAGCACACTTCCATGTTCCCTCACTCCCGTTGCTCAGACGGATGCAAAACTGTGCTCAGCTACATAACAGAGCCTCTAAACCTTGTACACAGCCAGGGGACAGTGCTAAGGATTATGGCAAGGGCATAAGAGTGCTTGAGTGTGTGATTAACATTCAGGTTTTAGCAAATAAAGTCATAGCCGTGCTTAAGTGCTTTCCTGACTTGGAGGATTCTTAAGTGGAATTTTTGTATTTTCCCAGAATAAGTTCCATAATGTCAACACATTTCTACTTGCTTGACTTCATTTTCAGGAAGTTTAGCAGAGATGGTGGTTCATATTCTGTTGGAATCACAGAGAAAAAAAACATAGAAGAAAAAGAAATTTCTGTTCAGATTCTGTATATTATTACAGTACATTACATAATCTATTAAAATCTATTGAACAATATAAAAACAAATGCTTTTATTTACGTACCTACTCAGTATTTGCTATGGTATAAATGCCTTCCACTTTCAACAACTTTCTCCACAGGAATCCCAGCTATTATAGAAATTATTTTATTGTTAAGTATATACTAATATATAATGCAGTGTGTATGTATGTATGTATGTATGTGTGTGTGTGTGTGTGTGTCTATATATTAGTATATACTAGTGGAATATATTCAGTATATATTAATGAGAGTTACATATTAGGCGCAACTATAAAAAAGAAACATGAATCCATTAAGCTTTACATTTGAAAACTTATAATACTATAAAGAAACATATGTATATTAGTTGAAGAAATGGCTATTTTTGCAAGATATGCACAATCTGGATATATGATAGTAAATTGACAAACATTGACAGATTTATTATTTCATACCTCCAGGAACTTAGTGGTTTTTTTAATTATTCTTATCCCTTTAGCATATTTGCAATATATGTCATACAATTTAATTTGTTATGGATAAAAATGACTGAAAAATGTAATAGAAAGTGCTATATATTTTATAAATATTAAAAAAATAAGAAAGCTATTCAAATTATTTATTTCATTTTTAGTTAAGGTTTTGTGATTGTTTGTAATATGTATTTGTGACAAGCATAAGTCACCTAGTTGTTTAAGCTCATTAATGTACCACTAATAAAATGCTATCTTCTGTTTTGTTTTTGTTATGCTTTTTTTTGTAATGGAACATAACAGAAAAAATAGAAAATAAATACTTTTTTAACTAATCTTTTGCATTCAGTCATACAGTGTATGAGTTTTATATCATTGAAAGCCAAGTCTGGGAAATCAAGAAAATACTTGAAGAACCTGGGGTGGTAAAGTTATTTCCCAACACCATGTTCAACTGTTTATTTAGTGGAAATAATGACCATTCCTTACTTGTATGATCATTTCTACAAGGCCCGTCACCCACTTAATGCCTGATTAGGATTTTGGAAATATCTGCCTCTCCCACAGCAATGAAGCTCAACATACAACTAGATTATTTTACCACACAGACACCAGATTATTTTACTATTGCCATTTAATTGCTTAGTTTTGGTTGGAATTAACCTAGGTCCAGTACCTGAAGGTATTTGTGGTATATCTTTGAAACCAAACACCTTTCAAATGTGCTGCAACTACTAGAACAGAACCAACTTGGATGAGTTTAATTGTGTTTGTGTTTTTCCCTGACTGAGGGAAGAGGTGTTGGAAGATGGGGACTCCCTGCTTATATTTAGGCACCTTTGCACCTTTTTGACAATTTAGGGTGAGAGTCAGCAGTGAACATCTCCCAGGCACGTTTTTGATGCTTCTCTTGTGTTCCCAGTGCAGGGAAGCCAGGTAAGCTCTTGTACGATAGTGCTGCTCTCACCTTTCTCTCTCAGCCCCTCCAAAAGCACTCACCAGGACTTTCTTGCACCTCTGGCTGGGGTTTCATTCCTCAGTTCTGTACCCAAGGAAATCAGCCCTTTCAGCATCTTGAAGAGAAAGAAAAAATATGAAGCAATTATGAGTCTGATGAATACTTTGTGTTGAAAAAATTCTCAGTCCTCATTCCCTGAAGTGATTAGGCTGTTGTGGGTTAGCAAACATACGTAACCTCTGCCACATCAGTTAGGTTCCTGCATTTCAAGTTTGTTTTAATACCACATTTAAGTGAAAGGGCAGAAAAAATAAGAGAAGAGAGGTCTTTAAAAAAAGAGGTGAAGAAAAACATAGAATATTGCAAAGTTAGGAATACCTTGGAAGTAGGTATATTCCAAATGTACAGGAATTCTGTTATAGCTATCCTTTTGGTTAGCCCATTAAACACAAACTATATCTTGTATTAAGAACGTGGACTCACATAGGACTGAAAGGTTTATTTATTCTGGAAATACCTATCTTCTGAATCACCATTTTTAATCCCGCATCTTTTAAATCTTCCCCACAGATTTTGACCTCGAGTGAAAATTCTTGTAATAAAAATTTCTTAAAATACAGTCCTTGAATAAGTTTCTTTAAATTCATGGTTCTTACGTTCGACAGTTAATACACTTTTCTCCAAGCCCTACAACAATTTATTCATGCAACATTTGAAATTAATTGTGATATATTTACTTGTGCATTTGACCAGTAAGAGCTAACACAGTATAATATCTGCATTTTTTCAATGATTAATTTGTACAGTTGTCTAGTGTTTCTTTTTCAGTATTTTGACAGTAGTTATTCTTAAGTTTACCAATCAAGTAGTAGTATTTTTTTAAGTATTCTTTAAACTTAATCCCTTTTACAAATAGAAAACTGTATCCTTTTAATTTCCTAACCAGAAGCAAAATAATTTATTCTCTGTAGTGCTATGGTTGATATTGCTATGTAATTGTTCAGAAAGGTGAAGAAAGGATTTCACCCTACAGCAAATATTGGCGTTTGTTGGCTGTGTGCTTTATGTACTTTGCATGCATACTCTTCTCACACTTTGAGCAGAATTTCTTCCCAGCCCTTCCCTTCTATGCCATGTACAGCACTGGTGATTGCAACCAGACCTGTCTCAGGACTCCTTAACACTGTGAACAGAATTTTACTGGTCTAAAAATGCTTCCTCACCAGTCTGGAGATGATTTAATACTCAAGGCCATAAACAGAAATTTATTCTTTTTCTTATAGTGCACAGTGTAAAAGCAGCAGGAAGAGGGTGTGTGGGAGCACTGCCACTCAATTCTCTCTAGTTTGGCCTTGCAGAGTTGTGAGCATAGAAGATAGTAGTGTTTTACCTGGTTTTTGTTTTAATGGAGTACATAAAGTGCAACCTGAAGCTTTTTATGATTTTCTGCAGGGTGGAGGACTAGAAAGACTTTTACTAGATGCCGAGATTTTCATGTGAAGATATCTCTAGAAACTGAGGCTTTTAAAAAAGTTTAAAAAAAAAGCTTGATCAAGTACCATGAGTTTCAGTGAGGAGACAAGGCAAAGTTCTTATGCAGCCAGATCCAAACCCTAATCTTTCTCTTTTGAACAGATACTTTTAGCCAGATCTCTTTTTCTTTATTCTTTTTCTTATTTTGCTTCAAGAGTCCAGTGAGGGAAGACAAAAGGTCTCAAAAGGTCAAGACCCTTTGCTGAAGCACGAAGTGAGAGTGGTCTCTACACTGCAACACCGAGTGCAGCAGAGGCTCTGATCAGGGCAAGATCACAAACAACTTAGGCTCTCTTCACACCAGAAGACAAATATTTGAAAGAGGTTGAATATTTGAATGAAGTTAAGGCCTTCCATCATCTCACAAGAATCGGGAGCTCAGGCTATGGTTAACATGGAAACTCAAAGGCAAAAGGGGAACTCATATCCGGGTGGTTCTTGCGGCTGCAAGTAGTTCTGCAGGGGCGTGCAGAGCACTCTTCCCTGACAGGGAGTTTGAGAGTCTCAGTGCTGGTGCAGTATAAGAGATGTCTGAGCTATTCGAGGGGATTAGGGGAACCTAGTGACTTACTAAGAAGGACCGAGGTGCTCATGAGATGGCAGAAAAGTGTTCAGAGAAATATGAATTTAGGAAGAACAGCCTGAGCTACTGAATCTTATCCAGTTTCTTCAGGCAGCAATGTCATATAACCCCTTTCACAAATGTTTAAACTTCATCTTAAAAGTAATTATGCTTTTTGGCCCTCTTCCTCTTGTTGGAAAGCCTTCTGGAATCTCACTGCTCTGATGGCTTGAAACTGTCTTCTGATTTCCAGCCTAAACCTGTTTGTAACTAGTTTATATCTATTTGACTTTGTGCCAGTGTTATCCCCTAATTTAATTTTTTTTTCTGTCCCTAGTGTCAGTCCCCCATTTCCCCTCCTCTTCTTGATATATTTCTAGCAAGCAATCATATGCCCTGACAGCTTTCATTGTGCCTGACTGCACAAACCAAGCTCATACAGAGGATGTCGATGCAGTGCAGTGAAATTTGGTGCAGAGAATCCTGAGCTATTGCTGACTCCAGCTGATCTGTCTACCTGTTGTGCTGCAGCAAGACCAGCTCAGGGCCAGAAGCAGTTCATCCACTTTAATGCACTTTTAGGTAATAAATACAGCCCATCAGCACCACGCTGTGATATACTGCTTCGAGAGCAGATAAAGTCCATGGCGGCTCAGGGCTTTCAGCACTGCTCTCCTTCATTGCTCAGTGCAGACATTCGCTAATCAGGCTCCCTAGCTTGTTTCCATACCATCCTAATGGGATGCAGCCTTACTCTAAATCTCTTCTGGTTTTACCTTTTTCCCAGACTGTGACTACTTCTGCACCTTATGCCATGGTCCAGATATGATCTCCCTTATGTCCTGCCCTGCGGCCATAATATTTGTCACTGTCTGCAAGGACTGTGACTGGTAGCATGAGTTATTTCTGTGACTGCATCACACTGGTGACTCACAGGCATCCTGTGCAAAGCTAGTATATCATGGAACTACTGCTCTTCCAGTCTTGTGATCAGCTCTCAGCTCATCAGTAATGAGCATGAGGTATAGGAACAGGACTGTTTATCACCCAGAACATAAACTAGGACTTTTCTTCCCCCCTACATTACGGGGAAGGGGAGGCAGAGAGAAATGAGCCATCATTTTAAGAGTTAGTTTTCTATGAGACAGCTCCAAGGGGTGCCAGGGTAAAGATGCAGATTTGGATGTAAATTCTTTTTCTGGGAGGTGGGTTAGAGGATTTATATGCCAATTCTACCCTTTCCACATCTTTTGACTTCCAGCCATGACTAAATAGAAGAAAAGAAAAAACCCTGGAAAGAGCAAAGGAGAAAGAATGAAAAGATCATAGGAAATCTTTTCTTTATTGTCATTCAGAGGTAAAATATTTCCAGCATTTTTCGAGTCTTGTTCCCTCTTTGCAATCAGAGAGTTTTTTTCTGAGTGTTTTTTTTTTGTTTTTTTTAACCCCTGCAGTTGAACTAAATTTCAGCAGCCTTGGCTGGGACAGAACTCCAATAACAAAATCAGCACTCTATACTATATACTTTCTGTTGAGGCAGAGAAATCACATTTTTCAAAGCCCATTCTCAGTTTAGGTGAGCAGAGCTTTTAGAACACAAATAACATATAAAGAATTTTAAAAGCTTCAGTGGGTGGAGTATTATTGCGGTTTTTTGTATTTTCTTTTTAAATACGAACAGGTGAAGCTCAATGACTCAGTGTCATTTCCTTTCTTTTCCTGTGCATAAATGAACTACTGTAAGTCCATTTATTTTGACTGCTGCATGATCAGCTTCAAGGACTTCTAAAAAGAGAAGTGCAAATTAGTACAAAATCAACAAAAAATGATTTGCAAAGATTAACTTCATCTAGGGGTCAGGGTGTTATCTAGGCTATTAATAGCTTGTGCTAAACAGCATTAGTTTTAATGAACAGGAACATTAAACTTTAAGTTTATGTCTGTATATATATATATGTATAGTCAGCATTAAAGTATGAGTTATGAGCTGTTTCTGTAGAAAAAAAAATTCCTGATACATAAATTGTCAGAGTGCCTTATAGTAAATACATAAATTTGGCTAAACTTAAATCAAATACACTGTAGTGTCTGTATTGCACAAAGGTAGATGTCTGTTTAAAGTGGCCTTACAAACCTTGCCATTTGTCTGCTGAGAGGAATCACAGCTGAGCCCGTGAGCAGGTTCATGAGAAGTCTATGGTCCATTGGTACAAGGAAGACAGGCCTGTTACTCAGTCCTTCACAAAAAGACCTGTGTTAATCTGATCCTTTTCAATCTCAGTGAGGGAGGCTTCTGGTCTTACCTTCCATTATTTTATGGGGAAAAACCACTGGCCACACAAAACCGAGTAAAGATGAGAGACAACCATAGTGTCTTAGGCTAGTTCAGGAGGACATCTTTTCCAAACTCCTGTGCCCTCAGATGAGAGGATTTAGAGTGTCGCATACATTTTTTTCCGAATTCTAAAGTTATTTTTATGATTCTCCAGCTGTATGATAGATAGTACTTGCCCCTGGGCTTAGGAACATTGGCAGTCTACATTCCATTCATGCATGAGAGGGGCAGAAGAGGGTCTTTTTATAAATTCTTTGCTGTTAAATGCTAAGCTTTAATAATGTGATTCCTGTCTCTGTGACTTGAATAAAGTATTCTGTGTTTTATTATACGCCAATGTTTTAATTAGAATAATTTTATTTATTATATCGCTATCGTGATCCTTCTACATTTCCCCCTCATATATCTGTCAACTCCCAATTCTGTTCTCCCACAGGTTTTATGAGATGTCTTCTGTAGTTTTAGTATTTCCATTTACTTTTTTGAAATGATGCTACATTCAACTTAGATTGGTTTAGTTACACGCTATTATATTCTGAATAGTGCTTGAAAAAGGGGAGAAGGGGGAAGCTAGAGTGTGTTTTAGTATGAACAGATAAAATGATCAATGCTCTCTGTAAAATCATAAATCATAATTCTTGAATTTCTAACTTTATATAAAATTTAAAAGTATTGTGAGTGGAACTGTATTTGCTTTTATGAGTTCTGATACTTTTTGTATATGCTAATTTTTTTTTTCCTCAGGTTACAGATGTATTTATCCATGTATTTATGTTGAATCAACCCTGCAAATTATTGACCTGCATGTGAAATTTATGGAGGGTAAAGTATTATTCTGAGACCATGTGAGACAACCCAAGACCAAATGAAGCCATAAAATTATTGTTATTCACCTTATTTCTAATGATTACTTTGTTTCAGTTACTAAATTTTGTGTGAACATGTAATCAGAAAAATATATCTGGGATAAAAAAGAAAATTTGAGATGTTCTAATCCAAAAGCTGTGTGCTTACTTATGTTTCGCTGAATTACAGTACCAGAATGGCCAGATGAGGTTCTTAAGTTCCATAAGAGAAAGTGCTGCGAATCTCACGCTTTCGGAATCTCTTCAGGCAATCGCTATGGTTTTTGTGTGCACTCTCAAATAGTCCCTGGGCCCTAGCAATTAAGTTATGATATTTTCATGAAAGCATTTTCCTACAGCTATTTAAACTGATGGTACCTTTTGCTAAATTTTTTTTCAGCAATGACTTCACCTGGAGCATGAACCTCTTTTAGCACTGGGTTGTTTGTTTTGTTGTTGGGATTTTTTTCCTGATGCCTTGCTCTTTCAATGCTGTCATACTCAAGGATCCCAGAACAGATAACCATTTCCACTGGAAAGGGATTGCTTTACAAACAAAAAATTATCTATAGCTAATATGGTGGTGATGTGTCAAAGTTTATAGTCTAAAATCCTCTGCTTAATTCTATTCACATGTTTAGAATTGATCTGTCAAGTGCCTTTGAGACAGCAGAATAAAAGAGTTTCCAGACCTATTTCAGATAAAAGCCTCCAGTTTTTCGTACAGAAAAGTACTCAAGAAGGAAGAAATTATAGTATACATTTTTTCTAGCTTCTTTTATACCCAGTGGCAAAAAAACATTGTGTACAAAACATGGTTCACTTTAAAACACTAAAAAGAACTATTTTCCTTTTTTTTTTTTTTAACCAAGTCTGTGATGGTCACTATTAAGACTAAAGATTTTGTCCACAGATTTCCGTAAATATCAGTAACATTATTTTGAGACATTAACTGTATGGTATTTATTGACAACTGTTAATGAACATTTGTATGAATTTAATCCACTGACTCCTTGGATGTCATCAGGGACTGGTGGAATCTGGTATGATACTTTGTGAAAAGTCTCTCTGAAGTTCCTTATTTCTGTATTTTTTACTTTCACCCTCTTCTTTTCTTCATCTGCTGTACTCTATGACTCTTGGCTTTTTGCTGATTTCTTTTTCCTTAGTCTTAACGCCTTCTCAAGGAGGGCTTTGAGGTTTTTATCACTAAGACGTCTGGCTCTAAGGGAAAACAAAGACAAGAAATAGGAGATGATATTTACAGATATTTCGTATTTCTGCACCATCCAAAAATATTGTATTTGTGATGATGGAAGACACATCCATGTCTTGTTTACTACTCTTTTTAGATCTGTTGCATAATCTCTTTTAAATTTGCCAATATTGTCTGCTTCCCAAAACTCTTGTGACCTTAAATTCCAGAAGCTCCTTATATGAAGAAATATCTAATATTAATTTGATCAAAAGACTGTGTTTCAGCCCAGTTGGATTGCACGCTGAAATGACCTTGTCCATCAGCTCTGTGATTTTGTAAACTTAAGTAATACTCTCCACCCAGCATCTTCCTTTTCAAATTATTCAGTTACAGCTTCTTGAATCTCTCAGGTGGAAGATGCTGTATTCCCCTTATTGTTTTAAGTGTTCTCCTCTGTATCTTATTTAACTTGACTATGTCATTCCTGACATGTAGAGACCACAATATGTAAAATGATATGGTCCGGGACAGTGGGATTTCAGTTAATAGCAAAATGACAACTGCTGTCTTCCACTCAGTACCTGTCCTGAACATATTCAATTCTGGTACCTTTTGTGTCTGCTGCTGTAGGTGGAGCCAATTATCTAACAAATTTTCAACCTTCACTTTTTCTTAAGTTCCAATTCCTAACGCAGCCTCTCAGAGATAAAGTTTAAACCATTTTCTCTTAGATAAAATGCTTCATATATTTCTGTCCACTGAAACTCACCCTTTTAAGTGCAAACATTTTTTTGGTGACTCCTTTTTCAGTGCCTTGTCCCTAGTATGGCATTTGAATACCTGCAAGGAGTTAATATGACCTACAGACTTGGAGATGCATTGCATAGCTCCTTCTTCATGTCCTGAAAAGTTTAATAAGACTGGTCACTGCAGGAATTCACTGCTGACTCTTCTGAAATTGGGAAAATAATTATTAAGTTCTAGCCTTTGCTTGCCTATCTTTAACACATCCTTTCCTCCGTCCTGGTGACAGCTCAGTTTCTTTAATAGATGGATGTGGAACATATCGAAGTCTGTGTTAAAACCCATTTACACAGTTTCCATGGTCTGTCCTTTAAATATGGGCTAAGTGACACTCTCATAGAAGTCCAGCAGGTCAGTGAGACAACATTTCCTTTCTCAGAAGATTTTGACTCTTGCTCAACACGCTATTTTATGTGTATACTCAGTAATGTCCTTCTTTATTATAGACTCATTTGCCTCAGCAGTGAGTGAGACTCAGTGGTCTGTAATTCCCATGATCCCCTTCAGTGCTCTTTTTGGTAGATGCAAATATGGGAAACTGGAGATGAGGTAAGTGCTGATATTTTTCTCAATGGCAGTTTGTAATGGTATCCACCTTTGCCATGGTTTTTCAGTTTTACAGCTGAATTTCTTGTGTGATTGATGCTTGATCCTGGTGGCATCGCCTTGGTTTCACAACAGCATATTTCTCTAAAATTGCTGTTCCTGCAACCTCTGCTACACCCACTACATTAGTGTGGGAGTCTCCCTCAAATTCCCAGACAGGCTCAAAGAATTTCACAGAATCATAGAATCACACAATAAGGTGAGTTGGAAGGGACCCATAAGGATCATGGTGTCCACCTCCTGGCCCTGCACAGCACCATCCCCAAGAGTCACACCACATGCCCAAGAGTATTGTCCAAACAATTCTGAACTCTATCAGGCTTGGTGAAGTGACCACTTCCCTGGAGAGCTGTTCAGTGCCCAACCACCCTCTGGGTGAAGCACCTTCTTCTAATATTCAACCTAAACCTCCCCTGACACAACTTCAGGCCATTCTTCAGGTCCTGTCATTGGTCACCGCAGAGAAGAGATCAGTGTCTGCCCCTCCTCTTCCCCTCATGAGGAAGTTGTAACTGCAATGAGATCTCCCCTCAATCTCCTCTTCTCCTGGCTGAACAGACAAAGTGACCTCAGCCACTCTTCCTATGGCTTTTCCTCAAGGCCCTTCACCATCTTTGTTGCCTCCTTTGGAAGCTCTCTAATTGTTTAATATCTTTCTTTTTTTTGCAGCACCCAAAACTGCACACAATGTTCAAGATGAGGCCACCCCAGTGCAAAGCAGAGTGCAATCCCTCCCTTTCCCATTTGGCGATGCTGTGCCTGATGCACCCCAGGACACGCTTGGCCCTCCTGGCTGCCAGGGCACTGCTGGCTCATGTTCAGCTTGCCATCGATCCCCAGGTCCCTTTATCGAACTTCCCTCTTATCCCTGAAAACAATTTTTATGTCCTTGTCCCTAACTGTTTATGACAATAATTTTTTAAAGTGCAAACTAATTCTGGGCTTAATTTTTATGCCTGTCAATACTTTACTTTTGACCACTGCTTGAAATATTTCCCAATGTCATAAATACATGACCTCATGGACCCAAAATTTAGACCTTTTGAGGTCATCATTTTCATGACTACCCCAATCTGATGTTCACACTGTATCTGTAAAGGTGATGCTGGAAGTATGGCCAGGTAATTAAAATAAAAGGCTTGATGCGCATTGTGCAGTAAATGTTCCCATAATTTTCCCTCATAGTCTTTTTTTCCATCTCAGGTAGCTCAGCTGACTCCTTGATATTGTAGCTTATATTGGAGAAGAAGATAAATTAAGCTGGAAAATGCTTAGAAGGCAAATAGGATATAGAAAATATTAAGGAACATAAAGGGGTAGTGTTACCCAAGGAAAAGTTTGCTCTGTCTGTGGGAAGATGGCAGTTTCCTACATGTTAGCAAATCTAAGGCAAATAATTTCATAACAAAAACCAGTGAACAGAATGGGTGAAATATTCCGTTAACTTGTGTAGAAGTTGCAGGTGACTGGAAATTACACTAATAAGGAATGTGAAAAAGAGATTGGGGAACTGTGTCTTTTAATTTTATGAGAAGTCTGAGTCTTTAGAGTTGATAAGGAAAATAATAATGACAAATAATATCTAGATGACAGGATTGTCTGATTCAGAAGGGACCCACAAGGATAATCATATCCAATGGCAAGGTGAATGGCCCATACAGGGATTGAACCCACAACCTTGGTGTCATTTGCAACACGCTTCAATCAACTGAGCAAATTTCAAGGTCATGTTTAAATGATATTATTATGGAGAGAATTAGCAGATTTACTACAAATACAGATTCTCTTATTTCTGTGCATAACCTAAAACTATGTCATAATTTTGTGACCATGTGTTTTTCCCCTAGTGGTATGAAATGCACTAATTTCAGAATTAGGGCCATTTTTTTTAACTGGAAGAATCTTTTCTTATTTTGTGCAAACCCTCTGCTCTTTGCAACATTTGCATTTCTTCCCTTGTAAGACAGTGTCAGATGAGGTAATCCCATATTTTTCTTAAACCAAAGTTCTTTTATTGTGATATTACCAAAACGTTTTATGAAAAGGTGGGGCTGTAAGGTGCAAAATAATTTATATGCCAGTTTTCTAATTTCATGCCTTTCCAAATTACAGTAATTGAAGATGTCCCAGCTCATTGCATGACACTGTATGTCATGAGAAGGCAGAAACTAATCCACTCTACTGTGTTTCTGTATGTATCTGGGCAGATTCTTTCCAGTCCAGATATCAAGTTATAGCCCCGGACAGTGTTCCTTTGAATAATGCAAAGGTGTCTTCATTGTTTTGTTTTTGTTGTCAGTCTCTTCTACCCCCTCAGGCAAAACTAATTCCATAAGTCAGCAGAGGCCGGAGGCATCAGATCTAATAGTTCTGGCATTATCTCTTACCTACCCTTTTGTGGGCTATCATGAGTCATCTTCTATTTTCTGCTTGACCCTTTGCAGACAATTCCAAGTAAGAGGCACTTAAGTCAAAATATTTGTAGAGAAACCACTAGGTCAGCCTGCAGAATTATCAAATTATTTTAGAGTAGCTCTAGGTGAGTCATAGCAGCAACAATGCATCAATGAGTCTAGGACAAATCAATAGCCCTCTGTATCTGCTGAGCAATCTGTATAAATTACCATTGTAGGCCCTAGAATTGGGTCCAAAATTCAAAATTATATGTAAAGATTTAATTTAGTCTTACATTTGTTCTTGAAAATGTAATAGTTCATCAGTCTTTTAGAGGTCAGTGAGAGTAAAACAAGGATAGTAGATACAGGACAAGATCCTAAAAGATTGTTAAGCACACAGCAGTATCTCCCTAAACAACCAGGATGGGTTGCTATGTAATTTAAGGAACCATTTGAGGAGTGGTTGAAAGAAGGGTTTAGTTCCTGTGTTTCTCCTCATAACATTTAATTGTAGATTTTAAAACCAAAATTTCAGTAATATATTAAAACTGCGGCTTCTCGTCCAAAGAGAAACAAAGGCTGCCAGAGTTGTGGAGGAAAGGCTATCATTACGTAAAAAACATTAATTTGCTTCTGCCTACAGTTTTTTGTGGTGTGCATGTTGCAGAGTAAACCCCTAACGTTAAAAGCGAGCAGTCGCTGTACGATGCTGAGAAATCTTATTGTAGCACAGCACCTGATCTTACCACAATGCTCAGGATATATGGAACAGCATATATAATAACAACGTGGTCTGATAAGAGATGTCGTATTTCCCTGTTGTCTTTGGCAAACAATGTAAATGAGCAAGCAAATTTCTGTGGTCTACTTCACCAGGGCTAAAAAATTGATCCCAAAAGACAGGTTCCCAAACTAAGGCTCTCATCCCCAACTTGAAAAAAGTGTGCTGGATCCTAAACCACAAATCAATTGGATTTTATTTGGGGAGAAAATCAATTTAATTAGCTAAGTATGTCATGGGATCACATAGTGGTAACATAGGAATAAAAATTATGCATTTATCCGTAAGTGGATTATTACCAGAAAATGCTGGGGGACCACATTTGTAACAGTAAAAATTAATTTTTCAATTTGTTCAGACAGTCCTGCAAAAGTACTTGTTTCTCCTTTTTTCTTTCTTTCTTTCTTTTTTAAATTGCTTTTTAAGATAAATATCAGCATATCTATACAATATAATTTCATGATAATACATTTGATATACATACTATATCAAAATGCAATTGCATACTATATGAAAATGTTATATCAAAATGCAAGCCAACCTGATATTTGATGTGACTGCATTTATTGTCACATCTCCCTTGTAAAAGAAGGACATTTCAATTCTTATGACTTCAAGGGAATTCAGTGCTCTTCAAGTTTTCAGTACTTAGAATGAATGCCTCTGTTTTTTTAGACATTTATTATGAAGTGATAGAAAACACATCTTCAGTCTAGATGGCAGGGTATTCAGCCAACAACGTTTCTCAGTAAAAAGTGATGCTGGTGATGTGAGGAAAGTGATGCTGAAGAATATTCCTGGGCACTGGTACTGAATTGCTTTCACTGTTCAATTGTTATGGTCTTACACTCCTACTTATGTTGTTAAACGATTGATTAAAATGATCCCTGGCACAGACTTGGCCCCGGCTGTTTCCGAAGCAGTTCCATCTGAGATTACAGAGGGTGCACTGACCAGGGCCAGTCACCACGAGGAGACAGAATGTCATCATCCTGTTCTGGAGGGTGAGAGAGTGCAGGGGTATGTGTGAGGGCTACTCAATGTCTGCTTGTCTCAATGCCAGAAAACAATATTGAGCATGTTTAATTTGATAGAATAGATGTAGCCTTGGAGACCTTTTCCTGTGTATTAACAGAAAATCACTTCAGAAATCAAAGGCTTAATTAGAACCAAGGCATTAGTTTAATTTATACCTGTCTACTGACATTTTAATGTGTTTGCAGTAAATCAGTGGCTGCCTCATCAGTTTGGCATCTAAAATGGGACTGGTACTGTCAAGGCTCACAATATGTCTTCTCTTATGGAAACATTGGGGCAGACCTTTCTTATGGGGAATCACACAAGTTTGAGTTTTGTCTCTCCTGCTGTTCAAGGGGCATGAAACATTAAATCCATTTGGCTATATCAAATTAGAAGAGTCTGATGCACTCTTCTGGAAGATGGAGAAGCCTATGTTGTTGGTTTGGTGTCGCTGTTGAACCACTGGCAGAGCGAAAGAACCAGACGAGTTCAGGTGAGGCAGAAAATCTGAATTTATTATTTAATTCTAAAACTTATATAGACTTTCCAAAGGTCGTCTGGATTGGGTCAATTCATACCTCCCCCTAGGCTGATAGGCCAGGTAGAATGTCCATCTTTCCAGAGACAGTTTTCAATAACATCCAAGCTTTTATCTCTATTTACAAAACATAGAAGGAAGAAGAGAAAAGTTCCTGTGGGAAAGGTCTGTGTTACCACAGTCTGGGAGCAGAGTTTCAGAGAAAGTCTTCTATCCCAATGGAACAGAAGATAAATAACACTATAGATGGCTCTGAGAACTATGCTATCTTACCAGATTTGGGATATGATATAAGAATAATGCAGTCACAGAAGACTGTAAACAAAGTCTTTTCCTTGTCCCATTGGATTATTATCAAAGTATTTTAATTTCTCATCTAGGAAGATAAGTGCATTCACTGGAAATATGAAGTAAAATTCAATCACAATACTTTTCCTCACAGTACAAAATGACCTTATGACACTTGCGATCAAATTAAAATATTATGACCAATTATACTGTAAATCTTTAAGTTTTTAAAAACATGGAATAATTTAATAGCTTCCTCAACACAACTCAACAAGACTACCTTATGGAATGAGTCCAGAGGAGGGCCACCAAGATGATTAGAGGGATGGAGCACCTCTCCTATGAAGGGAGGCCAAGAGAGTTGGAGTCTGGAGAAGAGAAGACTTTGGGGAGACCTTAGAGCAGCCTTCCAGTACCTAAACAGGTCCATTATGCCTTCTGGAAGCTTAATGTGGAAAGAGAGCTAGTACTTAATTCTTCTGCTCATGCCGTTCTCTTATGATGTGTTACAGACCATTTTCATTTCAGAATGGCTGAGAATAGCTCTAACATCACAACATGCTTACGGCTAAATTCATATGTCAAGTGTCTTGAAATCTGAGAGCAATTTAAAAGGTTCAAGTTTTCATTTTGTCCAAGTTGACCATTTTTTTTGTTGGAAAAAACCTGAATGGGAACAGTTATTCAAGTGAATATCAAAGTCCTCATAACTGAAATTTTAAATGAGAACAACCAAGAAATAAACCAGCATGTGCTATGAGTGGAGAGTGTGCTAGCAATTCTGACATAACTTTAAATGTTCAGAGGCTATGAACTCAGCTACTTTGAAGCAGTATTTTGTCTTAATTTTTACTTGCTTTCTGGAGGAGAGGTACACAGTGGTTTGTGGAAAAAAACAGAGACATAAAAAATAAAAATAAAACCAATGGGCTAGGGAAATTAGGCTTTTACACAGTAGATGGTTTTTAAATGTTTATGGTGTTCACAATAAGCTCTAGCTCTCATCAACTCTTATAGGGCTCTGCTGTAACCAGTCCCCAGTGGCAGCAAGAGTGGAAGCACTAAAGGAGAATGGCTTTTGGCAGTGATAGCCCGCAGAGACTTTCCCTCTCCATGGCAGAGCCACTGTGCCACAAATGCCAACGAGTTGAAACAGGCAAAATAATCTGCCACTCTGCAATTCAAAGCTTCTTTGGATGTTACCTGTGACTAGCAGATAGATACTGAGTCATGGGAACTCAATATATCCTGTCACTACCACCTTTCCAAGGCAGACTGAAGCAATGGTTAAAATAGCAGTGATGGTTAGTATAGACTCCAAGCTCACTTAGAGTGGACAGCTGGAAGTCAGATTCTCTCTGCTGTTATTGTAAGGGAGGATTTATTCATTAGTATTCTTCATTAATAAGTTGTATTGCTTATTTCTCCTATCTATTCCTAAGTCCCCTTGCTTGGGAATTAAACCACATCATTTTCATTTTTGGCACCTGCAAACAAACCAGCTAAGGCAGTTAAGGCAAATGTTTGAGCTGTGCAAGAAAAGAGGGTGGACACAACTGAGTAAATTTATTTGATTCCCCATTTTCTGCAATGTACTTCAATTAATGCTCTGAATTAAAAAATAGATGCATTTTCCTGTTGTCAAAGTCACATCTGCCTAAAGGATACAATAACATTTATCTGCTTTTCTCCTGAATATCTGAGCTGCAGCCTATATGTGAAAAATACTATGACAGTTCAGTCAGTGAGGATTTTAAGTGATAATTTTAAGGTGTTTAATGGTATTCATGGTAGTACTCTTTACTGAAAATATGAAATTCTTGATAGGTTCAAAGATGTGTCTTGTGTAAGAGATCAACTTTTTTAATGTGGCTACTTTAAAAAAGCTCATGTAAATATCACCTTTTATAAATGATGAGGTTTTTAGTCCAAAATAAATGTAAACGAACCTGCTTCATATAAATCTGAAAAATAGCAGCATAAATCACATAATCAAGATAACCTGATTCTCCAAATGATGTTGCAAATAAAACATTTCTTCTCATTAAAGGGTTTTCAGTTCTAAGGTTTTAACTGGGTTAAATAAGTTAACCACCTGTAAAAATAATCACAGAAATTTCCTTGACCATGTCAGTATTAAAGACATAATCGAGCAGAAAAGAAAGAAGATACAAAGTGTATTTCACAAATATATGAAGATAAAGGTAATTTATTACAATAGAAATTAAAAATTAATATCTGTTAACAATGGAATTGTCAAAAAAGTTCAAATAGTTCCTATCAATGGCCATGCCTTTCAAAGGGAGGCACAAAAATTTTGACATCTTTGTCAGTACTGTCCACCTCACAGAAAAGTATACTTTTAATCCCCTTTTGAGATAGGATCTAACATTGAAACATGAAACTTTATATATTACTGAAGCTATATCAATGTCTAATTTACCTTTGAAACTTGGTACATCTTTAGTCTCAATGTCATTATCTTCCAGCTCATTCTGTTGTGCAATTATTCATTGTTCAGACTTTTAAAAGAAGACATGACCTGGTGCATTTAAATCTTGTTGATCAGTCCTACTCCTCCAGAGTAAAATCTCCCACTTTATCTTCCATAATACATATTACTTTATGTGTTTTCAGCTTTTTTTTCTTCTTCTTTATTACATTCATAGATGTTAGTTTCCATACCTTAGAAGTCAAGAAAATAAAGCTTCCAAACCCCAACAAAAACCTTTTGTTAAAAGAGCAGCATGAATTTTGTAGTACTAATACACTTAAATGCTACTCTCTTTAGTTACTTTATCAAGTCCTGCTTTGTTACAGAGGTCTCGTCTTATTCAAAGCACAAAATGAACAGTGCTTAGTGAAAAACTATTCAAAAATTTCTTCTTTTAGTTATCATTCAAAGTCTAGTCCATGTCTTATTTACTGCATGCTCTTAAAATCCACACTGAAGAGAGAATTATTAAATCTCCTGGGGTTTCCAATGATACCCATTACTATAGTATCTGAATAATGCTGAAATGCTAACAGGTTTGTTTTCATAAGATACTGAAAGAGCATTAGGCATTTTGCATGTTTACAGACAGCAGATTGAAGACAGAAGCAAAAGTTGTCCATTTGGTGTCAGTCTTTCAGGAGAGTTTAATAGTTACCATACCTGCAAGTGCTCAGGGCAGAACTCACATCAGTCGCAAGTACTCACACTTGGAAATTTGGAAACAAGTCACTCTGGCCTAATTTTAGAAACCCAATAAACAAGTTGTTCTTAATACAGAAAAGGGTTGCACAGGTTCCAATGGCCTCAAAGGAAAGGTATCAAAGACAGAAAGAAACCAGTTCTTCAGTCAGAATTCATTTGCTTCAGAGATAAGACCATCATCCTTTCTTTACCAGCAAGGTTATCTCATTTCATTTCACTGCTACATCAGAACAGGCATCACCTCTGTAGACAGCTTCATTTCCTAAACAGCACTGCTTTACTGCCATGAGGTGAAGCCTAGCAGAAAGTACTGTTCAGTAAGTGACTTCTTGACTGTATATGCCCAGCTATAACTTATTACATGATTCTGGTAAGTGCTGAAAAAAAAGTGAAGAGATAATTGTCATGGGAGAGGCTTGCTCCCCAAAAGCTGCATCATATCTTCTCTGCTTTAATGGTTTAAGTCTTCACAGAAAAAGAAAGAGAGGAGCAGAGATGAACTCAGTGACTTTACAACCATCTAACATGCTTTGGGCAGGACTCAAGAAGATGACAGTGAGCCAGGTAACAGCAGTTCATTGGCTTTAGGTACAGAGAAAATCAAAGCCTGGGGTTTTACTGCCCAGAAGGCATTTCTTTCTTATTTGCTAATATATACAAGTGTTCTGACCACAAATTCCCAGATCCCCTTGATTTCCCTGATAACTGCATATCATTAGAATAGTCATTCCCATGTAGTCCCCAGTAGTCCTGATCATTTTCCTGCCTTGTCCCAAGGTTTTAGTTTTTTACTGACTAACAAAAATTTTGAATTAGGGCCAATTTACCTGGAAATAACTAAAGTAATTCCCATCATGAACAATACATTAGTGAGGTCACATTTATTGCTGGGAGAGTTTTAAATTTCTTTTCTTTTTTTCTTTTTTTTTTTAGTATTTTTGGAATTACTGAAAATTATGTGCTGCTTATTAAAGAAATCTTGACATTAGTATCTTAACTTTTAAACTGTCAGCAGTCACTTCATGAGCAGCTGTCATGGAAATGAAAAACCCTGAGAAGGCACTGAGGAGAACTGAAGCAGGAGCTGCAATTAATACCACCTGTAATTACCATTAGAGTATACAATAGAAACATACAGATTTTAATATCTTTATAGAATGCAGTCTTGAATCCTAATATTCCTCCACTTTGGAATAAGGAAACAGCAGAGTATCTTTACTTCCAGGGTATGAATCTCAGTGTCACAAAATTGTCTAATAATTTTGGTTTAGGCATTTGGAGTGTAAATGCATCCCTATTGCTCAGGAAATCCTCAGTATCCTGGAAATTTTAGTATATATTCAAATTGTAAAACTCACCAGGGCTCTACAGCTTTCAGGAAAGCATACCAGGCTTCGTGTGTAGCTTAAATATATTCAGACTTCACAGCGGGACTGGTCAAGATATACCATCTTTCCCCACCTGTTCCCTCCTTCTCCTTACCTGATGCCCTAGTTTCACTGGAAGTAAATCAAGATATGTCACAGAGGAAAGATGGTGTAGCATGTCCATGCTCAAGCAATAAGAGAACAGGAATTTAACATCCCACTTGAATAACAACATTAAGTACATTTGGGTGGAGAAATTAAGTTGGTAACTTCACATATAGCCTCGCACTTGGCATCAGAGCACTTTGACCAAACTGAGATTCCAGAGTTGCAGCAATGAGTAATCTGGTGCTCAACTCAGCTGTTCTGGTTCCTGTTCCTGGGATCTTTTGTATGCAGCAGGAGTATGTAAATAAGGTGAAGTAGAAAGATTTTCATATTATTTATTCAAATGTGAATATAGTACATCATTGCCTAATGAGCATGTGAGTCTCTAAATTGTCATGTTAATTTCTGTATGAATATAAGGACACAAAAAGAAAACTTCCCAGGACTTTGTGGGAAAATTGTGCCTCCTATGAGATAGCATGCTGGGAATTCTTAAACAAAACTAGGATATCTCAAGATGTCTGTTCTTGAAGAATGACTTTGTTATGACCTGCATTTGTTTCTGTCTCCTTAAAAATCATCACTGTTTCCATGGAAACCAAAAGAAAGCGGAAAGATCAGGTAAACTTGATAAAGGCAAAGAAAGTTGTTTTTGTAGTAGTTATGTAAGTGCAGTAGAAGAAAAGACTCAAACAAGCAAGTAAGGAATGAATTTTATAATGGTAGGGAAATAATAATTATGACCTCAGAATAGTATTCAGAAGATAATCCTGGGATTACTATGGCAATAGGTCTATAAACCCAATGCAACTGTGAGTGTTCACTTCAGTCCAAACCTAGACAAACTACTCTTAATTGCATAGTTGTGAAGACCAAAGTATCTCCTCTTATTCTGCAGTTGTGTTTACTACAATGTAAACTTCTTGCATAGTCATAGCTCAGGAGCTGAATTACTTATTTAGAGATATTATTGCAATATGCCATAGAATTGCTTCCATTGCATTCCTAATCCATGCCGCAGACATCTTTACCCAGGATCTCTGGACCCTTTGGCCAGTGACTTGCTGAACAGGACTCAGTTCCTACTAGTTTTCTTTATGTTTTGTGTCAGAGCGAAACTTTGAGTTTCTCATCAGCACGAACTGCTCTGTGCACAGCCTTATCCCTACACATTGCTGTCCTTCAAGCAGCCATTAAGTGTCCAGGATGTCCATGGTATCCCATTATCATCAGATGAGCTGAAATGGATGAAACCAAATGTGGCGGTGGTTAATATGGATACCTCCGCCCCTGAGAAGGAGAAAGGCCCGAAGGGGCTTAGGACTTTTTGGTGGGGCAAAGTCAGGGATTGAGGCTCCTGCTAAGGTTGGCCCCATAATGGTTTTCTCTCCTTCTCTGTTTAAAGACAAGGTTCCTCCATGTTATTGTACCCTTCCCCTCACTTGTCAATCCCCAATGTCGGTTATGCTAATTACCCTTCCCTGGCTCTGGAAAGTCCTCTGGAAAGTCCCTACTCAGTCCCTTCCCCTCCTGGAAAGTCCCTTTCTCCCTCGACGCCCCATTGGTCCCGGTTTCCCTGCTCCTCCCCTCTCTCCTCCTCATTGGGCTTCCCCTGATCACCCCACTTTCCCTCTGCCCATGGACCCTCAGATTATTGGACCCTGGAGTTTTCCCTGCCCTGATTCCTCCCCGGTTATAATGCTGTGTCACACCGTTGTACCTGGCTCTCTGTGCCAGGAATCCATCGAGAGTTGGTCAGCCATTAAACCCTCTTGGTACTCCTGCCAGAGAACCCCTCCCAACCTCTTTGCCTCCGCCCGTTATTTACTGCCGGTCGGTCAGTGTGAGTTTGCGTGTGCCTGCTCCCAACCAGCAGGGAGTGCGAGGCACCAGGGAGGGGTAACTGAACCCCCTGAGAGCGGCTCCTGGAGGGACGCTTCTCAGAAGGCCGCTAAGTGCCTTGCGCTTGTTCCCTTGCTCCTATCCGGCCCAGTGACTGCAAGGTGCTGACGGTGGCAACCAAAATTCTCAGAATGAGCACCACAATCAGGCAGGTGAAAGTTAGTGAAGTTAATACATGGAAAGAATAACACACAATAAAATATACAAGGTCTGAAGTGTCTGATTCAGCAGTGTTGGCTTTTTCTGACATCATTCTGCAGCACGTGGTATCCCTGTACATGTTTTGAAGATCAGAAAGAGCAGTGTATAATTTGGTAGATCCACTTGAGATAGGTACGAAGTTTGCCAGTGGGTACCATGAGTACCAAGGTGAGACTCTGGCTACACTTGATACTTAAAAGGTTCTTGACAATTTTCCCCAGAGGCAGAGTTTCATTCCTTGAATTAGTGTGAAATTATGATCTTGGTAAAGCCTAGATGCTCTGTCAAGTTGCTTTCCTAATGTAGACTGCTGTGCAGTGCTACTGTGTGTTAAATGGCTTTCCCACTGGGACAAGCAGGGCTTTACTTCCCCTTTATGTTGGTCTGATAATTTCCAGTTTGACGTGTGGAAAATTCCATACACTTGGTGTACATGGGTTAGACTTGTGAAATCAATTAATCTTTTTTTCTAGCAGAAACTTAACAAAAAGTTACAGGCAAGCTGTTGTAGTAATAAACGAGGATAAGAATCCTTCAAATGCTTCTCGAGAACTCTAGCAAGTAAGCGATCATCTATCTTTAATTAGTTTGTTCTATTAATGAGTAGAAGTGTGCACTTAATTGAGGACATGCCATCAAGCTCTTTCTACACCTGTTGGTAGAAATTATAGACTTTTCTACTAGAAGGAGTTGCATTTTTTGTTCATCTTTTCTCAGCCATGATAAAATATATTTTGTTATAGAATTGATATATTTTATATATTTACTGCTACCCAGGTGGCATCCTCATTTTAGTTCATATATAAAAACATGTTCTTGCATGCTCTCTGGGTATTAAAAATAGATTTTCATCCTGGATATTGCAACTGACAGTTTTCAAGGGCAAAAATTGTATAACATGTAGGAAATCGCCCATTCTTTGAAAATGAAATGAAATTCTCAGTCAGTGAAGCTGAGACAGAAGAGCAAATTCCCTGGAAAATTCTATTTTACAACCGTTTATTTCATTGTTGGGTTCTTCAACAACAAAATTGAAGTTATCATAGAAATGTGTTATATCAATACAATTTGTTCTTCTTGACAAGTACTTTCCACACCCCTGAAATGCATTTAGCAGTAATTACATTACTTATTCACAAAGCATTTTTCATTGTCAAATATACTAAAAAAAAGTAAACAATGGTTTTTGGCATTAGCCCTTCTAGCTCAACATTTTAGTTGAATTAGCTGATGAACATCACATTCCATATATCTATTTCGCAAAAATCCTTCTGTTGTATAGCAGAGTTGAAAAATTATCTACCCTGTCTGCTCCACTTCTCTGCTCAAACAAAGAAAAAATAGAATCAGAAATATGTGCGCTTAACAGTTACACTATCAAGGTACCTACCTTACGCTGGGCTTGTAGCTGTTCTGGACATAGGTGCCCTTTTGAGTTCCCTGGTTGCTGAAGCACAGTCATGTGTAGGAAGAGTCATGGGGCTGGAGGAAGGAAAGCAAAAGTGACTGATGGCAGAAAACGAAGCCAAGTTCCTCTGTCTGGATACCGAGTGAATCAGACGATGCTACCGTAGGCAGCAAACAAAAAACCAACAAATCCCGGAAGCAGATCTGAAAGTTGTGTATCTCATTTTGAGTAAGAACTCCACCAAAGAAGCTGTAATCATGTTCTTCCTTGTTTGGGTTTTATTTCTCTCTGGTTATATCACTTTTCCTTGCTTAGCACAGTGTCAGCCTTGATAGAAAATGTTTCTTTTTTCCATCTAAGTTTAAAGGCAAAAGAAATAAGTTCCAATCTCCCTGGGCAGACACAGGACCTTGATTCAGGTCATAAAATTTACTGGACAAATAAATGTTCTAGGCTAGCACGAAGTTATGCAAACAATGTATTGCTTTGTTCCGTTCTGGCTTTGGCTCAACCAGTCCACAGTTAGAGATCAGACCTGTCATTAGGCTATGAGGTGAAGTCATTTAATCCAGACAGCTCTGTTAGGCTTGTAGGAGGGGACAAAGAAATTGTGACCTTACTGTTTGTAGAAGCCAAAACTAAAATACTTAACAAAACACCATGAATTTTTTATGCAAATACCATGCAGACACATAAATTGAATTTACCTGATTAGTGCCCCTGATGAAAAACAAATGCTAGATGAGGAACACTTCAGATAGCTAATTATTCTTTTGGAATCGCAAGTACGTGTAATATAACATTCCTGGAATGTCATATAGATTGCCATTGTTTTCTACTAAACCAATGAAATGTCTGGAAATGCATTGCTGGGAAGAGTTATTTATCTCCAAGTAGTTTAAGATGTCAACTCTTTGAATTCATGTCTGTGCACTTCCTTGTAGAGTTGCTAAATCTGTGTATAATGTCTGCTTTTCTGTATCTTAGATGGGAGAATTTTGCACTGCTAAAGAGAAATTTCCGTACATTTAACGAAGTGCCACAGAAAATCAGAAAATATGGAAGACAGAGCATCTGAAGTCTCACTTCTATTCTGAACCTATGTGACTACAGGGAACTGGTATCTGTTTTCCACAACTTGTATTTATAGCTCATAAACCTTTCTGGACTTGGGTATTTTGAAGTCATCCGTTTAAGATATATCACAAAGATGGTTAAATTGTCCTCCAAGGAAGTTTAAAGTATTTTTAAGTACTGAGTTCTGGAATTGTAACTATCAGACCCCTGTATTTCTAAGGAGAAGACACTGACAATTCTATTTTAAGAAACATCATGACTCTCCATGTATGTTGAATGGGGTGATTAACTGCAATGATATCTTACTGATCTCAGATGAGGTGCTGTTTGTAAAGGAAGAAGAGAAAGAAGGGAGCTGAGAGATTTTTCTTTTCATAGTACAACCACTAATTCTAGTAATTTTTTCTTTGTATGCGGTGACAGATCACTGCTGAGAGCACAGTTCCATCATTGACAATGGAAATACAGACTTTTACTTCTATTTCACTTCATCTTTGTACATTTAATTGTCTAGACTTACCCTCTAAACAGATGTCAGAGGGAATTCTTGCATTGTGAATACCTGGCTCTGTACCTGGTTCCATTAGAATCTTTGCCAGGCTTACCAGTGGTCTGCCTATGATGCAAACCAATAGATTAAGAGTTAATTTTTTCCATATTCTTGATATTACCATCTCCAAGAACATAGTGGTTGGATTGGCGTGTCACTTTTCACAAGTGAATAAGCTCACACAGATGTTGCCAAACAGCTAAAGAGGCTGGTATTTGCATTGTTTTTCTGGAAATGTACATTCTTTTGAGGGTAACTGCCAATTATTTAGCTCTACTTAGTAACTGTTAATGGGTCAGTGACCATACATTGCCAGTTTTCAATGCTGCAACTAAATTAAATGTGATAAAGATTCCCATTAAGTTATCTGGATAATGGCATAACATTGTTGCTTTGGAGAAGCTATATGGATGATCCTCTACAGATAAGAAGTGTTGGTGCATGTTTACAACTGCTGTTAATTTTAGACAACTTAATGTCTAGCTAAGGAGACTACTGGAGGCTCTGCTGCAGGATCTTGCACAACACTATGGTGAAGACAAAAGTAGAAATACAGAAATACCAGTGAAACTTTAGTGAGACACTGACAACCTATACGACTCAGATGAGACAATTATCTAGAAAGAGGTAGGTCAGGAATTATTTGCATAAACCATTTGAAAACATTTTAACGTAAGTGTCCTTGATCATTAGTCATGTTATGACAGCATTGTATCTTGGCTACGTGTATAAGAATATACTTATTTTAAAATCAGGATTATCTCTCTGTGCGCACACACTCACACATAAATAGATATAACTTCAAGGTTAATAATAGGAAAATACTCAGTGTGTGCTCTAACTAGCAACAAAGACCCAGAGAAGGGAACTTGAGTAAAAGTGATTATGAAATAACAAACGCTGTAGTCTTTAAGAAAGGAAGAATAACAGAAAAATGAAAACCAACAGATTTCAGCAAGACAAACTTCAATAAACTTTGAAAGCTGGCAGCCTCTCAATCGAAAATCTATTCAAAGGGGAAAAGAGAACTGGCAAGTTCTATAGAAATGATATGGTCACAAGTGCACGCCATCCTAATATAGAAGAAAAATAGAAGGTGGGTAGGAAATGAACTGGACTAAACCATGAGCTCCTTCTTTGACTTCAGAGAAAGAACAGAGTCAAGAAGTAGGATACCGGCAACAGAAAACAGGTCAAATGTGAATGTACACCATGGAAATATAGAGAAAAAATAAAGTGCTTGGATGTTCATGTCTATAAGTTAGTGGGAATGGTATACTCTCTACAGGTATACTCTATGAAGGAAGTTTAATGATCTTTATAACATTAATCCTTAATAAATTGGTCAGATTTGGTCAACTGGCTGAATTTTGACCAATTGAATGAATTCTCCTATTAGAAGTTTAAGAGCTGCACCTTCAGTAAAGAAGATTATGTAGCATACTGGGTGCTTGGATAAGATGCTTTGAAATTAAGTAGTCTAGAAAAATTCCATCCTAGGATATGTAAGAAATAGCTTCTGAGTTATCTTTGAGATCTCACACAGATCAGGTACCAGGAGGATGGAAGAGAGGAAAAGGAGAAATATAGGTCCGCCAACATTCATTTGTAGTACTACTACAAATGATAAAAAAACTAACTGTGTGTCACTGGAGAGAAAAGGAAATGAGTAGCAGACAAAATGGATTTGTCAAAAACAACATATGTCAGACCAATTTAATTTCTTTCTGTGACAGGGCAGCAGACCCCATGGACAGGGAATAACCAGTAGATGTCATCTGTCTTGAATTTAGTAGAGATCTTGACACAGTTTCATGACATAATTATAAATAAGCCATTTGGTCTCTAAGGAAAAATATCGGAAATCTGTTCTTAGAGAATCACAGAATAACAAAATAATATTGAGGTTAGAAGGAATTTCTTGAGATTATCTAGCCCACTCCCATGAATCTCCCCTGCTACCTCCTACTCCATACTCAGGCAGAATCAGCTAGAACTGATTGTCCAGGACCATGTGTAGTTAAATATTCAATATCTCAGAAGCAGAGACTGTACAACATCCCTGGGAAACCTTTTCCAGTGTCTGATTTCTCTCACACATCTTTTGTTCAGATGGTTTTGTGTCTTTTAGTTTGTATCCATTGCCTTTTATCCTGTCAGTGAGTGCTACTGAGAAGTTCCCTCTTCTTCATTCTCTTCCACCAGATCTATAAATACATTGACAAGGTCCCCCTGAGTTTTCTCTTATCCAAGCTGGAAACAGAATGTGACCAAAAAAAATGTTCCAGTCCCTTCCCCACCTTTGTGTTCCTTTGCTGGACTACTCACATAACAGGGGTGTTCATGTTGCTACAGTGATTTACGCTAAGTTTCTTTAATTTTGTCTCTACACAAAATCATACACAACCAAGTTCTGAGTTCCTGTGTCAGTCACATTGCAGAATAAATCTCAGTTGAGGGGAAAGAAAAAAGAAAGATGCAGGACAGTAGTTGATGGAAATTTTACTGTCCTTTTCTTTTTTCTGTACAACCGCATTGCCTGTAAAAATTAAGTCTACATGCACTTTAGAGAGCAATTAACTCTCCTTCTTACCCAATGTGTATTCAACATGTATTCAGTTTGTGAGATTCCCCATTCTGCTATGCACCATCCTGTCATATGTTTACAGATGTTTAATACCATCTACTTTTTATTCTATAAATTTTTAATGTGTTCAGACTATCCAAAACAAATATCTTTTACTCACATAGAACTAAACCCCCAACTCACTTGGACCATGCATGCAAAGCATTATTAAGGTACAGAGATTTAAGCAATCCATATTTTTTTAACAAATAAATGTGCTGAAAAATTACTTTATTCCATGACCTTTGTCATGTGTTCCACCCAGTACAGAAACAGCTCTAAATCTACTTCAACTCACATATAAATTTATTAGAAGTGTATTTGAAATAAGGTCAGCATGATTTCTTGGGTCCAAAGTAATTTTCTCTGTTAAAAGATGTAATTTTATTGTAAAGAATTAGTACACATTTGCTTAGAGATTAGGAGAATTTAGGATTAAGCTATGCAGGTCAAGCTTCTAAAAACTTTTGTTGGCAAAATGTTTCTTAGAATCACTTTCAGACATTACTTGAGCACTTGGTTATATTTATCTCATTGAAAATTAATGAAAAAATAGAGTCAAAGGACAAGAAATGAAGATAAAATAGCACTTGCATCACTTTCAGAAGTTTTATCTTGCTTCTTTATCAGTCATTTAAAAGTATGGTTTAGAGATTATCAAAGATAATCTCGGGATAAATTATATTTTGAAGTGAATTTTAAAAAGAATAATTTTCTCTCTCTGCTTAAGTGTCATAGTATACTCAGTATTTAATAGTGTCTATGAAAAAGGGTTTAGTCTGGATTAGCATCACATCACAACAAAGTATCAACTGTCTGATTTCTAAAAAAATGCTATTACTTTTAATAAATGCTATGTTTTGCTCTTTTTCTTATTCCCTGTGTTTGTAGATTGCCTTTTTCTATAAAAGACACTTTCTTTTTATGTCATCAAATTATACTGTATTGGAATGAATAATGACTCAGCTCTTAGAGTGGAACTGAAAAACATTTAGTTTCAAGATTTGCATAATCATTGTACTAGTGGAAGACAAGATAAGGGGAAAAGCTTTTGTACACTTATACTTTTGTTGTTTCAACTGCTGAATCTTTTCAAACAGAAATCAGCAATGCTACCAAGTAACAGAAATGCTTCATGAAAATGTACCATCTTTTGGAGATGTGTTCATGCTTTGGAGAATTCACAACTGAATAAAGAATTCACATTAAATTCCAGACATATGCTAATAATATCCTAATCAACTAAGTTCACTGAGAGCAGAGATAGGACAAATGACACACTCAAGATAAGCTGAATACTTTGTTTCTCAGACATATTGTATGTAAAGGTGCATGGGTTTTGAAAGATGTTTTTTGGAAGGATGTCACAAAAATGCCTATGAGTTTCATTAATGGTCAACTATTCACATAACATGTGCACACACTATTCAGATTGGTTCCTACCCTTGAGATAGATGATTTCAAGATTTTATTTGTTTCTATGCAAATTTGAGGAAAAGTGTGTGTTAAGTAACTCTGTGCACATACAAGCAGCCTAGCTGTTTCCATCTAGCACTAAAACCAGTGTTTGTTGCAGAGAAAAGAGTGTATTGCAAAGAAAATGGTGCTGTGGAGAATATTCAACACTTTTTAGCAGTTTGCACTGAGAATAAAACTACATAGTTCAGTGTCTGCCCACAAAATTAGCAGAATTATGTTTAAAAAAATACTTGCGTAACTTCAGGAGCCAGTTCGGTGCATTAATTTAGAACTCAGCTAGAGTCAGCCTTGGCTACAGCGACCATGAGATGGTAGAGGTCAGGATCCTGCATGGAGAAAGCACTTCAATAAGTAGGATTAAAACCTTGGACTTCAGGGGAGATACTTTTAGCTTCTTCGAGGGCCTACTTGGAGGAATCCCCTGGGTTAGGGTTCTAAAAGGTAGGGGATCAAATAAAGGTGTTTAATATTTAAGCACCACTTTCTTCAAGCTCAAGATCTGTGCATCATTATAAGTAAAAAATCAATCAAAGGCAACCGAAGACCTGCATAGGTGAGCAAGGAGCTTCTGGAAAAATTCAAACAGAAGAAGGAATTGTATGGCTTGTGGAAAAAGGGACAGGTCACTTGGGAGGAAGATAGGAATGCTGTCAAGAGTATGTAGGGTTGTGACAAGGAAAGGCAAAGTCCATTTCGAATTAAATCTCTCAAGGGGTATTAAGCACAACAGGAATGAGGATTTCAAGGATAGCCCATGTCACTATAGTTTTAAAAAAGGGCAAGAAAGGGGATACAGGAACCTACAGGCCAACCAGCCTCACATCCATTCTTGGAAAGGTGATGGGACAGCTCATTCTGGATGTCACCTCTAAGTGTGTGGAGTAAAAGATGGTTATCAGGAGTAGTCAGCATGGGGAAATCATGCTTGAGCATTCTGGTAGCCGTCCGTGATGGCATGAGTGGCTGGGTGCATGAGAGGAGAGCAAAATATGTTGCCTACCTTGACTTCAGCAAGGCTTTTGACACTATCTCCCGTAATATCCTCATAGGCATACTCAGGAAGCGTGGGTTAGATGAGAGGACAGTGAGGTGCATTGAGAAATGGCATGTTTAGCCTTGAGAAGAGAAGACTGAGAGGGCATCATAGCAATATCTACAAATACCTTAAGGGCAGATGTCAAGAGGATGGGAACAGAATTTTATAAGTGACACCCAGAAACAGGAAAATTAACAACAGGTACAAACTGAAACATAGGAAGTCCCATCTGAATATGAGGACAAACAGATTTACTTTTGAGGGTGACAGAGCACTGCAACAGGCTATTCAAACCCATCTGGACATGATGCTGTGCAACCTGCTTTAGCAGTGGGTCTAGACTGGATGATCTCAAGAGGTACCTTTCAACCCCAATCACTCTGTGATTTTAAAGTGGCGGTAAATTTTCAAAATCTTGCATTTTTGACTTATGTGTCTGTATTTGAAAGTCTTTTACTCTTGACAGAATACTTTGTCATGTAGGTGTTGCCTAAACTTTCAGAACAGTGGCATCTTTGATAGTATATTGCTATAATTTCACCATTGCAGTTACCAATACTGACACCATGGAAGGCCTTCTACAGGCTGCTAGTTATTTTTAGAAAACTGTTTTTCAAACAAGGAAGGCAATAAGTAATAACATGAACAGATTCTTATTAAAAAGTGGGCAGATCTGCGAACATGCAAGTCAGACTGCAAACTGTGTAATAGTTGTTATTAAATGCTTATCTACAACTGAACTTGTCATGTATTCACCAAGTACTGTTATTGACTAATTGAATATTTGTAGTGGTGAGACAGATTGATTAAGATCATAGAGATTTTGGGTCATTTTTTGTGAAGAGTTTAACTCAGCATGATTTTGTAAGATTAAGTTCTTATTTTAATAAATATAGGATATTTTCAGCCTTCAGTGCTCATATGTGATGTATATTAAACTGTGGATGTAACAAGTTACAAGGAAAATATGTGCATATGAAAAAACCCCTTAGCACTGATTAGTTTAGTTTCTGATGGTTGATGTCTACTGCTATTTTTGTACTAGTCATTTTTCTAGGATTCAATTTCTTCCTTCCATATATCTATACATATATATATATATATAAAATTATCTTCATATCCTCCCCTTTCATTACACTTTCTTGATTAGCATTTCCCCTTAATACATGGTTCTTCACAATATTAATATTTCTTAAATAAAGAGACACATTAAAGAGAAAAATACAAGTACTCCTTTGCATTTATTACTAGGCTAAGCCAAGTAGTTTATCTGCATTTTCACAGAGAACAGAGGCCAATTTTCCTGCTGAATTAAAGGAGAAAGAAGATCAATCTGCTGGAAATGGCTATAAAATGCTAGTTTTTCTCTAAAATAGGCAGTAATGTCTGCTGCTGTGTTTTCCATTCACACTGCAGAAACATGTACTTACAGGCCAGATTACTGTTATTTTAGATCAAATAAAACAAGAAAGAAAGAATAAATTTGTAAGAAAATGTCTCCAAGTGTACTTGGGCAGAGTGTCATTGCTCCATGGTGTGAGCATTAACAGTGAAAGTAAACCTGTTGTTTTTTCTTTTCAACAGTAAAATTACTATATCTATTTTTTTCTTTCTTTGTTTCTTCAACCATAGCTTCAACTATAACATTCCTCTGCTTTTTATCAGCTTGACTTAGAGATGGGAAAATAAGGAAACAGAGGGAGTGTAAATAATTATATTTCAAAGAAAATATCCCTTGAAATACTCCTTCAGTCTTGGACATGAGAAGTGATACATCCAAATGAATTCTTCAATTTGATCCAAAATTTTGAAGGTATATGCAGGAAACTTTTAAAAATAACATGTCTTCTGTAAAATAATACATTTTGCATTTCTAAATGATTGCATTATTAATACATGATGTTGGTACATTGTTACTATTGTTACAAGCCTGTTCATAGCTTTATTTTACTGTGAGAGTGATTGTGGGAGCTGAACTGAAAATGCTCTTTAACTTATCTGAAAAGACAGTGTAATATTGACAGTAAGGTGCAAATTAGTGCTCTTTGGTAATTAATCTAAAAGGGAGATAAATATCTCAGGTCAAACACTAAAATGAAATTAAAATATAGACCAATAGGTATCATGAAAGCAAATCTTCCTTTTGCCTGTTTGCTTAGCTTTTTCAGCTGGTTTGTTTATCTATTTCAGCTAATGTCGAGCAGATCTTTGACACAGAGCACTCTAAGTTCACATAACTCAACAGCACGGGCATTGGCATTCTCTTGTGCTTGACTGCCTGGGTGACAGCAGGCTACGCAGCAACACACATTTAAACATGGACTATTTCCACATATAAAAAGCTTTTTATAAACTTTTTTAAGCACCTAAAGAAATTAGTATGTCTCTGGTTTTGTAATAGAATAATAGTGTGAACATAAAGGTTTAATATTCCTGAAACTCATTCTTACAAGTGTAAGCAGGAATTTTAAGTGTCTAAGGCTGATTCTAGAGTACATAACTTTTCATCTCTATTAGTTTGGATCTAGGCAACATCAAAACAACTGGAAATTGCTTGATGTACATCATGAATTGTTGATGTTTATGCAAGGCCATGTCTAGTTATTCAGGTGTCCACTTCCAAGTCTGTTTCTCATTCACCTGATCAAATTATTGCATTAGCATTGACCAAGCAACAATTTCAGTTTTTACATTAGTTACACACAGAAAGATCTATAAACATTTATTTCTTAACACTGGGACTTTGTTTGAATAACCCAGTGCTAATTAGAGGAGTTATGTTAAAAAATGCTTGTCCAGGTAGTCTTACAAACTGAAGACTGGCAACTGGTCTAGTTTTGCACTTCAGTTTCAAAAGGTAAGACTTATGTTGCTATAAAGCAGTATGTAAGTATGTAAATGCTGAACAAGATGATTAGGCATTCATCAGACTAATTAATCACTTTATTTATTCTAAGAGCAACATAAATTAGCATGCTATAATGGAAAACAATCCTCTACCATTAATAAACTCAGTCTTCCTTAGAAACTATTAACTGATGTCAGATTGTTAAAAGTTATTTCATTCCTTTCATTAGGTTTAAATAATGGTGACATGATGAAGAATCTGGGCATTGCAACACTTTACTGAATTTACCATACAATTACTCGCTTGGTAAAATTACCAGAGATGAAAACAACTTCCACAAAAAAAAAAAACAACCCACCCCAAAACAAGCAAACAAAGAAAATTTGTATAAATGTAGGTTTAAAGGAGGAGTGGTTGGCAGACAGCATATGACAGACACCTTCTCAAAAGTCAGATGGAAACATGAATAAAGGAAAGCAATGCAATAAGGTGGGAAGATTGTGGGGAACATTGGGACTGTGACAGTCACTAAAGGAAATGAAAATAGAGATATAAACCAGGATAAAACCAGGATAAAGATGAAGATGTTCTAGACAATAAAATGCATTACACTGAAAAACAACCATTCGTAATGAGATTTTTGGTATGAGTAATGGCGCTAAAAGAATGGAAGAGAGATTATGCAGCTTTTTAAGTGCAGAAGTTGACTTTCTTGAAAGTTGAATCGAAAATGATGTTAATCAAACACTTTGACAAGAAAAATGACTCAATCCTAACATGGATTTTAATCCATTCTCTCTCTGGCATTGAGATTTAAACCTTAAACTGCATTAATTTGATGCTTCTTAGAAGAAACTTAACATTAATGCATATACTTGTTCAACAGAAGTAATGAGGGAACTGTTGCCTGTTTCCATTGACTGTTTAACCTAGAGGGTTTATCTATTTCAAAATATACTGAACATGGGTAAAACTACAAATTACTGAATGCTTGCTTTTTAGTGTTCTGATTTCCTATTTTGCTCTTCACTGTGCAGAATCCAAACTGCTTGTGACCTCAAGTGCACCCTCAGAATTTATCAGCATTAAAGAACTGAGCTGTGGCCTTTGGAATGGGTCTCAAATCCTCAGTACAGAGCTGAGCTATGTTATAGATTCAAGATTAGCACTGTGATAGCTTTTATGATATTTCATCTGACTGCATCATGAGACTCCTTCATACAGTAATGCTCAGGGTTTCTTTCATCATCTGAATTACACTGCCACATCATCTCTGTGAAGTTTTGGTCATCACACTTCTTCTAATTATATTTTTCTTTTAATGTTACCATGCATGAAACCTGGTGTTAAAAAGTGTCCAGTTAACAGGTTGCCCTATTTAAGTGCATTTGCTATTTCAAGTGCTTACAATTGCAAAGGTATTTTATAAGCATCCTTGTCTTAGGACTTATGTGTTTTGGATTTGAAGATGTCAATGGCTTTTCAGGCAACTAAATTTACATAAGATCATAAAAATTTACATAAGGTCGTCAAATTTATATAAGATCATCATCATATGCAGACTATCTCCACCCATAGACTCAATGCTCCCATGAGTCACAGAGTTTGTAATAAAGTTTTGATTCTGCTCATGACATTTTTCTTAGATTTTCTATGCAACAAAATTTGTATCACTAGTACTGTACCCAGAAGAGAAGGCTGATTGATTTTCTGTTCAGCTCTCTGCAACTTCATCAGTCAAATAGACCAGAATATCTTTGTCTTGTACCTTTCCAAGCAGATGTCAGTAAAGGAATGCCCTGATGATTATTGTACGATGACTGATTTCATTTCCTTGCTCACAGATGAAAACTGATAACTTCTTTGAAATCTTTTTCCTAGGCTCCTCAACACTGAGCTTTCCTTCTAGATTGTGCAAATCATATACTTTGACATTTGCTATTTATTTGTTAGCTTTCACAGCTGCAGAGGTACTCAGTGATCTTGAAAATTGATGAATTATTTGAAACAGTTTGTAATTATCTTGCACTCACTGTATACCAAATGACCATTATGTTTATTATGTTAATAACAAACCCATTTTTTTCCAGAAGCATTGTGTGACACTTAATAGAAGCCATTTATTGACATTGTAGTAGAAATTTAATTTTCTGACTACAGACCATACACAGCTTTGAATTCATCAGAAACCAGCTGAAAGCTTTTTGATCAGCCATGGTTGAAAACCAGAATTGTTCAGGCAGCTTTCATAAAATTTTATTGTTCATTATTTGGAATAAAGATATTTTGCTTCCCCTGCAGAAAAGTTGTACTTTATTTGCTTGGATTATTTAGCAATTCTGAAATGCTTGGCAGACAATCTGAAGACTGGGTGGTAACTATGAATTTTCTGTACAGAAATGAGACAGACCTGGCAAAAATGAAATAACAAACAAAAACCCCCTTACTGTAGCACTTGGTAGGGACTTTTTCCTGCTTGTTTTTTCAAAACTGTTGTAAAAAAAGCACAAAACCACAAACTCACACCACATTTGGCTTGCTTATACTGTGCTGTTTAAAATCCTAATTAGCAATTCCCTTTTGAACTCTATATTTAGTGCATGTATTAAAGCATTGAGTTTTGCCACTCACTTTTCAGACAACAGTTTCTTTTTAAAGTCATGGTGGTAAAGTATGGAAGTTATTAAAACTTTTGAACTTCTCTTTAGCCATTATTATGAAGGATAACTATCTAGCATATTGACAGTAATATACTGTTAAGAAGCAGAAAAAGGTCTTTTGAAATGTTAAGACAATGTAAGAAGAGTTAAATTAGAATGAGCAAGAAATATAGCAACATGCTTTTTAACTGCATAATTGTTGGCACCCCTTTTGTTCTGATTTTTTTAAAAAATCACTTCTAGTTTCTAGGTGATAGAAAAAAAGAGATATAAACTGTAGGTCACACAGGAAGCAATACAATTATACTATTGGCCCTATTTCTGCTTAGAATTACATACAGATTTACTTTTAAAAATTGGAGCATTCCCATTGCCAATTTCACTTGTGTTTAGGTATCTATTAATTTGAAGTAATTTTTTAATAGAAATTTCCACTATTGATGTGGGTGAAGGGAAAAGGGGAGGGGCAGAAAATCACGATTTTCCCAATAGCTGTATAACTTTATATATATATATATATATAAAATATACACACCTCTTTTTAAACTTATATCACTGCGTTGATATTTTCAGTTTATTTTTGCATTCATTCTTCAGTAATTGCAATCAACTCCAGGGGAAAGAAACACACATTTAAGTTCCTTTTTTACAATGTAATACAGCTCAAACCTAGCATTAAGAATTTGCAGCTGTGTGTGTGGAAGTGATATAAAATAAAGTTATATATTTTGAAGAGTATTTTATTTTCAGGGAGGCTGTGTTTATTACTAAACTTTCTCATACTCTTATGAAACAACCTTCTGCTGTGCATCTTAATTTTAAAGGAAAAATCTAGGCCTGAGACAGAATCTTGAGCAAGAGGTGATGTAAGACACACTTTATACAAAATGTAGCTCCAGGAGACTATTGCTGGAGGGCACATCTTTGAATCACATAATACCTTCCTTGGATCCTTTTTCTCACCAAGAGGGATCTCCTGGGGATTGGTAACAACATGCCACCTATCCAAATATCAGCCATGCAATGGACATATGGAAACAAAGCAAGGAGTGAGTGACTGCTTATTGGTATGGGCCTGATGCCATGATCTGGTCAGCCTGTGCAGAAATCTCAGTGTCCTTTCATCTGTCCTCATCCTGACAAATAACCAACTCTGAATCCAGGGGAGCAGCTTCTACAGAACTACTTTTCATAAATCTAGACAGGGAAGAAATAATGTTTTGATGGAACCATTTAAATCAATGACATCTATTTGCCTGCATTTTATATTTCCACCTCTGTGCAAAATCTCTCTATTTTAGGGTTATTTCTAATTCAGAACTAAAACACAAAGATTCACTGTATGTAGGAACTAGTAAGAAAGTAACTATATTTTCATCAAATATTACTTTAACACAGTGCCGTAGCAATTTTATTTAATGTGCTAGTGTAAATTTATTTCAAACTGTAGAAGTTCCTTCTAACACAGATTATATTCTTTCCTCATTTCAAATCTTCTACATTCAGCCACATTTTAAAGACACACATGAATTGTTCCTCTGCAGTTCTGAGTTCCCTAAACTGTGATTTAAATAGCTGAGAATTGAAAATATTTCACACCTTAAAAGACTGAGTGAGTAACATTTCTATAGTTTTGTCTTAATTCTACTACTTTGAGTTAGGATGATGTCACCACTAGTATGGTGATTTTATGGAATTATGAAGTTAAGTTATATTGACTGGGTTCATGATAAGAAAATCAATATTGCAAGGTCTTGAATTGTTTAGAAATCTTGAAAATTACATGGTTAGATGAAGTATTTAGACCAGTGTCCACTTGAAAGTCAGTTTCTACATTCTCAAAATAATTAATGTTTCATCATGCACTTCTCCAAAAAGCAATTGCATGGATATGCCTTCTGCCTTGTTATGCTGCTTTTTTTTTCTTCAATATTTATAAATAACACTTTGTGAACAGCAAATTGGACCTTACCACTTTTTTTTTTCCCTCTCTTTCTTTTTTCTTTTTATCTCCCAGAAAAGTATTATATGCTTAAAATTATTTTTTAGTATTTGGACTTCATTCAAACATATACTTAAGGGATAGACTTTTGCCATCAGCACTACCCATTTGAAGTTTTTTAAGTTTTTCCTTTTAAATTGCTAGGTTTTTATGCTTTTTATGCTGTGATTGCAAAGCAAACAAACAAATGGCAAGTCAAATATTTAATAATATTATTGCAGTTAGAAAGACCAAGTATCTTTCTAATGAACCAGCTGATACAGTTGTAAAAGTGAGCCATTTTTAGGCACATTAATTTTCAGCAGGTCTGGAGAGACAGATCAGATAAGCAGCTATGTATAAGTTGAGAACAATAACCTTAACTTTGGGAAAAGAAAGCATCAAGCCTCTCCACAGCAACAGTAGAGACAGAGGTTGGCATCTCCTTGACAACTAGGAGTGAGATGTCAGAGTTGGAGAGGTATTTTTCATGAAAATTTTTTTCACTACTAACTGTATGGCTATCTTCTACAGATTGTCTGTAAGAAATTATTGTGGTGCCTGGCACTTTCACTGGTTCAGTGTCTGTGTGTTAACTCACATTTCTGAAAGAAAATAATATGCTTATGGAAGATCCATGAGTACTAGTAGGAATATCCTGCCACTTGCAAATTCTCCTAGCAATCAACTTATAAAGGACAAAAGTACAGAAATAAGAATTAAAAACTGTTTATCACACAACAATATGCTTTCTACCTCAAGCTTCAAAATTTGAATATTTAAGAGATCTGCAGGGCAGCCGCAGTAGATGAGATGGAGAGTAAAATTCTGTTAAATGTTAAAAACCATGAACGTAATGTAAAAGATGCTGAGACTGGAGACATCAAAATCCTGTTTCTCACACAGTGCTAAAAGCTCATTCTCTCACAAATGCAAAGATCTGGTACATAATGCTGTTGAACCTGTCATCTTTTTGCTTGTATGCATCCCATTATGCCATGCTATCACTAACTAATTTTCTACATCGACGTGTAAATGGGTTGACATAATTCGCAGGTTAATGTTTCCAACCTGGTCTTGGATTGGCTTGATTATTTCTCTGCCTGTCAGAACCAGTGTGTGGCTTATCATAAGAATTTGTCCATTTTTCCAAACACATCAGTTGCTCAACTAAAGAAACTATTTCTTATTGCAAACCTTACCTCGATTATATTTTCAGATATGTCCAAGCACACATTCAGTTTACTCAAGCTTTTCCAACTAAAATGCTAGTATGGTCCTGTGGTCCAGTGGACCGTCTGAATGACAGAGTAGTGAAAGGCAATTTTTAAAAGAAATCTACATAGAGTAGGAAAAAAACTGTACATTGTGGAAATATATGCTGAAAATAATAAACTATAAACAAGCTAGTGTTATTAAAGGACATCTTGCAAGTCTTGTGACTACTTTGATGAAAAATATTGGATATGAATAATCAGTTTCAGTCAAAAGAGTGTGAATAGTAGGAATTATTTCATACATGAATATACAGGAATATGTCATTACATTGTTGTTTACACTTAGATTATATCCAGTCTTGAATATTTTTCTGCAGTCTCTTTACTTCAAAAGATAAAAAAGTATATTGAAGGTTATATACCTGTACTAGGTGATATTGAATAGGTTATGACACTTCATCTCAGAAAAGAAATGACCAGAAGAAGGCATTATGGAGGTTTTAAGGGTGGTTTTTCTTCTAATCATACAAGAACACAGCAAATAAAATGGTCAGACAGCATATTGGAAACACATAAAAGACAGTTTTTCAAGCAGCAAGCAGTCAATAGATGAAGTCTGCCAAGATGTTTACAGTTTAAAAGCATAAATAGGTTCATAAAAGATTAGACAAATACATGGGAAAAATACCCTAGAAAGCACTATTAAACACAGATCTTTTGGCTGAGGCAGTCCCTAAGCTGCAAATAGCCAGGATTTTTCATTTCTCTGCTGTTAAAAGAAGGTTTTCCTTAAGCAATGCTGACCCCATTCAGAGGTAGGATTCTGGGAAAGATGGATCTTTAATCTGACCTAAGGCGTCTATACATGTGTACTTACACTGTACTGAAAATCTCTGGCTCAATTTGAAACCATAATTTCAGCAAGCACTTTGATGCGCTGCCAAGCTCTAAACATTTTGCTAAGGCATTACCTTCTACAGTAGCATTTCACCTTTTGTGCTGCATAGTATATTCCCTTTTTCCATCTCCATTTTTGACTGAGCCACAGTTTACACTAAAGCAGAGGTTATGGCTCCATTAACACATAGGTCAATATTATTTAAGTGGCAACATTGAGCCATGACAGGTGAATGGTGTGTTGTAACAGGGTCCTTCTACTTAGCAGGATATATATTTCAGTTGAAACCTTTCAGTGAGTGCCATAATAACAAATAAGAAAGGATGACATCTAGCAGCCATCCTCATTAAATGCAAAAAAAAGACATAAAAACTAAGTGGACAGTTTTCTGCAGGATTTAATAAAGTGAGTAGCACACTATTGAATGAGGAGGGGAGGGAAAGCTGTCAGTAAGTGTCTTTTCATATATATATAGAAAGAACACTTAATATTTTGCAGAGGGAGACTATTTGAGCTATAAATTAAATGGTCTCACTTGGGAGACAGTATTCCACCAACTCCTAGTGCAAGATGACTGAAACGGATATCCCAAAATTCACCTGGGTCTTTTTAGTTAATGAAAGGAGAGATCTGCCCTGATCTGCCCCAATGCTGTGTTGCCTTGGGGTCATGATTACCTTTGCTCACCAATTAGACCACCTCCTCCTGAGCTTTGAGTCAGCATGCAGCTTCATTTTTTCCCCCTTTGTTTTCTTTTTTTTCCACAGTCTCTACCCTCATTTCCAACAAACTAAGCCCAGCAGTTTTTCCTACTTGTAGTTCAAGTAACATTTTTTTGATAGTTGAGATTTTTCAAATGCCAGGGCAAGTGGTACAAAAAAAATTGTTCTGTACAGGGCCAAAAGCTTATTGTAGAGACCAGAGAAAAAAAGAGAAAATCTTTTCACTAAACCTGTGTTGCAGTGGTAGTGAATGTAATATTTTGCTATTAGAGTGTTCAATACACTTACAGCTGAAGTGAGCCAGAATGTGCCATTAGCCAGTTACTGTCCATTTTTGTGTGAGGGAGCACATTTGGTTTGATGTCTCTCTCCCTTTCCAGTTCTACAGAGGCTGGCATTGCTCACAGGGCCTCAGGACAATTGGTTGGTTGCAAGTCAATCACCACAGGCTGTGCTATGCAAATAAAAATAAATAATTGAAGAGCCAAAGGGAGCTGAGTGCTGAGAACGGGAATACAAGTCCCTTCTGAGATTGTCACTTCTGAAATGGCTCATAGTCTCTTCGGAGACACGGGTACTTTTCAGTTTGTCTAGTCTATGAATTACTTGAGCAGTTTAGTTTAAGATTTCAGTGGAGTACATTACAAATCCACTTATGGTATTTAGAATACTATTTTTTTTTAATGTGGAGGAAGAGAAGCTATCCCAAGAAATCACAATACCAAAGGATCACATTGTTAAATAGAAAAGAGGAAAAAATTTAGCTTTCTACCTTCTGTTCAGTGCGGCTTTTAAACACTAGGCAACACTTCTACCAAAGCCCATGTAAACAAGTGAGAGAGAATTTTAAAGTATTTAAATATGTCTAACAGGAAAATAAAAAGTATTTTCATCAGTGCAACTCAAATAATTTAAATTAGTATACTAAAACATAAGATACATCTCAAGATTGCCTTTACTTTCAGAGAAAAAAATTTACTTATCTAGACCATAGAAAACACATAGTTTTAACTAACATTTGCATTTTGCAAGGCCCATTTTGCAAGGGCAACAAGTCAGTGAAAGCCAAGTTTAATGACTCAACATGCAAGTCATTAAAGCAGGAGTACTCAATAGCTTGTCAATGTCTGTCCTAAGCCTGTGAAGAAACACAATCCAGATAATTGCTGAAGATTGTTCACGGAGCTAGTGTATAAAACTAAACAGATGAACAGTGATCCTTGATTTCTGTAAAGAAATTTGGCAACACCAGGAGAGTGAGTTTATTAAAAGTGCTGCTGAGCACTGGGAAAACACACAGAGAACTAGGACTGATAAGAAATGTGCTTCCTTTAGCACTTCTTAATTCCTTACATCTTTTCAAATATTGACAATTAGGTTGAGGCTGGGATGGTTCTTTGATCTCTGACAGAAAAACTGTCTTATTTATGACAAGAATTCAGCATGCATTTATAAGGGAAAAAAAGGGTTAAAAAAAAAAAGAGAGGATACTCTTTAGGCTCTTACGTGACCCAGTTCTGGGGGGGGGGGAATGACATGGAATTATCTCTGGATTTTTTTTTTAATTTAATGATGAAAATACTATCTCCAAATTCAGCATAAGATATTATGGATCCTTCTGTCTCAGAAAAGAGGGATAAATACAGTAAAAAAAAAAAATCACTAGGGATTGGTGCTTTTTGAGAGAACAATCTCAGATTACATGTTTTGCAATAAAAAGCAGATGCATTAAGCCTTCCTTCTGCTGTAAGCAGGAGCATGCAGCAACAATTCCAGGCAAAGAGTTACATGCAACCGATGTGTTTTGCTGATGCATGAACAGGAACAGGAGCATCTCCCTAACCAGGAACATCCCTCCTTTCCAAAGGGAGAGTAGCCAATCGTGCTGCCATCTGGTGGCTCCCATTTCTTGCGGCTGCCTTGGCTTAGACTTTATTAAAAAGGGAGCATCCCTCAATGGTCACTTGTGTGTAAACTGCTCCAACCAAGGTATCCCAGCATTACTTGCTACAAAATGATGCTTTTACAAGTAACAGTTGACTGATTTCCTGATAGTTCATTTTGGCATCTGCATAGAGGGCATGCTGTGATAACATTTCTCTAATTTTTTGAATGTGTAATTGGAGGCGAAGGCTGAAGAAAATTGCTGAAGAAGAAATTTAACACTCTATTGAGATAGTTGTGTTGGTAACACTACTCTAGTAATCTAGTGGACTAATGAGGAAAGTGAAGATAACAAGGATTAAGTAAGTAATGAATAAAACAATATATAAATTACCATATGAAAGCATAAAAAATAATAGGGACATAAACTGCAAAAGGAGTATGATCTATGGTAATCAAGAACAGCCCAAGTCTGTAAGGTCACAGAGGACAGTTTATTCTGTGGGGATATATCAATGTGGTCTGCAATTAGTCATCTATAAAATGGTTTTGTAAATATTCTGCAGCATATGGACAGCTAAACATGAACAATGTGGTGAATAAAAGGAATATTTCACTGAGGTTGTACAGATTTATTACTCCAGCGAAATTCTCACAAAGTTGTCTAAATAGTTTTGGTAGCTAAGAAATGTACATATTAAAAATACTTAGCTCTGTCTTTGCTATTAAAATAGAAGATTAATAGCTTTTACACTATTTTAGAAAGACATCTTCTTAAAAATTGCATTCCTGGACAAGAAAAGGTATAAAAAAACCCCTACTAGACTAATGTGAAACCTTGGTTAGAAAAGAGGTGAAGGTTAATTTTACATTTACATTTTACAAGTACATACTACCCAAGTAGTTTGCTCATACAAGACAAAGCTCTAATTTTTTGAATGTTACTGTGAAATCAACAATTGCTCATTTTACTGGAATAGGTGAGAAACAACACTCTTCAAAATTATTGGGATAGTTTAAATTGAAACTGCAGGTCTCTACTGCTTCATCATTTATGAAAGGAAACTTTAACAAAGTAGCCTAGAGTTATCATGTGTTACTCAAGCCCAATATTTTGAAAAAGTGTAGCTTGGCAACCTCATTTTCAATTTCCTTATAAACCTGTGAACATCAGGATGCATCTGTCTACCAACCACATTCACTGAGTAAATGCAGCAGAAGATAATCTTCTGTGTTAAACTGCGGCAAATTAATGCACAAAGTTTCCATTCTATCTTGTTACTCTGTTTTGATTACTATGCATCTTTTGTTTTCATTACTAACCTCAAATATCTTCCTAATGTAATTCTTCTTGACACAGAAAGGCAGCCTACAAATTGCAGTTTCAGTTGATTGGTTGCAAAATTATTATCAATATAGTAAATCTATAACTACTGGGATCAAATTGCTCCAACAGCATGCAAAATAACATACTTGCCCTGTTTTCATCTATGAATATATATAAACAAATTGTGAAGACTTAGAAAGCTTTGGGGGGGGCTTTATTTTTCTTCACTAAATATTATTGTAAAATTATAATAAAATCCTGTTTGTGCAGGAGACATTGCTACCTTGAAAAATATTTCCTTTTTCAGTTAGAGAAGATATGATGATCATGTTTTCTGAGCATAACACTAATGAAGAAGTAACTCTGTCAGCAGCAATTTTTGTGTAGTTACTAGAGAACCTGAGAATAAACGTACGGAGATAGCCCTATAAATAGTAGAGTATGAATCAAAAGTTTTGAAAAAAATTCTTTTTTTTCAGTCAAAGTAGACAATATAACAAATGAAATGTGTATTTTTAATTTACCCTGAATTTAGCCCTATATTCCAAACGAGAACATATTCTAGCATGTCATAGTTTATCATGAAGCTTTTGCATTGATTTTTGCTTGCTTTTAAGACCTTTGCTTGTCCTCTGCTTCCATAAAGCTCACAGCTTTTCTCCTTCCCTTCCCAGCTTCTATTATTCTCCTAAATTCAGTGAAATAATTATAAATATAAATAGAAAAGGTCACAGACAGCATTTCTTTAGGAAGTGAAGTGAGTTAAATAGAGTGACACACCCTGGCAAGTAGGGGTTATTTTTCTATTAACCATAGTTAAGTGTTCCAGTATAAAAGAATGAAATTGATATAAGTTATTCCTTTATCTTCCAGCATGAGCACACTGCTCTGGGGTTTGAATACAGGGTAAGATGAAAGAGAAGAGAGAGAAGAGAGTGGAGAGAGACAGAGAGGATGAAAGGAAGACAGAAAGAAGAATCACCATTCCTGGCTCATCGATGCAGCTGATGAGCAGTCCAGGATTCTGAGGGTGCCACCTGGGCTTGATGTGGGTACCATTTTATAGACAAATTTCACCTGCCCTGGAGCTGCTTCTTGTTTTCCATGCAAATTAGTTATCATGCACAGTTTGTTCTTACAGACCTTTCTGGAAATGAGTTAGAGTGCTTTGGTGATCTTTGGTGGTCTGGATACCCCAAAATGAGTCAGCCTTTGGTCAACGGTTCGTGCTCACTTCTCGACTTCATACCTGCACTTGCACTTCACTGTGTTGTGCTTACCTCCAGGAGCCAGAGCAAGGACGTTTGTCACAGAAGAGTGCTGCCCTACCACCGTATGGCACCCTTTCTCCAGCCACATCCTGTTCTTTCTCACAACACGCTTTACCAACAATCCTTGTTTGGCTCCATGGCTATCCAGCTATTGGTTTTTGGGACATACACTTAGACCTTATCTTCTAGGCTTCTACACCCCCTGGCTGCTTTTCCCAGCTTAACATTTATCTCTTGCTCTAATTCTCTTTTGACTAAGACTTGTCCTAATATAGTTTAAGTAAGTCACTGCCTCGATTTTCCAAGACATCAAACCTTGTGGAAAACTCTACCCATCTCAGTACCAAACATCTCCACTGCCAGTGGCTCACTAGTGCTTGTGCAATGTGTTAGCTTCAGATAGTGTAACAAATTGTCAAGGACTAGGGACACTGAACCTGTCACCATAGTCCATGTCCCATTTCTCTGGCATAAGAGGAATGAGTGTAATTATAAGAAAACAGTGATTTAAGAGTTTGTATCATGAGCCCAGCTCTAGGCTGGGAACAAAACATTAACAGAAGCTTTTTCTCATGAATGTTTTATTTTTGCAGGTACTAAGGCAGCTTGCCCAGGAGACATATAGTAAATATTGGGCAAAACAGTTGTGTAACTCATGAGGATAGAAGAAATTAATATTATAGCCCAATGTCTGAAAAACTGGGACATGGCCTGGCAAGAGAGCTGTTAATTATGTGACAAGCTATTGGCTGCCTCCAGTCTAGGTCCGTCTGTGCTTCCTCCGTCCTCTTGTGAGTCCTACAGCTCCCACTGTCTCCAATGGCAGTTGATTACAGGCTACTCCATGGCAATGCAGCTTTAAAGAGACTGTGCAACACTGATGCCATAATCTGAGATCCATTAAAAGCACATTGCAGTGGTGATTTTTCTCTAGAAGAGATAAGAAATAAGATGGACTCTTTCTTTGTAGTGGTCTGTATGACTTCCAGTTATATGCAGACACACTATATGTTTTTATTTATTGTATCACTACTGAAATAACAGAAGATCTATGAGTAACTCAGAGAGTCAGCCTCTGGTATTCAGCTGCTGAACATTTCAGATAGATCATGCCATTTTCTATATCGGATAATGAAAAGCAAGGCTGTTAGAAAAAAAAAATTCATCATCATCCTTTTTGTTGTTGTTTTCATGAAATAAAATAAAAAGTTACAGTTATTGTCAAGGACTCTATTTACTTCTCCTTGGACTGAAATGTAGTACAAAGTCTACTTTTTAAACACTATGTAGACTGAGGAAGGGCAAAAACACACAGAAAATAAAAAGTCCTGATGCACTCAGTTAATGTCTCTTTTCAAATTTTTGAAGGTAAGATTAAGTTACTACTCTTCTGATTTTTTTAGGCTTATTGCTAGGAAATGTGAATGAAAATAGAAAATGGAAGACAAGTGCCTTTCAACAAATCTCATCAAATATTTAAAATTATGCCTGTTTACCATTTTTTATGCTTTAACAAGATTTCTGTGCAACACTTATTACACAAACATACATTTAAAGACAGAATTTTTTTGATATCAGTTATTCATTATAAAAAGATATTACCCTAAAATCTTGTATCACTAGTAATCTTTGGGCATTTTCTCTTAACCTTACTTACAGGCTTTTATAAAGAAATGCTAAACTGTAATTGACTTGATTTTCAGGCTATGCCAAAAATGAGAGTATTAGGCACAAGATACTTGTGATTTGGGTCATTGCTATAATTATTTTAGCAACATAATTAAGGCTCAATCAACTGCAGTCACTAAGCACTGTAGTAAACAGTGCAGTACAAATAACTACTGAAAGTAATTTAGATAATGCTTCTTGCTAAATTCTCCTTCCACTGTCAACTTCTCTAATAAAAAGATATTTTCCTGGGAGGCCTTGCTTTGAAAACTATTTTATTCTTTCTGCTCCTCAAATGTAGTTAAATTAAACCTTATCTATAGCTAGTCAAGCTTCTAGAGAGCTTGCAAGAGAGTTATTGTTTGTGTTTACAATAAATGCCAATAAAAAAGGTAAACATACTTAGAGCACAAAAATGAAAATAATTGACTTCTGCAGCTCACATTTTTTCAAGTGTTTGTTTCAGGGTTTGCCCCTCTAACACCTCTCTTTCAATCTTTCGCTCATATGCCTGCATGAAGCTGATCAGAAGGTTGAAATTCAGCCTTCAAGAATGCCTCACAGCAGGAAGAATTTAGCATTTGATCTTTTTCTCTGTTCCATGCTGTGTGGAAAGTGTTTCATTTTATAAAGTAAAAAGGTGTTTAAATGATGAAAATCGGTACATAATCTCAGAGAAAAAGCAAAAAAACAAATGACCAAACCAACCAACCAACCGGATTTGGATTCTAGTCAAGAAAAATAAAGTATTTACTCTTTTAACGATATTTTGCCCCACTGTTTTTATAAGACTATTTTCACTGAATGAATAATCTTATCATAGCAGATTGGACAAATGGAGGTCCTTCATGTATCTTTATGGAAATATCACTTTTTCACTTTTAAAGTTACATTTGCAAGACTTTGTATGCATGCATGTGTAAGTGTAGGATATATATATGTAAATAAGACTGAAAGACCATTGATAAATATCATTATAACTCTCACTATTTTTGTATTTTTGATCATATTTTATATTCTTCCTATCAAGAATGAAAAAAAAGTTGTTCTGTGTTGCTTTTCAGAGAAATTAGTTCATTTTTCCAGTTCATCCAATATCAACCTAACAGAGGAGGAGGGGAGTCTGTTCAGCTCTACTGGTAATATCATGGCTTACATACTAGTGGTTTTTTTTCCAAAGTTGAGTGATTTTTACCCGGAAAAATAGATGTTTTATATGGTGCTGTTCCTGGTTTGCTTCATCGTGACTCACAACCTGAAAGAAAATGTACAGCCTTGTATATTAGTTAGCCAATATTTAAATGATTGAATTTAATATGGTTGCAGACAGATAAAAAACAACAAATGTGGGAGGACAGCACTTCTAATGCTACAATCAGTGTTCACAGCTGGGGTTGAAGTACGTATCTGGGTTCAAGGCTCTCGATTTCTTTCTGCACCTTTAGCTGTCCTCTTCAGATGAGTTTTTCTATGTCAAAGATATCTGTTGAAGAAAGTCAAAGGTGTATCCTGTGACTGAAAACAAAAATTGTTTTCTGTTTTAGAAGAATATTAGCCTACTCTGTCATAGCCAGTAACAGATTTTTTTGCCACTTGCAAGGAAAAAAGGTATTTTATTGACTAGAACTCTTCAAAAAGGAACATGAATAAAAGTGTGTGTGAAAGGAAGCTCTCTGTTGTGGAGAGCAGGGCAGAAATGAACAAAAAACTAATCTGCTTCTTTCTAAGTCTGTTTTGCTGTATTTGATTAATTAGAAGAACCCGCCTCCCTTTCTTCTTCCAAATTGTTATGTCAAGGGAATGTGATATTAATTGAAAATTCTTCTTTCCCCTCAGGTATCCAAATGTTCATATGGCAGGATTAATCCTTCCTTGTAATTTGATTACTAATAAAAAATTACAGTTTTTATTTATTGCTCAGCTTAATAATTAATTTCCCCCATCTGCTGTTTGACAGCACTGGGCTACGCTGAGATGGGAATCACAAATATTAAAGGCTGATGGATTTCTGCCAATTAATGCCAAAGTAAAATTTGCCCTGTGCACAAGCACCATTCCATTTTTTCTGGAAATGCTATTACCCTATGTAAACAGTAGAAAGTAGGACACATTTTCTAGATTCATGAAAAAATTATTGAAAGTAATGCTGAAAATCAACACAAACGGAGTTCAGTACAGAAATAATGTACCCTACCAATTTTTTCATGAACTCAAAGAATAAGTTAGATGCCTATTTTATCTATTCATACTCTGAAAAACCTTTTCCTCAGCACTAATTGCAAAGAGGCTCATCTCTGCTGAAAGAAAATTAGGTCAGTTGAACTGAGAACAATATTATCTGCTGCAGGGAAAATGTACATTTATGGAATAGATACCAGCTAAATGTATAGATGCATATTTCCCTCCATATCTGTGGAGATATACAGACACAGAGGCTTACATATGCGTATATGCATATGCACACAACCTGAGTTAAATGTGCTTACTTCCAAAAGAACACAAGGTCCTTATTTTTCGCTTTGTAATCTGAGGAATCTGGTAAATGATGGGAAAACTTTATTTCAGTTAATAATAGATGTTCCTTTCCAACTGATATTATGTTCAAATTCAAAACTGCATTTGACTTTGCCGAAAGGCAAATAAACTAATAAAGTAGACCAGTTTTTTCACTAGTAACACAGTGTAAACACATGTAAATGATGTTGGTAACAAACAAACAAAAAAATATATACCAAATTGAAGACCAAACTGATATTCTTCTTCATTTACTCAAAAGTAGAAATTTCATTAATCTTGGCTGAATATAACTCTTAGCAAATAACCTCTGTACAGAGAATATTCATTTTGAATAAGTAATTTAAATAGGAATCAAAATCAGAGAACAAAAGAAAATAACTTACCACTGACTTCACTCTAGATCATCTGAAAAGGCAGCAATACCACAGGTGGAATATTATTTATGGTTGTGTTTGGAATTTCAGAATACTTAGAGCTTTTCTATTTGATGCTCATGATCTGTTTTCCAAATAACAACTAACCTTTTTCTCACACACCCTCTGCCCCACACCCTCCCCAAAAAAAGAAAAAGAAAACAAGTAAAGGGTAGAGAAGTGAGAAAGAATATATTTAACTTTCTACACAGAAGAAAATGTAACCCTGAACAGGAATTCCACCAGATACTCTGAATGCATTATTAACATACTAATCTTAAAACATAACTTATTAACATACATTTTGGTTGAATTAATGTCATAATTATTTCAGAGGAAAATTGATTTTACTCTATAAAGATTAATTTCCTATACTTAAAACTACTGTGCAATTACTTACAGTTTCTGAATGTATTATACTAAGCTTCAGAAAGAGTTACACTAAGCAAGTATAGAACCAGTTGTGTTGTGAGAGGGAGCCTAGCCAAAATACTAATTCAGGAATCATGCAACTTTGATATAGAGTGGTATTAATGAACTAGACTTTGGGGTCCTTTCAATTTCTTCAGAGCCAGTCAATTCCATAGAGAAAAAACACATCTGTGTGTAGGTAAAACAGGGAAAGCTGATTCTCCATCCTGACATCGGAGAAAGCCAAAATGATGTTTTGAATTTTCCATGAGAGGAAATTAAGTTTTAAAGAAAAAGCAAAAGCCTAATATTGGACCTTCATCTTTCTGTAAATCCTTGAATTTTGAGCCTTTGATAGATGATATAGCAAAAACCCCTTACTTATTACCTCCATTTGCAATGAATTTAATTTTTATTAATACGCAAAACCTAAAATGTAAAATATATAGGTATTTTTTAACCTTTCAAATATTCAAGTTTATTTATATTTTATATATTTTATATTTATGTGAAATTGTCTATAATTTTTCCATAAAATTACATAAGCATTTTCAGTTGATTTCAGTGCTGCTGGGGAAGAAATTTATATGAACCAAGCAGTATCTCATGTAATCTTTTTCCTACACAACCCTCAGTACAGCTGCTAATATGACATTTCATAATGTCACAGAAGTCAATTGTTCTTTTTTAAAAATGATAATCAGGATGACTTTTAATCTCAGATCCTTTCATACATTCTCGCATTTACATTATTTCCATCTGCTGTTGTGGTTTGTTTTCTGTTCTATGGGCAATATGGTGATATTTCTCAGTGATGTTGCCAGAGCGTTAGTAAAGGGTTTGCACTGTAGTTTAATTTGGATTTCCTGATTCTCATCTTGCATTCTTTACACACCCAAAGTTTCTGCTAGTCGGAAGTTTGAATGCCTGATGAATGGAAATTAGACTTTTTCTCTGTGTGCAACGAGTGGAACTTGACCACTAACAGCTGCAGCATGCTGGGTGTAGTTTCCTCATTACCAGTTTGTGGTTGTAGTTTTACATTTACAGATATTTTGGGGGGGTTGCTCTTTCCTGATTGCATTCTATACACTGGAACATTGGACAATTCAGGAATGAACAAAAAAGGAAGCAATCATTTCTTATGCTCCATGTTTTCCATAATGAATGCACTGGGGATTATATGGAGATTACTTCTAAGAAAAGCCTCATATAAATAATTGAAGAAAGACAGCAATACTGTGCATTAAGCTTTTGTGCCTCCTCCTATGGAATCAGATCTTTGAAGCAAAAGAAAACAGACAATAATCCAGATCTTCAACAACAAATTTATCCCACTCATATTAATATCTAACAGCAATAAGAATAAGAGTTCAAGGTCAGGTTGGATGTGGCTCTGAGCAACGTGCTCTAGTGGAAGACATTCCTGCCCATGGCAGAGAGATTGGAACTAGATGATCCCTAAGGTCCCTTCCAACCCAAATCACTCCATGATTCTAGCAAATGCAATACCTTTTTTATGAAGACAGGTTCCTGTCAGTCTAAACAGATATCAGAACACAGAAAAGAAAGCTGTACTGTAAGTATAGCAAACATGTGAACAGAATAGAAAGCTTTACATGGATTATGCAAAAACTAATGATGGCAAAGTATCAAGAGGTAGTTACAATTCAAGTTTTAAGAAAATTTTAGGCAGAACAGAGCACGGTATTTCTCCCCATAAATACAGGTGGAGGGAAAGGACCCAGTTATCCTTAAGTGGGAAGAATGACTAATGAAGAACTTATGTGAGGTGGAAACTAACGGTTATAAACTGTCCCCAGTAGGGATTTTCTGTAGATCAGGACAATGCTAACTATTTTTAAATAATTTTTTTCAAAGTGATTATATGAAATTATTATTCATAATAGTAAAAGTAGGTTGGTCCTCAAGGTCCCTCTAAAGTCACCTTCCTCCACAGTTTTTTGACTAACAAAACCAGTAGGAAACTGCAGAAACTAGCATAGTACACTCAGGTTATGCTTTTTTTCATTTTCTTAATGTTATAAGCGGGCATGTAATAACAGCAGTTTGTTATGAGAGCAGCAGCATGTTACAAGAGGGCATGTTATAACAGCAGTTTGAACTTGTGTCAGACATCACTGAAATGTCACAATGTATTTGAAATGAAGTCTAAAGCACTAAAATGGTCAATTTTGGGGATAGTGGAATCCCGAAGATGCAGGAAACAAGTTTCAAGACGGTAGAGGCTTGAGAAGGCACTGTTGAGCTATGCCAGGTACAGAAAACTAAGATGTTAAGCACATCTGGAGTGCAGCTATGATCTTAATAAATAGGTGTCTAAATATTTCAGGAGCACAGCATTTCATCTTAAAATTCAGGATACAAACTTGGATTCTTTACCATCTAAATAGACCTCACACTGCTATCAGTTAATTGAACTGCTACACAAGCAGGACCAGGAAATGAAATGTTCGTTGCTTTAATCCAAGTTGATAAGACTTGATGTTTAAGAGAAAGTTAAATAAAGAATACAGAAAGAATGGGCTGTAACATTTGTATCTTAGGATATACAAAAAGCTGGAAAAAAATATAAGAAAATCGACTTCTGTGGCTAATATTCTTTTGTGTCTAGTGGAAATTTCATACATAATATATGACCATGACAGCAGAAATAATTAGAATAATGATTTCTATTGCGTAATATATTAATTATTGAAAATTATTTAGGCCTGAATGCTTGTACGTCTTTGGATAATTTTTTCCTCATTATTATGCTGGTGTAAATATTAAGTTAGTAATGTTGTGTGTTAAGTCAGTAGTTTTAACTGAGAAGCATAATCAACATCCAAAATCTTCAGGTGATATGCTGTAGTTTGCTTATACCTTAAATGATTACAGATAACTGTACTGCTATAACATGTAATTTTATGGAATTACCAGCGGTATAGCTTCTGCTGTGTGCTGCACTGAAGGCACCTCATTTGCAGAGGTGGCTATTAATGCATATTTAACTTGGTTTTTAATTTTCACTTAGTTGTAAACTCAAGGTCTTTGAAGGCCAGTGTCATATCAAATTCCTTTTAGGTTTGAGTCCAGATTTTTGAACAAATATTGTTCAAATGCTTTTAAATTAACATCCCGTTGTACTTCAGCACATAGATATGTTGAGATAAATGCCTGCGCAGCAGGAAATATGAATTGGAAATTATTCCACACAAAATTGCCAGCTACAGTCTTCAGGGTAGGTGCCAAAAGAGTGGTGTTTCAGTTGTTAAAAGAAAAAAAAAAAGGAAAAAAGTGATTTGGCCAACTATCCAGAAAATAGTTGACCTCATTAATAATATGAATTTTTCATCTCCTTTCCTATATGGCAGACCTTTTTCCCGTATCCTACCAATGAAAAACAACAACAACAAAAAAATTGATAGAATTGGTAATAATCTGTAAATATTTGGTATAAATAATCTGTAAATGCTTGGTAAAAAGATAAAATTGCATCATTCTTAATGAAAAAGAGGTTTGTACAAGCCATTAATGGTTTTGTTAACACCAGATTAATCTGCCCATTACCTCATTCATCAGGAACACATAAGCTCTTTTCACATTGCATTTGAAAGTTATGGTAAAAAAATCTTCTGTTTAATTACTTAAATCTTTCTTGAGTCTCAGCTGCACAGATTTAAACCATTTCTTTAATTTCAAAATTGTCTACAGAAAAACATCATAAGGTGGAAACTTGCTCATCATTTTCAACAGCAAAGAGAATGAAAAGGAGATGTTCCAATTCTTTCATGAAATGAAGACTGATGGTAAAATTATACCCTTATATATGAATGCAAATGCTTTTGTCATGGTGTCATATTCTCAGTTACACATGTATTTTCACTGTTCGTTAGGAACTTTTTGTGTGGCAATCACAGGATAAGGCTCTGTGTGATTTGTACTGCAGAAAATTAAATCAAATAATCATAATGCCTTAGGAGCTTCAGACCACCAGAACTTCAGATGTGCTAGATTGCATCAAGATCACATTAGGTAATCCTTTAACACTACAAAAGTTTGTAGAATTCAGAAAACTCCTAGAAAAAGGTGAATTTTATGTGACTAAGTACTAGATAGAGCATATGATATAATATGATATATGATATGATACAATATGATGTGTTGTGGTCTTTTGAGGGGGAAGGGAGTGTCAAATGTATTTGTCAAAAAATGTATATTCATTCATTGTAAAAATACTTTGAAAATTCTCCTTAAACAAAGGTGTTGTAATAGTTTTCAATGAAGAGGATTTATATGTGGTTTGTTTTCTTTTTTTTCTTAGAAAAAGTTAAGTAATAAAGAGACCTTCAACAGTTCCCATTTACAGAAAAAAAAACAAATGAAGGAATCAAGATATTCTCTGATTCTAACCCCAGGCATAGCTCTTTTACTGCAATCCCTTACACTATATTAGAGTTTATGGTTGATGTTTGGAATTCTTCCTCTTCAAAACTCACTTCTTATGCGTTAGTGAAAAGATTTTAAACTCTTATTTCTGAACCATTCTTCTCATTGATCACATTATTAAATGTGAAAGCATCTTTGAACCGAGAGATTTAAAGTATCTAATAGCAGATATTTTGATCAAGGACTGTGTGTCTACACAGTAAATAGTGAATACTGCTGGCAAGGGATTGAGGGACTTCCAGTTCTGAGTCACCTCTAATAAAGGAAGTGATCTATGGGATTAAAAGTCAAGAAAGAGATTACAGACTTTGAGAGAAAATGAAATATCTTCAGTGTGTATTTTAAATTTTACATAGCAACTGTCTACTGCAAAGCCAATATGCTGAACTAATAGTTTCCTGGAGACATTCTATTTTGTCTCACTCTATTACTCAGTTCCCTGCTCAATGTTCAGCTTCTCCTACTGAGTCACTAACTGCCCAAGGTGTAGACAGTCTTACAGAGAAATAAATTAATTTGAAATATTTTCCCACTTGATTTTATTTCTCTTCTATACTGCTGAATGGTAGCAAATGAAACGATCATTTTAAAATCTCCAATATTCATCCCCGATCTTTAGTTCTCAGTCACATTTCATAATTATGCTTTATAGTAAATTAAATAATTTAATTTGAAGAGATTATTTTACTGGATATGACACAGGTTGAAGATCTGCTTGTGAACAATTTGTAAACAACAACATTACACAAACAATATTTAGAAGCAATTCATGAAGTTGTGCTAGCTAAGCAATGTTCTGGGTACTCATTTTCTCATCTGAAAATCAATTAAATAAGCAAAATGTCAGTTAGATTCTAGGAACCTATTCTTATAATATCCAACAGTATAAGGACACCTGCCCCTTCCTGCTTAACACTGAACTTACCACAAGCAAGAAAAGAGTGATATTTATTCATATGCATAACATTAAGCATCTTAAGTATTCCCACTTCTTCCTTTGGATTTATTTCCTTCTGTATTTAAATAGTATTTTTTTTCCCAGAGAGATCTGGAAAAAGAAAAGTATTCATACAAATACCTGTTTGCATAGACACCATGCATTGGAATAAAGGTCACAGAGTTTCAAGTTCTAATGTCTACAGTAAAGTTTAATGACAAAATAGATCAATTCAAACATTAGTCAAGCAGAAAGTTCTCAGCTGCGTGCAAAAAAGTAAATTTTATAGGAATGATACCTCAACACCCAAATCTGATACTGTCCCTAAAATGCCATGAGAAAAAGAAACCATTGGTTTAATTATTTTCAAATATGGACATGACAACCATATGAGGGGATGATATTGGCGTTTTTATGATCATGAGCTGTGTTATGCACTTTTGTTTTTCACATAATTTCTCACAGAAAATAGTATTTCCCATATTCAATACTCATACCAAGAACACATTTTTCCTGGTCATCTGTCTACCTAGGAGTGAATTTACACTGTTGCAGATTAATGGCAAAGCAAACTCTGAGACACGGGGGCTGGTCTCTGCTCAAGCGTGTTTATCTCTGCAAGGGTTTATTATTGAAAATGTGGCACTCAGCTGGCTTTGTGCAGAAATAAAGCGTTGGTCTGGCAAGGCATGCTACAGGAGCATTAGCAGTGTGCCACAGCTAAACCGACTTCAAGTGAAAACACATACCAGGACATACTTTAGTGGTTCTACTAGCAAACGTACATTTTCTTTGATAACCCAGTTCTTATTTATCTAGGATAACAGGGCTTCATTTTATTTTGTAGTACATGCAGTATAACATTTTCAGTTTTTGGTCTTTACACAGTTTGCTTCCTGCAATATTATAGCCATCTGACAACCATCAGTAAAAATTGACATAGCATGCTGTCAGCCAGAACCCTTAGGGAGCTGTTAATTTTTGCTATAAAAAAGCTGTCTTCCAGGTCCATTCTATATTGCTTAATCTACAGATGTTGAGGCCTCTCAGACTCCATTCTACAGAGAAGACTCCTTGGGACTTTACTGTCAGTTATAAAGTGTTTAAGGATGTATGAAATAGTTTTGGATGAAGAGCTCTTTTTGGAAATAGTGGGGTTTTTGTGGTAAACTTAATCAAGCTAAGCCATAACATGAAATCTGATTCCTTCTATACCAAGTGTAAAGCTGGCAACGTGATGTCCCTTAGAAGATGTCCTTTGTGGTAGGTTTACCTGAGTCACATGTAACACATTTGTTTCATTAGGGGAAAAGAAAAATAATTTGTATTTTCAGAGCTCTGTGTTTGAGAATTCATACATTTGTGACTCATTCATCTTCTCCCATAGTCCAAAAGTTCCCAGTCTATGCCCTGACAACATAGAATTAATAGAAAAATTAGTCCTCTAAAATTCACAGGCAACATATAAGAAGAAAAATTCTGTTAATGCATTATCTGATGGTTTTGAAGGAGCTGCTGAATGTATCTATTCAATCAGATGAGTGTTATAACCCATTGAAGATTTTTAGGCAAGGGGTACATTTTTTTCAACTCTTTGTCCCATGTCATTCCTTTCCCATTTGTCTCCAATATCCCATGGTCCAAATCATTGAGTTCTGTTTCAGTCCCACCAGAAACTCCACTACACCCTAAAAAACCACTAAAAATTAATACTTATTGTCTTCCTTAAATGAATACATTTTCTTTAAGAGCCTTCATTCTGTTAAATTATATAAGTATGTCTGTCTGTGTGTACGTGTATATATATATATATATATATATATATAAAACTACAAATAAACTGCTGTTTGTTTTAAAGCTTCCATTAAGTTTCATTTCTAAGCCAATAATATAGCTAAGAGAAAAATGACTCATTTTTGCCTCCAGATCTATAAGTCATAGCAACTAGCCTTTTGGAAATAAACAATGCCTTGGTCATCCTAAGTGAGAACCCTGCTTAAATTTCATTGATCTGTGTTTTATAGCAGATCAGATTACAGGTTTGTAGTCTCTTACAACCTTCTAAAAAATAAAGGAATCACCCTGTGCTTCAGTCTGTGTCTCTGCTAGGGGTCTTTCACAGGAAGACTGTGAAGTGGTTTCTGTGAACAGAGAGGAAGTTCAGAGTAGCTCATCTGTGCTATGCTTGTGCTGCTGGGTATGAGTTCTGTGTCAGAACTATAAACCAGGCTTGATCAGAATGGGGCCCAAAACTGTCCCTTTGCATTTTCACTTCCCTCAAGTACTGAAGTATAATCTCTTTTCCCAGTATGCTTTAATCTCCTCTGTAAGCCTGCACAAGTTAAACCCATTTCAGAGTGGCTGGTGAGAATAAATAGATATTTCTAAAGGGGGTTTTGTATCATAATTTCTAATATTTATTGTATAATAATAATTGAGTACAAGATATTGCAAGAGTTCCAAATTGTCACTCAGAAATTAAAAGAAATTATGTATAAAATTCTCTATATCCACTAATTATTTGAATAAAACAAAACTTAACCAAAGACACTCAGTTACCTGATTACTGGCATCATTAATTTTCACAGAACTTACCAGTTGTATCTCAATCCTTTTTGACTAGCAGGTGAAAGGAGAGGAGAGGAGAGGAGAGGAGAGGAGAGGAGAGGACAGGACAGGACAGGACAGGACAGGACAGGACAGGACAGGACAGGACAGGACAGGACAGGACAGGACAGGACAGGACAGGACAGGAGAAAGCAAATGGTTCATGACTGTTATTACTTTTATTCTACATATGCAAAAGAAAAGGATTTTCAGGTTGAATATTTGATTTCCATTTGTGTTTCTTAAAGTCTTCCCCTGTGGTGAGTTTTACTGAATGAAAAATGTTGTTAGTTTTTGTTCATTCTTTTCGCCAGTGTAATGAAAAAATGGTAGTTTGAAAATGAAAAGAGCATAATTCTCTTTCTCCCTCCTGCTTTTTTTTTTTATTTTTAATTTTTTTACTTTTAGAGGGGTAGAAACATCCTCCAAGGATGTGTAGTCTTTGATTTTACATTTATCTTGTTTATAAACTGTTCTTGTCACAGGTTTTGAATGAGATTATCTTATTTGCTTGTGTCCAAGCGTAACACTCAATAACTGTTAGAAGCTGCTCCCATCTCCAAATCCTAAGCAAAGCCGGAGAAAATTATTAAATTTAGCATGTACTCCCTGAAGGACAGGATCAATGTGGTCTCGGCCAGACAAAAAGAAACTAATCCTACAGACTAAGACAGTTCCAAAAGGGCAGGAATGAGAAGGAGAATTTCAGCATCACAGTAAAAAACTTCAGAGGATCCTTCAAATCACTCCTCTGCTGTTACATTATCTTGTCAGGAATGAAAACTACACTTATTAGCAGTATACAATGCTTGTTTTTCAGACATGGAAAGGGTCTAATTGTGGGCAAAACCAGCTCAATTTTGCAAGTCTGAGCAGAGTCACAATAAAGCTCACCCAACACCTCTAATTAGGTTCCTAAATGCAAGTCCACTTTGTCCTAGATATGGTAAAATTTCTTATATCTAATTTATAGCATGTTGGCAGGGCCATGTGTAAAGCAGAGGCTGCTGGTGTTGCTCTTCAGTGATAATTTTTCAGAGTATGAAGCACTTTATTTCAGATCCCTCCTTTGTCTCAGTAGGTTCAAAGTCATATGGACCACCTTGGAAGTGGTGAGTTTTCTGTAGAGAGGGTGCTACAAGGATGGCCTCTGTGAGAAAAGACCAGGGCTGCAGGTACCAGACAAAGCCAGTTTCAACTGGATCCAAAACTGTCTAAAGATGAGCCAGTCAGTGGCAAGTGTTGTGCCTCGTTGACAATATATTTAAGACAGGGCGTATGCTAACATATTTAAGGATGATAACATATTTAAGAAAAGCTAGTATAATAATGCTTTTAATGTGACTGAGATTAGTGTTCTTTAAGAAAATAGAAAGAAGTTTTGTATTGTTAAGTAACTAATATTATTAAAAAGCACTGTGCAGCAGCTATGTGAAAGAGGGGTGAGAAAAATGCGAGAGAAACCACTCGGCAGACACAAAGATCAGTGAAGGACGAAGGGGAGGAGATTTCTCCAGATGCCATTGCAGCTTATGGAAAAGACCTCTGTGAAGTCGGTTGTCCCACTGCAGCCCACGGAAGACCATGGTGTAAGATATCCACACTGTAGGCTGTAGAGAAGGTTCATGTGCCCTCAAGAAGCTGCAGTTTGTGGAGATCCATTGCAGGAGAAGTCTCCCAGTAAGAGCTTTGGACTAAGGAGAGCAGCCTGTGCAGGAACAGGTTTTCTGGTGGGGCCTGTGACCCACAGGGGACTCACACAGGAGAACTACAGCATGGATTTTTCCTGTAGGACTGTACCCTGTGAAAAGTACCCCTTCTGGGGAAGTTCATGGAACTGTATCCTTTGGAAGGGACCAATGACGTTTTCTTGTGGGTCTGTGTGATAATACTTCATATGTATTAATCTGATTATCTACTTTTCTTAAAATACAAACCAGTATGCTAATGATTTTTTTGTGATTGAGGTTAGTGTTCTTTAAGCAAATAAAAATAGGTTTAGTATTTTAAAGCTACTAATATTATCAAAGAATTCCAGAGTCCATCTTCTGGCCAAAACCAAACCAAAATTAGAAAATGACAGCCAGAGATGTACAATTCCACAATAAGATCTTCAGTTAAATGGACACTTTTAGACATGGAGTACCTAGAATAATAAAAAGTATTATAATATTATGATGGCGTAGTTCTATAGACCTTCCTTTATCTACAGACCAGTCATTTCAGGTCTACTTGATGGGTTCAGATCTATTAAAATGGAAGATTTTCTTGCTTTCTCTGCATGTATTATCTTCACATTTTAATGTGTCTGCTGGTTGCCACAGAAGTTATCAGTATTTACTAAACCTGAAAAGGAAGTTATTACAGTGTAGATAAATGTCATCCAGAGTAAATATCAAAATGTACAAAAATATAAATTAAAGCATGTGCAAATCTGTGTAAATAATAATTCAAATCTGTTCTCTGTGACTCAAAATGTATGTATTGTAACAAGAAGTATTTAAAGTCCAAGGTTTCTCACACACAATACCAGGAAAGCTCAGCAACTGTTAAGTTGCGGGTTTTTTAATATTTTTCTTTTCTTAGCATTACTTAGAAGATCTTCAATTGTTTACTTTTTTTTTACCTGCAGTAGTGATTCCAACATCATCTCAGCTGTTACAGAAAGACTGCAACATAAACAAAAGATTATGACTGAAAGAGAAGAGGAGACAGAACCAAATAATCTCCTTATCTGTTTTGTGATTGTGCAAATGTCCTTGAGCAAACTTTTGAAAGTTTTCTTTAGAAAAACTGTACTGGAGTATTCAGTGGGCTTTCTTTTATCTAAGGGATTTAACTGCATGTCAGCAGAGTTCTTTGAAAGCATTGTGGTGCCAGTATAAAGATTTTTATCTAACCACTTATAGTGACTTTTAAAAAAATTAACATGCTGCAGGTTTCAAGAAAAACTGTAGCATCAGGTTGAAAATGTTAGCCTTACTTTCACACTTGATGAAGCCTAACAAAACTGTAACAATGAATAAACTTTACACAAAAATTTCCTCAGCAGCAGCATGTTCTTGCTTTTGGAGTCACAGAGTGTAAGTCACTATGTGAGAGCTGTGTGAGAAAAGGTGCTTAACCTATGAACAGCAAATACAATGACAGCATTATCATAAGCACATTGTCAGCACTTATTTGCAAAGCATCAGCTGGCATCTTTAATTTATTAGGTTTGGACTACAAGGATTGACTAAATGTGTTATATGTGTTATTTTGAGAGCATATACTTTCTAAATTTTTATATTATGCCTCATAATTGGCTACTATTTTTGGGAGTGGAAAGAAGAGTCTAAGGACTAAATAACTGTTTTTCACTTTTTGGAAACACCTGATGGTATAGACTACCTTCAGCAAGAGGCATAAACCTAAACACACATCTTATTTTAAAAATATAAAATTTTGACAAGAAGAGGATGATAATGGATCCTTGGAGAAACTACCCATTTTATATAATAAATATGTATTAATGAGTCTTCCCTATCCTGATTTTTTGTTCTACTCAAATACTGGTTTTATCTTCTTTCATACAGTTTGCAGTTTTTTCCATCCCAAGAATTTGCCTTGGGCAAGATCTTCTTCTCAGTGGCATGGCTGTAACAGTCTTTGGACTGAAATTAACCCACTTTCTGTTCTCCTTTCCTCATATTCTGAACAAAGCTTTCCTGAACTTATCAGGAAAAAAAACCCCCAAACATTTAAGTGATATAATGAATGTGAAAGATTAGGAACTAGATTTGTCATCCAAGAACAGAATGAGTTTAGCAGTATAAACTGTTGAATACCATTTACTGTACACAGATAAGTGGTTAATATTCTGAGCCTAAGAGTACTGCTACTTTAGCAAAAGTCAAATGAATTCTTCATCTATACAATAGACATTCCTTTAACAATTTAACAATTGCCAGAGTAAGATACCTAAAATTAAATTCTTCCTCCTGGTTGCTCTTATTTTCATCAACAGTTGTATCTTAAAAATGTAGTTAGCATTGAGTAAGAGCTTGTGTGATGAGAGGGCTTATATCTTATGGTGTTGGGGTGATCTTTTTAACCAGGCAAGCTGTTCTGAACAGTCTGTCAGCACCAAGAGAAGGAAAGGGAAAGGAAAATTATTATACAAATTTTAAGCTAAGATGTTGGAAAAATGTCAAGGGAAAGATACAAAGTACTATGTTCTTGTCCCCCACTACTGTTAGGATTTACCTCTAGAAGGGAAAACGTCAAATAGAACAATGCATAAGCTAGTTATATTGCAGTGTCTGTCTATTTTCTCCATCCCTTATGTTTATGTTTTAATGTATTTAATTAATAATTGATAGTAGAAAACCATATGGTTTGATATTTGATATCAAATATTTAATTTTATTTACATGTGAATTGCATCCAGATATTAACATGTCTGAGTAGTTTGCATCAGTTTTAAAATGCCTCATTCACTTTACTTTGTGCAGGTTAGGAACAGTTTTGTAGGTGTTTATGCATGCTTCACTTTGCTAGCATTAGCATCGTCTGGTGAGGACAGGAGCACCAGATTCTGCATCCTTCTATTTTAATATGAAAGCAAAGCATACACACAGAGACCGTAAGGCTTCTCTAAAGACTGCTACAGTAAGGGAAATTTGCCTTTGTTTGAGAAGTTTGAAAAGGCTATTAGCATTTTCTCTCTCATGCTTACCCTTTCGTAATATGCCCAGCATACATAGGCACCATAGACACAGAATATTATGGTATTTAACAGTATAGAAGAAGAGCTTATATATACAAAATGGAGCTAGGTACATACTACATATGTAGTTCACATAGCCTGTATTTGTCCTGTTTACAAGGACCCTAGTTACTCTTTCAACAGATTTTTGCTGTAAACCAACTATTGTTAAAAAAGTAGATTTAGATTTCAAATGTAGAACCATTTTAATTTACTATTCAAAGAAGAAAATACTACTGCTGGATGGAAAGCATAGCTCTGCCAAAAGTACAACTTTCTCTTTGGAAGCAGATCATCTGATACTGAAATCCTTGGAGTGTTCCACTTTGGAAATCTTAATCTCTGATAACTGAAAACATGATGTATGAAACTTTGGGTTAGAATCATGTGGAAAAAAATTGTGAAACAGAGTCATCTTACATGCTGTTGCTGACTGCAATCCTTAGAAAGCCTGAAACAGTAGTTCTGCATTAGGGTTTCTCAGAAGCGTGCACAAATGACTGTGGTTTGTGTAAGTTATTCTCAAGTGTAGCATGCCAGCTGCTCTGTTCTGTCTCCCTTAGGGGAAGGTCCAAGACTGCCCTGGTAGTAGGCATGCAAAAAAGTAATTTTTTGCCTGACTGTAACCTATTGTCATTCTTCTAATTGTCAAAGTCTTTCTAAATACTTGTGCAAGTATCACTACATGCACTATGCATTTATTCAAGCTGCTATTTGCACACATATACATATATAGTCAGCCAAAGTAAGACTACAAAATCTCCACGTGACCTAAGGAATCTGTCTGCTGCACCTGAATATTAACTGAACCTGAGCCAAGCAGAAACTCAAATTCCAGAAAGGGAAATGATCCAAGAAAGGCAACAAAATATATTTTATGAAAGTTTCACATTCTATGACATTCTCTGTAAATAGAGTAATTTTGGTTCTCAGATGTGGGAGGCCTGACTGAGTTAAGATCATGTGAATCTTCATCTTCCCTCCACCTTACAGTTCACCTCAGATTGTTATGCTTCATATACCACTGTGTTCTTGGTGAAATTAAGACAAACCCTAGAAAGGATTGTGCTTTCAAATATTGGCTCTAAAATGTCTGCAAAATCAAATCTTATGGGTGAAATGGTCCTAAAAGAGAGAAAGGTTATATATCATTTGCAAGGGTTTGAAGAGACTTGAGCAAAAGCTTTTATTTTCAGGAAATGTATTTGTAAAATCAAGGCCACTGTAATCCTTAAGTCATATTGACTCAGTTCTGTTGCTTTCTACGTCATCTTTTTTGTTTGTTTATTTATGTAATAGCAGATCGTCTACTTTGAAAAAAAAACCAAAAAACCAACCCAAAATAAAGACTAATAATTTCTTCCTAGCATTTGTTTTGCTCATCTGTAATAAAATGACTTATTTTCACTCAGGCCTCAGGATACTTAACGAAAGTACTTCTGGTAACACTCTCTCCACGTCCATCTAATGTGAGTGGAAGGAAGACTGTCATCCACACACTTAAATATAAGTGACAGCTGTGCCACTTAAGTGTGCATCACTGTGAGCTGATGCATCCCATCAGTCTATCAGAACCTGGCATTTGGCAATCAGCATTTCCAGGTATATTCACAGCAGTAACTTCTGCTCTCTGTTATTCCAAACAGATGCAAGGGCTTACCTGAAGGCACAGAACATTCCTCAGTTATCAAGAAAGTTGATATAGCAAGGACATAAAAGCTGAGATAGTGAAGATTTTTTTCTCTCTTAATCATAAGCTGAGCAACTGGCTTATGACCTGGTCCCCCTGACAAACTGCCTCTGGATATGATGGTATTTCTGTTACATCTTCTCAAGGCTCTCTGTGACACTGCTATGTAATAACCACTGCAAATAGATATTAACCTTCTCCACATCTTTAAAACTGGTAGACCAAAACCTTCTATCTGAGACTCCTACTGATTCTAATCAAAGTCAGGGGGTTTTTTAAGAGTTTTACTCTTAAAAAGTGAATGAAATTTGCAGCATGCTGTTTTTATGAGGAAAAATGTTAAGATATTCTGATCAGAAAAGGTCAATTTAAAATTACTAATGTTGTTTAAGACTGTAACTCAGCAAAAATATGTACCCTTTTTTTCTAATTATGGTTGTGATAGTGTCTGATCAAAATTATACATCATCAAATGTATACTTTGTCACATAAATAATCAAGAAAAATAAGATGGTTAAACTTAGACGCATGAATATTTAACCAACTAAATTAAATTAAATATTAACCAATGAAAATTATTTAACCAATGAATATTATTAATTTTCATTCTGAGTACATTATGAATAAGACCAGTATTACAAGTGAGCAGGCATCTCATATTTCAATGTTTTAATTACTGAAGAACATTTAAGTGAGCATCTTCCTAATTCACTGCACTTGTCAGTAAAAATACCCACCTATGACATTTAATTTAATTGACTTGTCAGCAGTGATATGTCAAATCATCAATATATGTGAGACACCTCCATATTTAGGTAATTTTGCTGATTTGTCCAACATTTTATGTTAATGAATGTATAGGTAAACCAAACTGCAGTAGAACACGAATGTGCATATGCCTTCTGTTAACTCTCCAGGTACACTTTAGGCTTCATTTGAAGTGATGATTTTTCATATTTCAAAATCACTTCATTTTATAGGAAAATACAGAAATTGAATCAATTTGTAAATTGATCAAGGAAGCTTCAGAATTTCGCACTTACTGATGAAAATTTAAAATGAATTATAAAAAAATAAAGATAAATCATAAAACTATACAACTGTCTCTGCTGTTGAATGATCACTACTGGATAAACTGAAAACTCCTAACAACAAGAGTTAGAGAATGAGTAAAAGATGTAGTTCTTCTGAAACCAAATAGCCTTTCATATCTCAAAGTATTTGCAATTGTTTATTGTAATCTGAAGTGTGCTGTGATTATACAGCCCATATCACATATTTAATCCTTAACAAGATCTGCTGATGAGTGTTGCTCAATATGGAAAATTTATTTTTCATTCCACCATTTATATAATTGAATACTGTATGAAAAACTGTAGTAACGTTCCTGTTCATAGCATACAAGGAAAAATACATAATTTCTCTATATTATAAGTAGAAAATATAGACTTTCTTGTCGTGTTACCTCTCAACAAGGGAAAAAATCGATAATTTATAAATTCTAAAACAATGAAAGTTGACAGATATTTGTCAATCCAAATCTCTAGAAATGGCAGAGTATACTAGTTTGCATTAGTTAATGGAAGGTGCAACATGGTGTAGAACTTTGTGTACAGACTTCTTAGCCATACGCTTTAATTTAAAGGATTGTAGGGGCTTGGCACTGGACAAGAAAGAACAGTATGTCTCCACTTCACTATGTACAAAATTAGGTGCATAATGGAATTTTTTGAATTGTTTTGCAGCATAGCTAAAACATTTTGTTGTTGGGGTTTTTTTATATTTGGACATGGCTGAAGTTGATAAAAACAGTAATTGCTTGTTAGTGTACTCATACTGAAAACTATGTCATACCGAAAACTATGTTTTGAAATTTTTGATTTGTACAGGTAATAGTCCAATTACTTCTGCTATTATGACTGGTGAAAAAGCAGCAGATAGTCCTTATCTCTAGCAATTTAGCAGCGGTATGTGACTTGTTCAGATTTAACAGAGGCTTCTCTAAGGTACTTTACTGACATAGCAGATACCAGAATTGCAGCAGTCCTTTGGGATAATAATTGTGTTCCCTGTTATAAACCAGAGTAGAAACCAGGAGGCACAGTTTATTTCTTTATTACTATGATGTTAATAATGCCAGTTGGTTGTCTCCCTATTTCAGTTTTCTACATTATATATTTCCCATGCTGCGCCATTATTACAATCTATTGGTATAGGACACCTATCATAGTGACCATGAAAAACGTGTTTAGCTGGAAAACCCCCAGGTAAGACTATTTGCTTGCATTAATATCTTTGGATCTTGATTATACTGATAGAACTTACATTAGTCTTTCTAATTTCCATTAAATTCAATGATTTAACCATGTGAAATTAAATATCAGGTAATAGTGTTCACAAAACAAATTGATGGAGAATCTTGTTTTACATTATAACATGCCTTTTCATCACGTCATATTGTGACTGTAGGAGGAAAAGCCATAGTCTGCTTCCCCAAAGTGATATCTGGCACAACACTCTTTCATTTTAAAAGCAAAAATTAGGCCTTGTACTTCATGCAAAAACTCAGTCTAACATAACGACTGGACATGTCCATCACTGGGACAATTGCATCTATTTTTGCCACACCTAGTGGTAGAAAATGGGAAATGTAATATTCATCATTATGGGTTTGTTTTATAAAATAAAGAAGAAATTAATATTGATATTTCTTATGAGAATGAATAATAACAAAGAACTTTAATGCTGTTTCCAGACTTTTTTGGGAGTGTCTGGGAGGACACCTTAAGGATACAGTTCTCACACAGCAAATTCAAAAGCCAGAATCTGGTTTGGCAGCTGACCTTCTCCATGATCAGCAGCAAATGGATGTACAAACCTTGCAGCTGCTTGGCACATGTCAGTTGGCCATTTTTACTCCTTTGTAGGAGATTTACAGCCTTCCAAATCCCTCTCTATCCATGCTACCACCTCCCCGTGTGCCTGAACACTTCCAGGCATGGCAGCTCTGCCCAGGAGGAAGTGCAGCAATGTGTGCTGGGGCAGGTGCCTGAGCTTATCGCCCACCTGGCAAAGAGCAGGCAGGCTCCTGCATGTGGACATAAACAGTGGCTCGTGCAAAACAGACATGGTTGTCACTGTATTCTCACAGATCTCTCTGCTGCCTGTTGATGTCTCTTCAAATTTAAAGGCACTGGCTTCAGACAGAATTATGAGTACGATATGGGGTGAGCATCTACTCATTTATATGTATAGAGGCTTGGACTACAGAGAGCCTAGACTTTTGCAAACTTGTAAATAGCTGAATGAAGATGGCAATAGAGGTAGAAGGAACGAGGTCACACCACCATTCCTTCAGGTCTCTACCCTCTGGACACTCACTGGTTAAAAGCTTTTTATGTCCATTCCAGAAACATAGGATAGATAATGTAGTATTCCAAGACAAATTAGGCTTTTCCAGCGTAGGAATATTGGCATTTGTGAACAAAGTAAAAAACTGTATCATCACTTGAAGTCAACTGCAGGTGTCTGGCACTAAAATAAAATATTGTCCCTGTGTAGCTTAACTCATTGGCTGTCTCAGCTAACAAATCAGATAAAAAATGGGGGTCATGGCCTCGGAGTGATGCAGCAGAGCTCCACTGACTAAGCCAATTTAGACCATCTGAGGCTAGCATTCTGTGAAGCTGAAATTGTTCACTTGATTAATGGACCAACTGTCTAGCTCTTATCTAACCTGGACTGCAACCAGAGTCTCCTTTGTTGTCAAATGCCAGCATGAAGTCCACAACCATGAGTGTCAGCAATTTAACATGTAATGAGCTGAGAAACAGTACCACAATTTTTGTTACCTTGATATATGACTTAGCTCTGCAATTCAATGAAAGATTTGTTTTCTGAGTTTTAAATAATATAGAAATACTAGCCTGAGGAGAAGGAAGTGTAAGGGCTGTGTAATCTGTTAACAACATCTGTGTTTGGACCACTGACAGAATCAAGTGCAATGTTCTGATTGGATGGGGAAGTCAGGGAGATAAAAGGTTATCTCCAAGGGTGTACACTCTTAAATTAATGTCACTACAATTTCTACTGTTATGTATAGAAGAATTTATTGTCACTTTGATAACTTTTTATAGTAATATATTCCTAGATTGCTAATTTTTATGTGATAGTTCAAGTTTTTGCCCCAAACTTCCTCTGGGTACAGACCAGAGCTAGTAGTTATTCAGTGGCTTAAATAGATTACAGCTGTTTTCACTTTCTATTTAGGTAATTATTAACCATTTAAATGTATGTATGATAAATTCCTCTTATGAATACAAACATCATAAAAGGGATCTATTTCTAAGCAACATCATCTTACCCAAGCATGGAGAGGCAACATTTGTTTGACTATTTAATTATTTTGTAGGCACCCATGGAATTTGTCATGAGCTTCAGGAAATATTACTGAATGTGAATTCAAACCAAATTGTCTCCAGGACTGCACATGAGGATTATATTGCTTTTTAGCATCTCTGCTATTTGAGGTTCTATAAAGTATGGGTTACTTCTATCCTCAGTTACCTCCCGGTATCATTCTGTCTCAGTAGCAGCAAAACTACATTTTAAAGTACGGTTTAAACAGTGTTGCAGTAGTTATGGCTGCTGACCAAGTGATTGGGGACCCACAAAGCCCTCAGCAGTTGTAGATACTTGGTGGGCTGGCTCCATGGTCTGACATCTCCCCCTAAGTCAGGGTGAGCTCCCACAAGTCCGTTCTGTCTTATGTTAATGTTGGTTTTTGGTTGGCCCTTTGGCCCTCCACCCCTTTTTATGTAAACCTTGATGTATATTCATTTCTCCCGTTAAATATGTATGTTTTCTAGAAAGTTCTCTGTTAGTCGGTACCCAACTGGTTCTCCTCTCCTCTGCCCCTCCCTTCTCCTCCCCCATTGGTTGTTACCATGTCACCCCACCTTGTCTCTTCCCCTTTGATCTCTCCTGATTGGTTGTTGCTTCCCCTATAAAACCCCTGGACCCTCCCGAGATCTTGTGTTTTGCACCTGGAATTTCCTCAGAATAAACATTTGCAACCCACATGGAAGACCCCTCTCAGCTCCTTTGTTCCCTTTCGACGCCTTGGTTGATTGCCTGCGTGTGTGTGTGCTGTCATCACACCATCGGTTGTGAGCGCTACTGTGAGTGCCTCGGTGGGCTCGCCTGGGTGCCCTTAATGCCATCGGCTGCTCCGGGAGAGCCGATCCTGACACGGGGTGCATGGGGAAGGCGCAGCACTGTCTCCTCGGTGACACCGCATGGCTGTGTCAAAACCGGAGAAGTTGTTTTGACAGATGTGCATTACTTGCATTTGCTGAGTTTGAATGATCCAACACTTCCAGAAGCACAGGCAGCCTCAGGAACAAATCAGTGTTGCATAGAAGCAGATCAGTCCAGGTTAATCAGTTTAATGGATGTTTCACTGTATGACTGAGGCAGATTTTGAGTCTATTATGAAAATGACTTTAATGTGAAGTTACTCATTTGAGCCTCTTTACTAAAATATTTTAAATTAATTTCAAGGTAGCCACAGAGACCAAAAATATGAAAGAAAATGATGATCACATCTGATTAGATGATTACACAACTTACCTTGCAAAGTGAATGAGATATCAGCTACCTTCTACTATCATTATCTCCTCCCTTATGGTTTTCCAAAAGTTAGAAATGTTATTAAATATTACTTTTGCTTCCATATAGAAAAAGCCTTCCTTGACTAAACAGTGGCAGCCTGTCTGAAGCCAGTTACAAGTGTGCACATTACAGATAATCAGCTTGAATATTTCAGGAGTCTTTGTAAAATACAGATGCTACCAGTGACCAAAATTTTTGGTAAATTGGAATTGTTCCTACCTTTTAAAGGAACTGCAGCAATCTGTGGAGAAGCTGTGCCTGGATCCCAGTCTCCCCAGCTGCTGGTACACCTGGGCATATGAGCCCCTGCAGCCACAGCCAGCTTCAGGAGCTGGTACAGAACCACCTCTCAAATGCACACACATGATGTTCTCAGCTGACACCCAGGTCCCATGGTCTCAGTGGCAGGTGCCCTGGACATGTTGGTCTCTCCAGCAGCCAGGTCGTTCGGTTGCTGCATTCCTAGAGCCCCATCCAGAAACACTCATGGCTCCCAGAGTACCTATTTGCTGTCTAATCCAACTTGGTACTGCCTGTGACAACACCCTGACCCACGGCCTGCTCACAGGTGGCCTGTCCAACTTGTCAACATAGCCCTGTTTTCCTCATGCTTATTTCTCCCCAAGACACTGTGATCTCTCCCTTTCCCCACCTTTGGTTCCTCCCCCAAGCACCCCATCACAGGACTTGTGCAAACCCCAAGGGCCTGCACCCCATAATAGATCTGGTAGCCCTGTAAGAGTCACATGTCTCCATCTGAAAAATGCCCTGAAGAGGCCTAATGTTGGTGAGGATGTGGGGAAAACCAAAGGTTCTCCCGTAATAGTCCTGGAAAGAGCTGGATGAGGGTATTTATTTGGGTCCCTCCACATTCTCACATCCTAATCATCTTTTTAAGGCTTAATACTTCTATCAGGCCAGCATATAACCTCATCAGGTTTTAAGTAATGGCCTAAAATTCACCAAGAATTCAGAAATTTAAGTACACTTCATAGAATTACTTGCATTTTCTAATCACACAGTCTAGCTCGAAGGCACAAAAAAGTGTCTCCAGGTAAGCAATCCGTGTTAAGCTCACAGGTGTCTTAAGCCAGTTGTAGTCATTTAGGAATGGTATTCCCCAGTTTAGTACCCCCACTAAAAAGACCATGAACACCTCTTTGATTTATTGTGCCTTTTCTTTCATGTTAGTCAAGTTAAATTATAGCTGGTTTAGAAAAATTGTATTCATTTGTCAACTTTAAATTTCCAATGTTTCTCTCCTGGTTCTCCCTCTGAAAAACATTTATAACATATTTATATATTAATTTTCACAAAGTGTGTATTTATTTAGGGGTTTGAGATATAGGGAATAAGTAGTTTAGATTATATTCATTTTCCCATAGGACCTAAGTATTTAGGTTTAGAAAAGCTATTTCCAAAATCAAGCAGTCATCCAGCAGTTATTTTTCAAAAAAGAAAACTTGCCTTCTCAGATAATAATCCAATTTAAGCATCTGGGGCAGATAGAGAAGTATAAATCTCTGCAAAATCAAATACTCGACATAAAAATAAGAGTTGAAAACTCTGTTCTAACTCGATAATCAAAATCTGACTCATGGGAATTTCTTAAAATAAAACTTTCCATGCTAGTTTCACTGAAGAAAGACATTTCACTTTTTGCTTTCACTCAACACTATGGTATTCTACTATCACAAAGCAAGAAACTGCATCCCATTTTCAAAGAAGTCTAGCAATATTTAAGGTGTTCAGAGTCCAATTTGCTAGTATCTGTTCAGAGAACTAGGGTGATGACAGACCTGAAAGATGACTCTTTTTCCTCATCCACATCTACTGGGATTCTCTGATGGAAGAAAGGATGACTTTTGTGACATCAAAATAATGAAAAAAGATGAACTCTGACAAGTTGTCCAATACTTTTTCTGTAACCAGGTAAAATTACATTTCTTACATAATATTCTTGGATTCACAGGTAACAACATGGTACTATACAGCCCTGCAACACCTCAGCCCCAGAGGAGATGCTCTAACCTCTGAAACCATGTACCTACCTAGGTATGTTACTTGTGTGGATCTGCAGCAGAGGAAAAGCTCCCAGCACCAGTGAATAAAAATCTGAACCCAAGAATTCACTTTAGAGGGAAATGCAGTTACCAGTTTGGGAAATTATGTAAATCCTGTCTTACTTAGTTATCTCCAGAACTTCACTCATACATTTCCTTAAATATTGACTTCTCAGCAGATTTTTAGAATTAGGACACTTAACTAAAAGTGCCAGGCTGTTACTTAGAAATAAGAATATGAACATGCATTACAATCTTATTGTTTAATATGCCCGATAAATGAAGTCTTTTCTGCTGCTCAAGTTTTTAATATAGAGAGGTGAAGAGACACCTCAGATTACTCAAACCTCTTTCATTTTACAAATTAGCCATATTTTTTTCAGTCTTTCATGAAAATGTAAATCTGCTATACAGTGTGATCATTAATGATTAAAAACACACTTGTCAATAAGGAAAAAAAATTGCTTTGCTTAGTACATTAACTTTCATCTTTATCTGTTGATCTGAGTGGATCTCAGTCAATAGTAACCACTGAATTCAAATTGCAAATATAGGGACATTATTTCTTTTGGGATTGCCAACATGGTCATAGCCTTGTAGTTTCATTAGAAAAAAAAGAGGTCCTTCTAATTAAAATAGTGAAGCCAATTTTTCTTAACACTTTAAAGAAGGGAAACTCAGACAATGTGAAAGCTTTTGCATCTAAGAATACTTCCAACAATTTATTTTGAAAAGCTACAGAAACCCTTTTTCATTCAAACTCCCACCATACACTTTTATGCAAACACACAAAACCTATAAATTTTTCATCCAAACACTCCAAAGTCCAAAACTTAAAATCAACAGTCAATAAGTAGACACCAGTGATAAGGTATTTGAGAGGAATCTATAAGACTTACTGAATAACAGGATGGCTCATGAATTTCAAATATGATAAATGTGAAATGATACTCATAGGGAAAACAGGATTCTGACCTTCCATACAGATACTGGGCTCTGATTAGACCAAGGCAATACAGATGGATATCTTGGATTATTAAAAAAATTTTGGTGGAGGCATCAGAGCAGTGGTGCTCCCAAAAGGGCTTATACAGATGGGAAGGGAAAACAGAACAGAAAGTCTTATTTTATGCAGGCAGGAAAGGTGAATAAAACAGAGAGTGTTATCCTGTTGTATAAATATGTAACTGGTTTGTGCAGTTTTGATCCTCTTATTTCAAGATACTTTTTGTTTTTCTATTATGTCTAGGAAAGGACTCAAGATAGGACAGAAAAATAAGGAATGACTGAGAGGAGACATCTGAGGGTATAGACAGTACAATCTAATAACATTGCAAAGTGTGGAAATGGGAAACAATCATTCAGTGCCTCTCAGAGTTCCTAGTTCTTAATAAGCCATCAAACAGAAATATTAGATGACAGGTTGAAGACAAATGGAGTTGATTCTTCATACACACTAGAGTTGAGCTGTAGAGGTCCTTGCAGCAAGAGAATGTAAACGAACCAAATTCATGAAGGCTTATTTGATGCCAAAAGATCACTGGAGTTTCAGGAATTTCCTGGGCCATAAATTGTTGAAGGAGCAGGGAATATTGTGAGGAAACGTCACTATAGGCTGCTCCTGAGTTCTCTCCTAGGTGTATGTTAAAGGTAAAATCCTGGAAGACACACAAGATTTTTAAGTGGATCTTTTTTCTCATCCTAAAACATTTTATGTTCCATTGAAATCCTGGCATTATGAGATGATAGCACCAACCTCTTCAGTAACATGCAGAGCAGAAAAATTAGAAACAACTGTCATGCTTTAATACAGGGGAATGTTCTGACTGGATATAATAAGGAAAAAAAAAGTTGCCAAAAGGATAACTAAGCACTGGAGCAGGTAGCACAGAGAGACTGGGAAATCTCCACCCTTGAGCATGTTCAAAAAACAGAGGGATGATACTGTAGGTAGCCTAACATACAGACCTTCAGTATAGACCTTGCTTTGAACTGGAGAGTGGGACTGGAAACCTCCTGAATGACCCATTCAACCTCAGTGAGTCTGAATCTATAAAATGTTGATAACCCCATGACAAAATTTTTGCTTATTGAACTCAGAAGATACCTTTATCTTTTAGTTTAGTGTAGGATGTAGGGCAAAAGTTGGAACTGGAATACGGAAGAAGAGGCATGTGCCAAAGATGAGTGATCCTGTCCAAATAAGGATCCACCAGAGAATCCCTCCAAGAGAAGTGAGACAATGACAGACAATAAGGATTCAGGGGATTTGTTACTGTTGGTAAGGGAAATAGCTATGAGATTTGCACCTAATCTGACAGAAGCAAACTGGGCTACCTCCCTGACAGCAAGTGCCTAAAGCAAATAAATTTAAATGCAGATTAAAAAAAGTTAAAAGCTGATTCTGTTTAAAATGTGGCACAACTGAGATCAAAAGCAGACCTGTGATTTCCTATGCATTTCATGTCAGTGTTGCCAGTTTTCAAATGGATGATCTTGGTTAACTTATCAAAATCATAACATGTGTGCATACTCACTTTAAATTGTCAAGGCTAAACAACTCTGCCATTTTGTACAACATTATTTTTTAGTGTGTACCATCTGTTCAGCTGAAATGTGGCTTACAAAATTTATTTCAGTAAAATAAGAAATAAATCTGTTTTTCAAACTTTATTATCCAGTTGAAAATCATTACAATGATATCTCTGTACAGTTAACCAGGTTTTATGAATGAAATTAGATCTACATGCCACGTAGCACTAGAAACTTTTCATCATTCTTTCTCTTATGGCGCTTCACAAGAGAGAGGGTTGAGTTCCTTTAATATATATCTAGTCACAACCCTGTAAAAATCTCTTTGGCTGAAGGTCAGAGGCAAGCATCATTACACAAAAGCTAGCTTCTGTTATTTATGTCCAAAGTTTTCTTCCAGAAGAAAATTAATAAAAACTTGGGAAACTCTTTCATCATTTACATTTCAATACTGTCCAGTACAAAGATATTGCTTTAAAATAGTTGATCTTTATGTATTTCCTATGCTTTTATAACTGAATAACCCTTTAACATGCAGCATAGAATTGAGTTATTGAAAGTCTGTGGCTACCTAAACAATGCATAATAATATGCAAAATTTTATGTGCTCCTGAATTTTGTTTGATGCAAAAGCAAATTTCCATATCACTTTTCAGCCTTGCTCACATTTGGCTTTGTGTGACTTAAACGGAATAATACAATTGTCAAAAAAGACAAAACTACAGGTTCACTTTCACGGAATAGTTTTGGATACTGTGCTTAAGGCACCCCGTCCACATGTGTATAGCTCACTCCAACACTTCCAAGTAAACATCCTCAATGCTTCCTACTCTGTCTCCTTGGCAACTTCTCCTCTACTCTGTCCTTGCAAAAGCCATTGATGCTTGCTTGCTTTCTTTCTCTGTGGGATTCCACCTAAGAAAGAGATGTAGCAATAGTGATGAGATTTGGGTCATTAAGCAAGACATAGTTAATAAAGCCTTTAATAAATTAGATTTTCATATAGGAGATTTCCAGTCAGTAGAAATAGAATCTTAAAAAAAGGCATTTCACTATTTTTTTAACACAAATTCCTGATATTACTTATTTCTTCCCAATTAATCTTTGTAAGATAAGAATCCTTTCAGGGGCAAACAGCTGTTTTCCAGCTCTTGTAGAACACCAATCAAAGCACAATGCATTATGAAGTCTCATGTAGAAATGTCCACGTCTTAAGATCAAAGATGTTAATCTGGCAATTTAGTAGTCTGCTGCTATTTAAATTTGGAATTTAAAATATAATATTTAGATTTGTTTTTTTCATATTGAATCTTGTTCAAAGATCAGTTGGAGACAGAAAGTGCTCCATTCAGAGTAGCCAAAATAATAAACCCATCATGAAAGAGTATAAAACCTCTTCTCATAAGATTTCGGTAAGAGTTTCTTCCAAACCTAACTTGTTTGCAATTTCCTTCAAATTAAGTAATAAAATATTCTCAAATTAAATACACAAGTTGCACAAATATCTCATTTGTTCAATGAAAAATGGATTCCAGAGGTATTTTATGTGATGTGTTTTCAGACAGCTTGACAAGACATTACTACTGCCTGACAAAGATAAACTTGAAAGGCACAAGTGATAAGCACAGAATATATATTAACACAAGAATTTATTTACACTGGTGTTACCACTGAATTTACTTCATGATCGGCTCAAAAAATATTAATGATGGTTCAGTGGTGTTAGGATGGGATCAGATAAGAATGTTATGCACTGAGGAAATTGAGGACAACTCTCAGAAAACATCTAATCCCAAAGGCCATGATCAACTATCTTCATAAATTAAGTAAATTTTAAATATTTCCTTCAAAAATGTGGTCCTCACTAAATTTTTTTTGAGGCTACGGCACCTTTTTGCTTGTTTCCTTGTCTTAGTTTTGTTTGGGTTTTTAAAATTTGTTTGTTGGTTTGGTTTGGGGTTTTTTATGCTTTTTTTCTTTCTTTTAGCTGAGAGTTTTTGAGAAAAATGAAGCTATCAAAACTGTTTACCTCCATTCTTTTTAAGTGGATAAATATTCTTTATAGTGTGAAAATTAGAGTACTCATCTGGATTGGTGATGATATAGATGTTCCTGGTGAATTGATGAGAAAAGACTGAATAGGTGTCTTTTCTTCTGCCAAACTTTTCAAAGAAGATTGAAAAATATCTGAGTTGATATTCCTAGTAGTATTACTGTGACAAAACATTTTCATAAAAATATTTATGTTTAACAAATCCTAGTTTTCTGAGAGTATACTGGAAATTACATCACAAAAATAATTCCTGACCCTCTCTACTTGCAAATTTTAATATATTCTACACAAGGATAAAGATAGTGTTACCCCAGAGAAAGCTATATTTAAACAGTAGAAATGCTTTGTACTTACTATTTTCCCCAAGTCGATTTTTAAAATTAGTGTAGCAGTTGAAATTTCTGGTCTACAATATCAGTAGCAAATTTCATATGATTGGTATCTACTACAGTGGCTTATAGGTAAGATTCCCCATGAGCTTAACAACTATGATGGCTGTTACTTTAACATGTGGAGTGTTTGCACTGCCTTGGCTGAATATGTGGTGCTGATGTGTCTGAGTCCATCAGTGCTGATCTGTCAGATTTTAGAGTATTATTTGGCAAAAATACCTTAATTTACTGATGAGAGGAGGATCACAGTGTCACAAGAAGAGCCGACTGCGGCTTGCTCACAAGTGAACAAACAGCTAAGGTGCCTTTTTCAGGTATGCTCTTCTGGCATACTTTCACGGTGCAACTTCATGCTCTCTCAAGAAATTCATGCTTTATTCCACCCTAGGCTTCATTGGTACAGAAGACCTGCTTTTGAATAAAACCCTCTAGAACATGACTGTTAAGTTGTATTAAAAGCAAGTATGCCTTTAAGGTGTACTTGAAATACTTTCTAAAACAACTACATTTATTCTTTCCCAGTTTAGTTGTGATCTTCGCTGGAAGACTTCCAGCTGATGAATACAACATCCACAGCTTTCACATTAGTACACAGCATAATAAGCAAAAAATGGTTGTATTTTTTTTTTAATTTGATGGAAAGCTTGAAACCATCTCTACTAATGCAAATTTTCCTCTTGTGTAATTTGGATTGATGACAACAGTTTGCTGTGCAAAAACATATCCATTGCTTTTGGATCATCAGGCCAAGCCTGCAATCCTGTTCAAGGGCAATACAGAATTCTCATGACTACATTCCAATCAAATGTTTGGAGGGTTTTTTTGTTCTAAGTCCACCCATTCTTAACTTTTGAGATTGCAAGCATAAATAACAGAAATAGTAATCTCTTGGAATAGGAATAATTTCACTTCTTCTTGGACCTGCACAAAAGTATATTAGGACACTGATCATCCACACTCTCCACTCATCCACACACAAGTTATAAGTAATAACTTGTAAATGACTGGTACAAGCAGGGCTGGCAGGGAGATAGTTTACAGGGGGAAGAAGAAAAGGTGATTTCCTGATGGCTTTCCTACCAGAAAGCCATGATGAGAATCAGAACTATGTAGAAATTTTTTAAGCTGCTTCAAGTTGCTGTGTGTGATTTTTCCAGATACTTTTTTCTGAATAATGGGAGTCAAGTATGTAAAAAAATCTGAGCTGAACGAGTACAAAGTTTTTTGCTAATGCACATTCTTGGATATATTAGTAAACCACTGATGCTGATATTACATTTTATGCAATTTCTAACCTTTAAAGGGTATCATGAGAGATTTACATAATACAACAGCGGGGTGTTTTAGTCCCATTGTTCTTTATATCCTGATGCTCTCACAAAAAGTAGGAAAAGGTTTAGAGTTTAGTATTGATTGAAATTTCCTTTAGCCAGGCATAAGAAGCAAGAGTGGTAGATAACTTCAGTAACTACAGTGACTTTTGGCTTTGGGATGAGCTGTATCTTGACTTAAAGTGATTTGCATGCCCCCAGTTTGAAAATATCCAGGAGACACAGGACACAATTGTGAACAGATTCGAAGGGCTCTTTCACTGAGAATTTCTATGGTCATAAAACAGAGTAAATACAAGGTCATTTTGATGTAGGAATCGAGGGAAGCAGATGTGACCTTAATGAGGATTTCAGTAGAAAGCAAGACATACTGAGCTCAGGCTGACAAAGTGGCTGGTTCCAAAACCAGGTTTAATCAAAACAGTAATCATTCTACACAGTTTTAATTAAATGTTGCTCTGTTCTCCTAAATTCTAGATAACAATGTAATTATGTGAGTGGACAAAAATAAGTATTAAGAACTGCAAGAGTGTTATTCAACAGGCTGATTTAAATTATTACCTGCTAGTAAAAGAAAAAATATTGGCAAAGCTTATGGCATAACAACCAAAATTGAAAATTAAACTTACTGCGAAGTAAAAGAAGGCCATATTTTTATAGCTGTAACACAATCTGTTCTGAGTTCACAGTTCACAGCAGGTATTTCCAATCATAATGAATTTCTTTTATGGTGAAGTGTCTGCAAGTATGTCATATTCATAGGGAGAACTTAGCAGCAGCTCAGCTTTAAATATTGCATTGTCTACAAGTATTTACCTTCAGCTTAATAATAAACAAGAAAAATTAATTAGGATGTTTTCTTCTTGAGGGGATAATAAATAATCCTACTAAATGTGGTCAGGCACAGAAACAAATAATCTTCGAAACCTCTAGAAATTCCTAGAACAACATATAAGCAAACAGTTATACAGTGAAGGCTTGTAATAGATCTTAAAGTGCTTAAATCAGTCATTCAGTCACTACCAAAGGGGTTAGTTTACTGGTGAGGCATCAGTACATCGCAGATTTCGGCTCTAAGCTCTGCTTGAAATTTGTAATATGAAATATAGAGTTTCTATAGGAGAGAGAAAGTAGCTGTTTTCAGCGAGGGCCAATAAGATGAGAATCAGCACCAGTGAGGCCTGGAGCACCGTCAGGTTTTTCAAACTAGATTCACCTTTAAAAAAATGAGATCCACTGAACCGTGCAACCTGCAATTAACAATACAAGACAAGAAACTGATCTGGATTTTTGAGTTCTAACTCAGACTGTAACAGTGATCAACAACTAATTTTAAATATGAATCCACCTCCCAGTCAAGGAGAAAAAAACCCCAAAATGCAACTGTTATGGAAGTATCTTTGGATGACACCATTATTTGATATTCCCTTCCAAATTCCCTCAAATAGCAAATCTAGGACGACATGCAAACACATATATAAAATGAAATTGCTGATGAAAGTGAAGTTCTTTTCAGATAAACTTTGTACACAGTAGAGGATTTTGATCTTTCTGTGACCTCCAGTAAAAGTCAGGTTTTGAAGCAAAGTAGGTCCTTGAAAGATAGGACAAAGTTCCTAAGAAAAGACTTGTTGCACCAATGTTGTCTTCTATTTCCACATAAAGGGCAACAAAGCATAAAGTCAAAAGGGTGCATGAGAGGACTGCCAGCTGATAGTCTCAGAGCCTCATTTTGGCCAGCCTAGATGTAATGGAACAAATTCCCTTTCATCCTTTCATACCATGCACTGAGGTATTTCTGGTTTGCAGAGCATGGGTTAGTAAAATGGAAAGGGCAGAGAGGAGTCACAGCACTCCACAGTGTAAGAATAACTTAAAATTACAGAGAAAAGCATAAGATGGCATCATCTAGGGTAATGACACGGAGTTGAGGGGACTAATAACACAAAATAAAGTAGATTTGCTGCTAATCTGTATTATTGATAATTTTATTTTGTTCCCACAAAAAGCAAACCTATAGTCTCATATATGTCTCCTGAATCTGCTGTCATGGAGATCATGCTTTATTTCCTTGGGTCTACTTTTCCCTTTTTTTTTTTTTTAATTTATTTACACATTAACATTGTGGCTCTAAGGTAGAAAAATGCCTAAATAGATGATTACTTTTCTTTGTATCCACTCTAAACCTAGAGTTAGTCTCTAATTTCAGTCAATGAAGAATTGATTTTTATTTTTTAATTAAAACATTAGAATTTTCACTTTCAGAGTGAAAAACATTTGTTCTCTTTCTCTTTATTGATCACCACAGAGTTTCAGTCCATCACATTTTTCAGCTTTCTGACCTTCACTCATTCAAAACCTGAGAAATGCATAGGTTCGAAATGTTGAATCTGTCATGTAGTAACCTTTCTCTGGATGAGGTGCAGTGGCATAGCATGCCTTTGTTTTGAAATAAAACATCTTATCCTTGGTACTTTATCTTCCCAGTGCAAGAACAGGATGTTCCTATGTTAATCAAGAGTGGCGACACAACATTCCAAAACCAATATTGTTTTTATTCTTCCATATTCTTGATAGTGACTAAAATGTGGTGGGACAGTGGGAACTGCCAGTACATCAGAAGTAGGACTGAATAACATTATTTCTACTTTATACCTTGACAGAATTATAGAGCAGTTTTCTACGACCTGAAATCTCTGCTCATGTTTCTCCACAAGTAGAAAGGTGTTAGCAGGTAATAACAGGTTAAGATTAAAGTCAGATCACAATAAAATCTTTTTTTTTTTTAATTGACAAGCAGACAACATCACAGAATGCATGTAAAAAGATGTACTAGTAGTGGGAGTTCTATTTCATGAAATAATTTCCTTTCTTTAAGGAATAATTGAGAAACCACACATGCAATATCATGATACATTTCACAAATGAGGAATATCTGCTGAACCCCAAAATCTATGTGCTAAGTTTTGAACTTGGGCTGCATCTGTGTTTTGAGCCCTGACATGAAGGTCAGAAGACATTCTCTGCAGATAGTTGCATTTTAGTGCCTGGTGTATATATGTTGCATTGTATGTACTGTATGCATATATACACCTGGAATTTTACAGATTTGTATTTAATATTAAACAACTCACAACTCCCTTATTTGCAACACACTGAAAAATTTGACAAGATACAAACACCATAAAGTCCTTGATTTCTAGGTGTTCGGTGTAGCAGCATGAAAGATACCTTTGCAAAGATCCATCACCTAACGTACATCTATTGACTTAAAGCTGCATTAGAAAAATAATCCATCCTGCAGACATATCTGAAAGTGTTAACAGGTGTTACTTGCTAATCTCAGTCTGTTCAAATAACCTTTTACATGAACTCCTGTTTGTACTTCTTCTATCAACACAGTGTGTAAGCACCAGCTTTAATCACAGCATCTCAAAGCAGGAGACCATTTAAAGTATGACTAAAAAAATATCTATAACTGTAGAATGTTACATAAAAGCTGAATTAAAAAGATTGCATATGTCATGATGCATATATAATACAAAATGTGATAATTAGGTTATAAATAGTCTTAAAACTTCCTGAGAAACGGGAAAATGATTTAATATCAGAAAATGTGATATCTCAAGTTTCCTTCACTAAGTATCCCTAGAGCTTCTATCAGTTGCTATTTGCCAGGGAACAAAACATGCAAACACATTTAAGATCTATGGTATATCATTGGCTCTTTCAAAAGCTTAAGGAAGTATTATACGAAAGATATACTATGAAAGGTTCAGTCACTGATCCAGAAATACTGGAAGGCAGTGATCTGCTTGTTCTGGTTGCGGGAGGAAATACTAAGTAGTAACTTCCATAGATTTGCATGTGATCCTGTTGTGGAAGATCTATTATCAACATATGAACAATATTTTATTTATATATAAATAATTATGTTAATTTTAGTTGCATAAGACAGTGGAAAGAGAAAATGGCAAGAAAGAAGATACACCCTCTATCTGCACTGCTGATTATTTTAAAAATAATTTTCCCTTATGACTTTTGTGTGGGTGACCAATTTCTAGTGGGAGGTTCCTGATCTTTTTTTTGACATCAGCTAAAGTTTGTGCCTTGCTATGTCACCTTCTCCTCAGAAAAGCTCAACTCTAAGACTTTTAAGTAGAAGGATAAAATATAATTAATTCTACTAAGTTTTATACCAGTTTTTTATTTTATTATCTTATTTCACAATGAGATCAGAATAAGGACCCTGAGGTATTCGGTGAAGTGAAATATGATCCTGTTATTGAACCTATTATTCTAAGTGGCTGTGTAAATTCTGAAAGCTCTACAAATTCACAGATTCAACTAATATTAAGAAGAAAAAGGATCACCAGCTTAAGTTAGGCCTGTGTAGTACTAGCCAGTACAGTACATCAAGTTAACCTGATTCCTAATTATATTTAATCACATCTTGCTTGTAATAAATGCCTAAATCACAATAATCTGAAAATTGCATTTAAATTATCACTGTGATGGTGCTAGAACTGAGACGTCAGGGCAGCAGGTGTCACATTTGTTTTGGCTCTCCAGGATAGACTCAATAAAAAGTCACCACCAGGCGATCAGAAGCTATTTTTCTCTTGACAAGCATTAACAGGGTTTTGGGGGCTATACTCTTAAAATATACAGCCTTTATCCTTGTGGAGTTTCAGCCTAGAGTGGAAAAAAGAACCAGTGTCAGACAACTGGGGTGCTTCATGACAGGCGTGACATGATATATTTATGTATTTAATTAATTACTGTCTTGTTAAGCCTAACTTAAATAAAATTGCTTCATGTTCATATCCAGTGGCATTGAATTTCCATTTCAGTTGAAAGAGAAATCCAAGGTAACATTCACTGAGGTGGATACAAGAAGACATTAATTAATGTGTATCAATGTGTCTTAGTTTGAAAGGCAG